>JAJOZX010001079.1:347500-737500 GCA_023014485.1 Bathynomus jamesi | reverse complement strand
GCGAATGAAATAAAAAAATAAAAAAAAAGGGGCGGGGGACTGCGGGATATGAGCCGCGACAGTGGGAGGGATTCAAATATAGGGGCAATAGAAAAAGCACTACTCTCTGCAAAAATAGACCGAAGACGCATTGAGGCCGGACAGGAACTCAACTCCGGGAAGCACTGCAAATGAAAGGTCGAATAAAGAGGGTAAAAAACAAACACGTGCTCAACTGTGAGAGGGACATGGAAATGAGGGCAAGGCTCCGGAGGACTTCCAAACATAAGGTGGCCATGGGTCAAACGAGTATAACCAATTCTCAAGCGAGCCAAGGGAACTTCCTTATGCCGAGATTTATGATAAGAGGAAGACCAATGAAGAAGAATGTACTTGAGAGGGTGGAGTTTGTTCACACCGACGCCATCCTAGTTGCGCTGCCACAACGACCTAAAATGGCGGTGGAGGGAAAGAACAAAATCCAAAAAAGGCAGAGGCTTGGGAGTAATAGAAAGGGAGCAGGCCTATCTGGCCAAAAGGTCCACCACCTTGTTACCAGTTATACCCACATGGGAAGGAATCCAACAGAAAGAAATACGCCACGCGAAATAAGTAATAAGAAAGAAGTTGCTGTACCTTTCGGACCAGAGGGTGTTTAGGGTCGTAAGATTCTAAGGATGTAAGAGCGCTACGGGAATCCGAAAAAATTACAAAAGAGCTCGGGGTAAGAGCATTAGTATGAGTTAAAGCTTCCAGGAGAGTAATGAGCTCCGCCGAGTGAATGCAAGTATCGTACGGGAGATGAATACTGTAGTCCGAACAGTCTTAGAAGAAACATGGAAAACCGCCGAAGCGGCCACATCTGACGGAGAAAGAGAGCCATCTGAGTAAATATGAGAAGAGTGACAAATGAGGTGTTCACGGAACAAGAACAGCAAGACAGCACTAGGGGTGGACTTCTTATCAAAAAGACAAATATTTACAAAAGGAAATCTGAGAAAGAATCCACGGAAGGACCTGAAACAAGACTGGGAGGATCGTAGGAAGAGCAAGAGCATGATGAGAGGAAGGCATGGACAGTTAAAGCAAGGTGCCAAGAATCATCTAGAGGAAGAGTTGCATCAAAAACAGTACAGAGAAAAGATGAAGGAATCTTGTGAGTGCAGTAATAGCACTTTATTTGGAGATATGCACGACAGTACCGAAGAGGGGAATCGCATTCCGCCTGAAGGCTAGCCACCGGTAGCCAAGCGGAGACCCCAGTTATGAAGAGGGTCCAGAATTCGTAAGCGAGAAACAGGTGGAGCCATAGACTTCGCAACCATAGTCAAGTTTTGACTGAACTAAAGAAATGTACAGGTGATGGAGAGGAGCGTACGCCTATCAGTACAAGATAGAAAGTCTCAAGTTCAAGTGGGATACTCAAATAAAACGAGTCGAAGGTGATGCCCAGCAATTTAAGAGTCCCTTACCGGGATGGGGTTAGCGGCTAAAAACAACGAAAGAGGTGTGATGGAAGAAGTCCTGTGTTTATGAAAAGACGTACACACAGTCTTGGCTGGGGAAAGGGAGAAACCCACAGACATTGCACATCTTTCGACAGCATTAACTGCAAGCTGCACCTGTCTTGCAGTCACTCACAGAGTGGACCGTGCACCATAAATGGCGAGATCATCTGCGTAGAGAGACCACTTTACTGAAGTGGGTAAAAAATTGACAACCTAGTTCATGACCAGAGAAGCATAGAACGCTGAGGGGAGATCCCTGCGGGACTCCCTCCTCTTGTGTGGTTAAATCGGAGAGAGTACTACTAACTCGAAAAGTTTGGTTTCTTAAAAAATTATTAATAAGAGGAAGGAGAAAGCCCACAAAATCCATGGAACGAAGACGTTGGAGGACATAAAACCTCCACGTAGTATCATATGTTTTGTGAATGTCAAAAAAGACAGCCACAGTAATATGTTTGCGGGAAAATGCAGTCTGGAGATCATGGCTAAGAAGCAAAGGGTCTAGGGTACTGCGGAAATGACGAAAGCCAGAATGAGATGGGGAAAGGAGCCCTCGCCATCTTCTCCATGAGCTTACAAATACAGCTGGTCAAGGAATCGGATGAAATTTTTGAGGGAGGGAGGCGTCCTTGCCAGGCTTCGGAAGAAGAATAACTATAGCCTCATGCCACCAAGAAGGAAACACCTTCAGTGCAGATGCAGTTAAAAAATAAGTAAAAAATAGACATGGACTGCAGCATTTTGTAATGAATGCCATCCGGACCAGGTGCAGAGTTTCTCCGAGAGAAAAAGGCAGATTTTACTTCACACATCGTCAACACTCTATTGTAAGGTTCGTTGTTCGGGCAGTCAAAATGGAGGTCTTCGCTCTCCATTGCACCTTTCCATAAACAGAAAGCTGAAAAATACCTGGCAACACTTCAAACAGCGGCAAACGAAGCAGCCAGAATATTTGCTACTTCTGTCGAGTTAATGTCCCTCCCATCAACATGAAGGACCGGGGAACGAGGAGGAGGGAACTTTCGAGAGATGCAGCGGACCCAGTTCCAAACCGTGGCGATCAGGGTCGAAGATGTAATCCTGAAGACATACTGTTGCCAGGAGTCCCTCCGAGCTTGTTTCAGGACTCGACGGGCCAGTGCCAGTGCCCTTTGCATGGCAATCTGATTATATAAAGATTTATGGGGGGTAAAACCGACGAGTAGCGTTTTTCTTGTTCCGGACAGCCTCCGCACACTTCCGAGACCGCCAAGGGATACGGATCAAATGAGAAGTACGCTGTCAACTAGGAATTGGCCTCAGCTGTATTTAAAATCCTCACACCCAGGAAATCTAAACAACCGTCCACTGATAAAAAATCGTGAGCGGTGCAGGACACAGGTAAAATTACGCTAAGACTCTCAGTCGGCTCTAGAGAAAAGCCAACAAGAGGAAGGTGGTAGCTCAGTGTCGAGAGCAATCAATGACAACCGTACCGGTAAATGATCACTCTCGTGGTCACCCCCCAGGACCTCAAAATATCCAGGAGAGCATCGTGGAACAAAATGAGAGATCAATGCAAGAGAAAGTGTCAGTATGAACATCATAATTCGGGTGCTTCTACTTATCAAGACAATGGAAGGAGTGGGACGCCATCAAGGAAATCAAGGTACCAGCCATGAAAGTGTCCTGATCATCATCCCATACTGGGCTACGGCTATTAAAATCATCTAAAAGTAAGAAAGGTCTAGGGAGTTGGTCAACAACTTCCACTAGCTCCTCTCGAGAGATGGGGACGTGTGGAGGGAGGTAGACAGAACAGACGGTATGCTGTCAAGACAAGGAAAGCCGGACAGCAACCACCTGCAAAGTATATCGGAGTATAAGTGGGTGACAGGGGACAACTATGAACAAGTCTGGCTGAACCACCTCGAAAACCGTAAGCGGGAAGAGGGTTCGTAAAGGAGGAATAGCCAGTAGGAGAAGGCATAGTCCGAGTACCTAAAATCGTTTCCTGCAGACAGACACAAGCGGGTTGGGACGTTCGTAAAAGAAGAGACCTTCATAGCTGGCAAAAATGCCGCGACATTTCCAATGAAGGATGGAACTAGTCATTGTACGGAAGATATAAACGAGAAAAGCTTAAAAGTGTAAAAGAGTAAAATATAAAAGTTAAAGGACTACCGACCAGAAACAATGGAACAAATACGACAGTTCTCCCGCAAGTCCGGGTCTGACCCAACCTGTTCGGGTTGGGGCCACAGTCGAGGATCAGATGGGCGAGCAGGGAGAGATGAAAAAACAGGTACTGGAATGCAAGACTTCCTGTAGCGACCCCGGCGCACTCCTGGGCACGAGCCTCAGGAAAAGTCATGTGCTCCTTGGTTTTGAGAGTAGCAACTTCTAATTCAAACTTATAGATAATACAGGATGCTGAAGCAGCAGGATGGTTACCACCACAATTAATACTAGGAGGGGAGTTAGAGCAAGGCATACCATGGAAATCCAGGCCACAATGAACGCAAACACGGGTAGACCAGCCACAATGAACGCAAACACGGGTAGACCGGCCACAATGAACGCAAACACGGGTAAACCGGCCACAATGAACGCAAACACGGGTAGACCGGCCACAACGGGAACCAGTATGCCCGAATGTCTGGCAATTAAAAAAAAGGGTAAATGGAAGAACATAAGGCCGTACATCAAAACGGAGCCAAGCATACAAGACATGAATTGGCGGCAACGGCTGGTCGAAAGTCAAGATTAGGCGCGGAGTGGGCTGAAGACAGCCATCAGCTCACTTCGTGAAACGATGTACGGAAGACGCCTTCCACTCCACAAAACAGGAGCGGCGGTCCTCCTCCGAGACGTCTAAGAGATGAGGGGCAAAAATAGTGCCTTGGCAAGAATAAGTAATGACCTACCACAGAGCTTCGAAATATCCTCACCTGGGCGGAAGCCGCAATGCTGCGAAAACTGCAGAAAGCAAAGAATGAGAGGTAGTCGGTTTAACCACAAAAAAGGCGACAGGGGAAGTCGAAGGGGACGGAAATAGTGAAGCCACAGAAACGGGTTTTCAAGATCGGCGGACTTGGCGGTGTTTAGAAGGGGTGGGGTAGAAAGAGTAATTCAAGGAAACCCCTGAGAAGGAGCATAGAGTTCCAGAGTAGTGATAGTGGATATACGAGAGCGGGAATCAACTACCTTAGTGGAAGACACCGACAGAGAGAACGAAGGGGAGGTAGTCTGGACAGGACTTTCCCCTGAAGAAACAACAGGGGGTAGAGAGGAGAGAAGAGTATCCGAAGACTTAGTCCGAGAATTAGGTGCAGGGGCTGTAAGCCGAAGGTGAAGAAGCCATAGCAAAAAAAAAAAAGGATACTTCATACCCCGCGTGCATCCAGCCACCACCGACTCCAACAAGGGAAAGGCGAATCATGAGCACACTGTCCCAATGTCAATAGACATCACACAAGGGAGATATACCCATACCCAATCCCCGTGCCTAAAAAGCATCCATTCTCATCCTACGCACGGTGAGGAACGGTAGGGACAGGGCTTGGGTTTGGTTTAAGGGCGACAAGGGTGAAGGACAATCACCTCCGAAGTTCCGACCCAAGGTCCAAAAAGCCAAATACGAGAAAAAAGGGGGGGGGAGAAAGGGAAAGAAGGAAACAAAAGCAGATCAGCCGGGTCCCCAAAAGGGGTCCAATGGCTCAGAAGGGAGAGAGAGCCCTTACATCAGAGAAAGATGCATTCCTACATCGGCCATAGAGGGATGCGCCCCATAGCTCCAGACAAAGCAAAGGGATATACAGGGTGTCATCAAATTATGTTTCATAAATTAGTATATATATTGAGGACGTCAAAGTGAACAAAAAAGTTCCTATGAACATAAATCCACAATCGCTTCATTTCCGAGATATATTGCTCTTTTGCCGAAGACGATCCAATTAAAATGAAAGTCATTAAAGTTATATATTTTATTTACTGAAACTCCATTAACTCGTATCGTGTGGTGACATCTGTATCTATTAGTTTTTGCTTTTGGTAGATACTACTACTTGTCCGGCAAAAGTCAATTACCTCCTGTAATACTGTGCCACAACTGATTATCCTCACACTGAATCGAAGTTGGGTTAAATTAAATTACATTAAATTTCTCAAGGTTAGATAGGTCGATGTCGCATAGGAAGTAACTAGTTAGATTGTTAAAATAATATTCATGATTTTTGCCTATAATTTAGAGATATCACCTAATAATTACCATGAATTGAACGTGTGTGTGTTGGTGTGTTGTGTGTGTGTGTGTGTGTGTGTGTGTGTGGTGTGTGTGTGTATGTGTTATTTAAAAACTGAAAAACACTATATTACGGTCTTAATTTAATTTAAAATTCTTATAAATTTAGTTGGTCTTTGCCGGCAATTTGAAACTGTTTTGGTACAAAGAAAATCGGACAAACCTATTATTGCCGTGGCGTAACCAGATGTGGAAAGAGCTTCCGCTATCGTCGATTCGGATTCTGGTAAACCAACTTTGCTGGCAACGTGAACAACAACTGGTGGTGTACCAACATCCCCGACAAGGCCTGTTTTTAATAATTAACCATCATTCTTTTCTTTCACATCTGATGCGAAATATTTAACAATAAATAATTTCACTTCAAGTTCATTATAAATTTCATTTTAAATGATTCACAATTAAAACTAGCTAAATTATATCATACATTACGTTCAATTCTTTCTACTTTTTAATTTCATTCTTCTGTGCTAACACTTCAGTCCTTAGTTAGTATTTACTAAATTGTAATAACTACTGATTGGCTTAGTTTCATACTTAGTAAGAGAGCATGATCTACAATATATGTATATGTATATATATATATATATATATATATATATATATATATATATATATATATATATATATATATATATATATAATCCTCACCTGGGCGGAAGCCGCAATGCTGCGAAAACTGCAGAAAGCAAAGAATGATTAACCACAAAAAAGGCGACAGGGGAAGTCGAAGGGGACGGAAATAGTGAAGCCACAGAAACGGGTTTTCAAGATCGGCGGACTTGGCGGTGTTTAGAAGGGTGGGGTAGAAAGAGTAATTCAAGGAAACCCTGAGAAGGAGCATATATATATATATATATATATATATATATATATATATATATATATATATATATATATATATATCCCCGCAAGGGGGTTCTAAGCTCGTGCTCTTGAGTGCTCTTTGTGCTCGTTTGTACGTGCTTGTTCCTGGGGGTTTCACGTGCGCCCTCCCGGCCCTAGCACCCAAGGATGATGGGGCTCGACCCTGCAGTCCTTGTCATCCTTGGTCTTTTCCATTTCGATTGTCCCCTCTACCCTTTCTTTTTTCCTCTGTCTTTCCTCTCACTTTTTCTTTGTTTTTCCTGCCGAGATATGCCCTTTAAATAGAGGCGAATTGGTTCTTCCCGAACTTTTAAAAAAAAAAAAAAAAAAAAAAAAAATATATATATATATATATATATATATATATATCAACGTAAAGAACGACGCTTGTATAGGAGAATATTCCGCGCAAGATGAGAGCGAGAGAATGAAACAAATGAAAAAAATGAGGTAACCACCCGGGAATCGAGCCCGGGATCTTCCGATTGCCGGTCAGATATGATAACCATTACACCACGGGTCTCACTCAATCAAATGCCGTAATTCCTCTACATACGCGCAGAAACCAATGCCCCAAGGGGCACCTCCCGCATGCCGTACATTATATACATTTAAACTGCAAACACGCAGTATAATTAACGTAAAGAACGACGCTTGTATAGGAGAATATTCCGCGCAAGATGAGAGCGGGAGAACGAAACAAATGAAAAAATGAGGTAACCACCCGGGAATCGAACCCGGGATCTTCCGATTGCCGGTCAGATATGATAACCATTACACCACGGGCCTCACTCAATCAAATGCCGTAATTCCTCTACATACGCGCAGAAACCAATGCCCCAAGGGGGCACCTCCGCATGCCGTACATTATATACATTTAAACTGCAAACACGCAGTATAATTAACGTAAAGAACGACGCTTGTATAGGAGAATATTCCGCGCAAGATGAGAGCGAGAGAACGAAACAAATGAAAAAATGAGGTAACCATGTAGAGAAATTACGGCATTTGATTGAGTGAGGCCCGTGGTGTAATGGTTATCATATCTGACCGGCAATCGGAAGATCCTGGGTTCGATTCCCGGGTGGTTACCTCATTTTTTCATTTGTTTCGTTCTCTCGCTCTCATCTTGCGCGGAATATTCTCCTATACAAGCGTCGTTCTTTACGTTAATTATACTGCGTGTTTGCAGTTTAAATGTATATAATGTACGGCATGCGGGAGGTGCCCCCTTGGGGCATTGGTTTCTGCGCGTATGTAGAGGAATTACGGCATTTGATTGAGTGAGGCCCGTGGTGTAATGGTTATCATATCTGACCGGCAATCGGAAGATCCCGGGTTCGATTCCCGGGTGGTTACCTCATTTTTTCATTTGTTTCGTTCTCTCGCTCTCATCTTGCGCGGAATATTCTCCTATACAAGCGTCGTTCTTTACGTTAATTATACTGCGTGTTTGCAGTTTAAATGTATATAATGTACGGCATGCGGAGGTGCCCCCTTGGGGCATTGGTTTCTGCGCGTATGTAGAGGAATTACGGCATTTGATTGAGTGAGGCCCGTGGTGTAATGGTTATCATATCTGACCCGACGGCAGCCGGCGCGCAGCAAAACCCAGCTGTTCATCCTTCCACACAATAAAGAAAGTGGTTGGTAGATAAATGGGTACCCTAGGTGGCCTAGTAGTTAAGACGCTGGGCTGCTGATGGGGCGTGGTTCGGATTCCACGTTAAACTGTAGGTCTAAGGTGGAGTGAAAAGCTTGACCTTCGTCAGAATGAACAATTCGGGCGGAAGCTAACCAAAGGTTACCAAAGGTAAAGGTATATATATATATATCTACACATATATATCTACACACACACACACACATACATAATACATATATATGAAAATTATTTCACGAAACACGTGAAAAATATTTATGATGAATAAAACCACGAAGGAAAGGAAACACAAAATGGTGCTCAAGCGCTTTCGTCTAATGACATCCTGAGGATGTCATTAGACGAAAGCGCTTGAGCCATTTTGTGTTTCCTTTCCTTCGTGGTTTTATTCATCATATATATATATATATATATATATATATATAATATATATATATATATATTATAGGGTGTAACAAAAGTCCAGTCTCATAGAGAAACAAGATATAACAGAATTGACTGTGATGAGTTTGTATGTATTACGTGGAAATGTGTCAACAGCTACATGGAATGCAATTTGAGCATGTACTGGATTAATTGGTAGGTTTATTGTATTGTTTGTAATGTATAGTTAAAACTATTTTCTTGTTCAATTCTGTTATATCTTATTTACTTGTGGGTATTTTCGATTAACAAATCTTTGATAATCCGCGCCCGCCTCTGATCGTGGTTCGATCGATCCAAGGCCCCAGTCTTGGGCGACACAAGTAGGTTTTTTTTTAATTGTGAATTAGCCTGAGGTACTCTGTGCCATATAAATTAGAAGGGATGATAAATTTAGAAATTGGGAATACTTATTTTTAATAACAAATCGGGAATTACCGAATATACACTGAGTGAGATAAAAATCGGCCCACTTGGAATATCGCGAAAAGCAAAAAAGTGTACAAGTTTCTGTTTATAAAAGTTTTAAAATTTGAAAATTTAGTCTATGAGGACATTAAAAACCCTTCAAACACCTGCTTAATACAATTTATCATCAAAAAATACTGTACAAAAAATTGTAACTAAAAAAAAAACAACTTGTGATCCACGGTTAATAAGAAGTATTGCCTCCCCTAGCTTGAATGACTGCAATCATTTGTCGATTCATCCCATGAATGAGATCGGTGACCACATCCTGTGGGATTCCCTCCCAGTCTTCAGTTAGAGCTTGGAGAGCTTGTAGAGTTCCTGTAGAGTGTTAGGAGCTACTAGACGAGCCCTAAGACGCCGTCCCATCGTGTCCCAGAGATGTTCTATGGGGTTCAGGTCCGGACTTCGGGAAGGCCACTCGATTTGACGAATTCCAGCTTCGTCAAGGAAATGGCTAACGGCTCTTGCCGCATGGGGTCTAGCATTATCGTGCTGTAGAAGGAAGTCTTCACCAACGAAAGGAGCAAAAGGGACCACATGCTCCAGCAAGATCTCTTCCACGTATCTTGTGGACGTCAATGACCCACCCGTGAGTTTGAAGTGGTACCACCCCAGACCATGACTGAGCCTCCTCCAAAAGCAACCCTCTCCGTAAAAGTGCACGGGGAGAATCTTTCTTCTGTTCTTCTCCACTCTTTCCCGTCCATCGGGTGTTCGAAGATTAAATCGTGATTCGTCCGTGAACAATACTCGTCCCCATTGAACCATAGTCCAATTAACATGCTCACGAGTGAAAGCAAGACAAGCATTGTGGTGGTGTGGGAGCAATTCCTGGCCCATTGCTGGACATTTAGCATGTAAGCCACTTTCCATAAGTCTTCCTCTAACGGTTCGCTCCGATACACTGACGTCTCGAGACCTTTCCAGCTCATTGCGGACGTTTGTGGCAGTCAAGCGACGATCTCACAAAACACACGAGACGATGAAACGATCGTCATGGGCAGATGTGCAGCGCGATCTTCCAGATCCTCGTCTTCTGGTGTACTCTCCTGTCTCCACACAACGTTGGTAGACACGTCGAACGTTGTTCTTGGAATTCCTAGCGCATCGGCGACGTAACGCTGGCTCCGACCATCTTCAATTAGGGCGACGACTCTTGTGACGTTCACGGCACTCGAATCCATTGTAAATGTCCAATTCTGAAACCCAAAAGAATTAAAAGTCTATCTGTTACTAAACGCAAATGCCTACTCCCACTAGTGGAAGAAAAAAGTGGCACTAGCAGTCTAATAGCAACTGGATGTCAGACTGTTGAATTCTTAAAAGAGATCGAAAATTCGTTACAGCTTGTGTGTTCGCAGCTGACTTTGTTTTGTCTCGTTATTTGGTTGCCTCATAGACTATATTTTCGAATTTTAAAACTTTTATAAACAGAAGCTTGCACACTTTTTTGCTTTTCGCAATATTCCAAGTGGGCCGATTTTTCTGCCACTCAGTTTATTTAATAATTATACACTTATACAAAAATCCTACTCTGTCCGGCTTCTACTTTAAGGAGTTAGAAAAATAAGCAAATAGATGCAAATAAAGAAGACAACAACTACCGGTAATAAGAAAGCCTATCAAGAAAACCACCACCAAATACAAAAAAACCTAGTACTAGAACGCAATTAAGTTAAAGCGATGCTAGTTTATAATGCAGTGTAGATCACTACAAACTATCAACGTGGGCTAACCCCTTTTAATTCCAATACGTAACAAAAATAAACTAACGACAGATAATTGTTAAATAATCAAATTCTTAACCAAAATAAATAATTAAAAATATAAACAATCAAATTCAAAGACCAATGCTTACAAAGAGCGGCTGAAAGGTCTATTGTAGGTTTCAAAAGTAACCTTTCAAACAATTCAAATAAATTAAACTCAAGAGAATCAAATTTAAACTTTGGAAAAAGCGAAGGTTTTAACAAAGTGGATCACTTTAACAGCAACGGAAGTTGACTGCATGAAGTCAAGAAAAGGTATATCTTAAATTTTAACCTCTTCGCTCGCCAACCACAGACTGCAGTTATCGCACGGTTTTAAATGCCTGGCAGCGTTGTTTACTTTGCCAGTTTCTATAACGATGTTGAGTGAGCACGCAAACAATATTATAGGAAAATAAAAGAAGGCCTTAATCAGCTAGAAGGGATTCAGAGAAGCTTCACAGCCAAGATCAATGGATGCAAAGAACAAAATTACTGGGAAAGGTTACGTGAATTAAACTTACATTCACTAGAAAGAAGAAGAGGTACACCATTATTTACACTGAAAATAATGGAGAAACTAGCCCCTAATCTTACTCTGAACCCTATAACACGCCAAAACAACAGTGGGAAGTAGAATGGGTCATGTTCCCAAATTAAAGGGCTAGACAGGGAACATCCTCAACCCTGAAGGAAAATAGTTTTGTTGTGAGAGGACCAAGACTGTTTAACCAACTACCCAAGGAACTAAGGAACAAGAGTGGTGTTGCAGTGGATATCTTGAAAAGATGATTAGATGCCTGGCTCAGAACAATCCAAGATGAGCCGGGTGTACCTGGCTATGTGAGGTGGAGAGCAAAAGAAAACTCTCTACTTCACAAGGCTAACTCGTGAGGAGGGGCGACAAGCATGACCTTCATGAAATGAGGAATCATCGCACGGAACATTTGAAAGGTGTCCCAGAAGTGTGGACTCGTAGGGAAAATAGACATTATATTTTTAAAGTGAAATAAACACATTTCTAATGTCAGTTTTACATATTTCAGGAAAGAAAATACCATGATGGCTCAGTATACCAATCAAGAGAAGTTGGAAGTGGAAGTGGAACTGGTATTGTTACGGTTCTGGAAAAAGCCTGAGGGAGGCATGTTTGTGAAATAACTGACACGCCTCCCTCTGGCTTTTTCCAGAAACATGTAGCAATTCCACCTTCTCTTGATTGGTATACTAAGCCATCAAGGTATTTTCTTTTTTGAAACATGTAAAACTGACATTAGAAATGTGTTTGTTTCACTTCAAAAATACTGTATAATGTCTATTTTCCCTACAAGTCCACACTTCTGGGACACCCTGTATTATATATATGTATATATATAATCGGGAATGAACTCAGAATGGTACCCTGAGTTTTTTATGATACACACAGACCGTGCATGGAACTCAGGGTACCATTCTGAGTTCATTCCCATCTTGAAACGGACATGTTATGTGCCTTGAAAAGTGGATGCTCAATTCTGCCAGTTGAGGTTTAAGTTTTGGTTTTTGGCTAAAAATATAATAGTTACCCTTTTTCTTTGATGTATTCAATCTGACATGAAGGCAGCGAGTCTTTTGCTTATATTGAGGTTCTAAATGTAGCAGGGCTAGGCTGCTTTAAACCCTAGATCCATGTCCCAAAGCTGGATCCTGTCTGCTTTGCAGATAGCTGGTGAGGAAAGCTATATTCGTGGGACCTCTTTGCGAGTGACCCGTTGCCCGCGTCGGGCTAGCATCATGAAAAAGAAAAACTATGGTATTTGTCATTTACCATTACTTATTCGGACTATAGTGGATTTAATTATCCCAGAAGAGTTCCTTGTTCCATGCACGGTCTGTGTGTATTATATATATATATATATATATATATATATATATATATATATATATATATATAAATAAACTGCAAACACGCAGTATAATTAACGTAAAGAACGACGCTTGTATAGGAAGATTCCGCGCAAGATGAGAGCGAGAGAACGAAACAAATGAAAAAATGAGGTAACCACCCGTGGTGTAATGGTTATCATATCTGACCAGCAATCGGAAGATCCCGGGTTCGATTCCCGGGTGGTTACCTCATTTTTCATTTGTTTCGCTCTCTCGCTCTCATCTTGCGCGGAATATTCTCCTATACAAGCGTCGTTCTTTACGTTAATTATACTGCGTGTTTGCAGTTTAAATGTATATAATGTAGGGCATGCGGGAGGTGCCCCTTGGGGCATTGGTTTCTGCGCGTATGTAGAGGAATTACGGCATTTGATTGAGTGAGGCCCGTGGTGTAATGGTTATCATATCTGACCGGCAATCGGAAGATCCCGGTTTCGATTCCCGGGTGGTTACCTCATTTTTTTCATTTGTTTCGTTCTCTCGCTCTCATCTTGCGCGGAATATTCTCCTATACAAGCGTCGTTCTTTACGTTATATATATATATATATATTATATATATATATATATATATATATATATATAACCTTACAACCTTACAAAGGTTCCACGTGATGATTTCTCATTTCGCGAAGGCCAAGCGTGTCGCCCCTGCTCTCGAGTTGGCCTGGTGAAGTAGTGAGTTGGATTCTTGCGCTCTCCACCTCACATAGCCAGGTACGCCCGGCTCATCGGGGATTGTTCTGAGCCAGGCGTCAAGTCTTCTTTTGAAGATTTCCACTGCAACTCCCTTCGTGTTTCTTAGGTCTTTGGGCAACTGATTAAATAGTTTTGGTCCTCTCACTACAAAACTATTTTCTTTCAGGGTTAGGGATGTTCCCTGTCTCGCCTTCAATTTGGGAATACGACACAGTCTACCGCTTCTACTTTCCACCGTTGTTTGGGGAGTTATGGGATTCAGAGTAAGATTAGGGACTAGTTTCTCCATTATTTTCCAAGTGTAAATAATGCTGTATCTCTCTCTTCTCCTTTCCAGTGAATATAGGTCTAGTTCTCGTAACCTTTCCCAATAATTTAGTTCTTTGCACCCATTGATCTTGGCTGTGAAACTTCTTTGAATCCCCTCCAGCTGTCTAATGTCTTCTTTTTATATGGGGATGTTAGGACCGAGCAGTATTCCAGTTTGGGTATTATCAGGGTTTTCAGTAGAGGGATCATTACATTCCTATCCCTTCGTTTAAAAGTTCTCAATATCTGACCCGTTATTCTCTTTGCTCTGTTTACTGCTATCTTATTTTGTGTTTCAAATTTCGCATCATCTGTCATTACAACCCCTAAATCTTTTGCTCTGGAATTTCTCTGGACTTCCTGTCCATTTGGGGTATAATATTCCATGGACTTTAGGTCTTCTCTTTTCCGTACCGTAATAGCTGAAATTTCTCGGTGTTAAACTTCATATTGTTGTTTCCGTCCACTTGTAAATTTTGTTTATGTCGGTTTGTAGAGATCCTATGTCTTCTGGTTTCGTATTTTTCTACTGATCTTTGTGTCATCTGCAAAGGATGTTACTGTGCTGTCTCTGGTAACGTCCTCATCTATGTCAGTTAGCATGATTATGAAGAGTAGTGGAGCTAATACCGTTCCTTGTGGTACTGAGCTGAGGACCTCTGATTCTGATGAAGATACTCCTTGTACTGTAACGACTTGCCTCCGCTCACTAAGGAAATTATATATCCATTTCCCTACTTTTCCTGTTATTCCCATATATTTCAGTTTATGTATTATGATTCCATGGTCACACTTGTCGAACGCTTTAGCAAAGTCTGTGTATAGTACATCATAGTTTTCATTACTTTCAAGTGAATCAATAATGTTGTTGTAGTGTTCCATTAGTTGTGACAGGCATGATCTGCCTGACCGAAACCCGTGTTGGTTATCATTGAATTTTTTCTAAGTTTCCAAAAAGTCATAGATTTCTGTCTAACAATTCTTTCAAATATTTTGGTGAGATGAGATGTAAGCGACACTGGCCTATAGTTTTTGGCCTCGGATCGATCTCCTTCTTTATATATTGGGACTATGTTCGCGCTCTTCAGGATGCCCGGTATTTCTCCCGTGTTTAATGATCGTCTCCATATCCAGTATAGGGGCTCAGCGATTGCATTCTTGCAGTTTTTGATCAGTGTGGCATTCCATTTATCCGGTCCTGCCGCTGAGTGTGTTTTTAGTTTCCCTATGACTTGTGCAATATCCTCCGTCGTAAAGTCGAAATCCGTTATACTTTCCCCTTGTGGTTCTTCTTCAAAGAACGCGTTTCTATCGCATATCAGTTTGTCAGTTTTTGGGATACTGAAAGATGATTCATACTGACCTTTTAATATTTCAGCTACTTCTGTTAGATCATCAGATAAATCACTGTTCTCATTTTTTAAAGGCCCGATAGTCGCATAGTTTTTCGACTTTCCTTTTGCGAAATTATAGAAGTACTTTGAGTTAGCCTTTATCGCTTCTATAGCGTCTTCTTCTTCTTTTTCTGTATGCTTCTCGATTAGTTCCTGTATGACGACATCGATACTTTGCAGTTTATCATTTAATATTTTTCTGATGTTATCTTTACAATTATTTAATTTTGCAGTCACTCTTTTTCTCTTTCGGAACAATGCCCTCTTTTGTCTTTCGAACCTGCTTCTCTTTCCTCTTTGTTGTATCTTTGGGACATGTTTTTCCACAATTTCTAACGTCTTCTCTTCTAAAGTCATCAGCATCTCTTCCGTTGTCTTGGCCTCGAAAATGGTTTTCCAATCTATTACTTCCATGCTGGATGTCACATCTTCCCAGTTTATAGCTTTGGAGTGAAAATTAAAAATTTCGAATTTGCTTCTTTCTGTTGTGCGTGTTCTTTCCTTTCCTGTTGCCTTTATATTAGTTGTTATTTCAATGATGTTGTGGTCTGATATCCTAGTTGGGGATATTTCCACATTATCAATTAGAATAGATTACTGTTGTTTGTGAATACCAAATCTAGGCAGTTGTTTTTCTTGTGTTTTCTGTTATTTCTTGCGTTAACATAAATTCATCAGCTAAAGCTAGTAGCATTTTTACCTGCTCCTGGTCTTCTCGTGTGCCCCCTTGTCCTGGTGTATACATATATTTTTTCCTATCCTTTTATATTTCATGAATGGGAAATTAAAAATCACCACAGAGAAAAATATTTGGGGTTGGAGAATGTAGATCTTTTACCAAGTTTCTTACCTCTGTAATGGAATCTGAAAATTTTGAGGTTGGCGTGTTTGGGGGTCTGTACATTACAATTAGTACCATATTTAATTTTTCAATTTTTGCTGCCACACATTCTACGTAGTTGTTTGAGGTACTTATAGCCATTTCTGCTATGTGCCTTTCGTGTGTGTAAATAGCACATCCTCCTTTACGTCTCACTGTTCTGTCGGAGTGGTTTGATTTGAGGCCCTGTATGTTGGCTAGGATTATTTTATTTTTTCTCTTCTTTTTCGCATACAGGTGGTTCCGATTCGTTTTCCAATGGGGGTGCCGGTTTCGTTGCCTTGTGGTCCTCCGAGAATTTACCTCTTTTATCTTTGTCGGTACCTGTTGTCCCGATGACGCATGAAGTGCCTTTGGTCGTACCTTCTGTCCGGCTCTCGGATTTCTATATTTATATTTGTCAGCTGGTTTTGTAATTGCTTGAGAGTATTTAACAGCTGAAATGTGTTGGCTGCGTCTAAAAAATTTCCACTCTTCTTTGATATTCGTTTTTTCTGTTCCCTCGTTGCGTTCCTTTGAGGGTGGTGGTATCGGCATTTTTTTTCATATTTGCAACTCCCATACCTTTCATAAGTGTTGCAGATCGTAAGATGGTGGAACATGCATTTCTTATCAAACTTGCAGTATCCACTTGTGTAGTGCATTTTGCATAATGTGGGATGTGCATATATGCATTGCCCATCCCGATATCTGCAGTTTCCTTTCGCGTAGTATTTGCATATGATATTTTCTACGCTTCTGCTTTCTTTATTATTATTTTCCAAGTTCTTAGTTTTGGCATTATCATTAATTTTCTTTGGCTGCTTATTTTCTACGTTTTTAGTTATTATCCTTTCGCTTGTTGGACCGTTTGTCTACTTCGCCACTTTTACTTATTTCTTTCCTTTCATCTATGTCTTCCTTCCGTATTATATTGTTTATGTCGTTATTTATTATACTGTTATTCGTTGTTTCGTCTTCTCTCTCATCCACACTGTTTTTCGTTGGGACCATTTCGGACCCATGTGTCCCCATTATTTCATTCTTTTTTGTTACTATCGAGTCTGCTATCTCCATTTCTTTAAAGACCGCGAAAGAATTTACGGTCTGTGTACACACGTCACATAGAAATTTGATCCCCACGACGTGTTTCGCGTTCGAGACAAGAGTTATTTCCCTCTCATTCCAATTCATGTAGTTAAAGTCGTTTAAGCGTTGACAGAAATCACATCTAATCGCTAGGCTTTCTGTTGTTACTAAGTTGCACAACTTACAGATTAAGTGAGAATTTGGACCCATATCCATGCTATTCCTTAATTAGTGTAAGAAGAAATACCCACACAAATTCTTTATTTATTTATTTTAATTCCTGTTTCTTTCCTTTCGATGGTCGAGGGTATTTCGAGGGTTTTCTGACCTTTCGTTTTATGACCTTTTTCCTGCTTTGTTTCAAACTTTCTCGAATGCCAACCGTATTTCGTTTTGAATATATACGTTAAAATTGGTGATAAATTATGTAAACTGTATTGCACTTTCTTAATTTTAATGAATTTCGCTTTATAATTTATATGCACGGATTCACTGATACTTTATACACTTTCGGGTGCAAGAGAATAAACCGCCAAGTTGATTATTCCCTTCTAATTTGGGTGTTAAATAGAGAGAGCAAAACAACACGTCCATTCACCACAGGGTACAAGCAAACATATATATATATATATATATATATATATATATATATATACACACACCGGTGTTTGTGTATTTTTTTTTTTTTTTTTTTTTTTTTTTTGAAGAACCGATTCGCCTCTATTTAAAGGGCATATCTCAGCGGAAAAAACAAAGAAAAAGTGAGAGGAAAGACAGAGAAAAAGAAAGGGTGGAGGGGACAGTCGAAGTGGAAAAAGACCAAGGATGACAAGGGACTTGCAGGTCGAGCCCCATCATCCTTGGGTGCTAGGGCCGGAGGGCGCACGTGAAACCTCCAGGAAAAAGCACGTACAAACGAGCACAAAGAGCACTCAAGAGCACGAGCTTAGAACCCACTTGCGGGGACGGTGTTGTGTGTATATATATATATATATATATATATGTAGAGGATCGACAGAAATAGACAGAAATACTTCCTTCCACGTACATCAAACAGTCTTGGAACACAAGTGGGCAAAACAAACAATGGAAAGTCTTTCTTCCAAAAGGCGCGAATGTAAGCCTTTATCAACTAAAGGACGTGCGGACAAAGCGTTTAAGATTTGGTACAGTCTACGTCACAGGAACTACGTATAAAGCAAGCTTCCACTTGCTTCTTTCTCACTCACGGGTACTCACATCATCGAACGTGAGCAACGTCCATCATCACCGCTTCCGGCCCCCTGGCCGAGGGGCGCGGCCATACTTCTTCAAGGCCTACAATTTATCATCAAGTAAGATCTACAGCCCACCTGCAGAAGCAATCCTTCGAGGCCCAACCGGAATCGTTTCGGGCCTGCGGTTTGCCGGGTCGGCCTTCAAGTTTCTCACATTCCTCGAGATATATTCCTGCAAGATCATAAGGCCAGCCTGCATCTCGAGAAGTAACATCACCTCAGGCTTCCGAACGAAGCCTACATCCATCATCTCAAGAGGCTTAACGGA
Organism: Bathynomus jamesi; assembly: GCA_023014485.1. Lineage (NCBI taxonomy): Eukaryota > Metazoa > Arthropoda > Malacostraca > Isopoda > Cirolanidae > Bathynomus > Bathynomus jamesi. The sequence continues at coordinate 718,740 of JAJOZX010001079.1, read as the reverse complement.
CAACGACAACTCGTTTTCGGTATTAGATCTTTCTTCAACCCGCCTTCAAGAGTTTACATCGTCCTAAGATAAGTACCTCCTATCCTAAGTACTCTTGTGAAGCCTACATTAGCCTACCGCCGAACGGTAGGCTATACTCCCAAAGTGTGTAATCACGCGTTCCAACTGACTCTCGTGAAAGAACGCAGTAGACCATTTTCCAATTCAAGTGTCATTACAATACCGTAATTCCGCGTATCATCCGTCATTATGTTCAATTCATATATTTGTGTGTTAACTAAATGTTCTCTTGACGTAATCACTTAACATCACATAATGGTCTTATATAAATGATATTTGTTTTGTCAAGCACTTCAATCCATTATTATTAGGCCGCATCAATTATTCCTTGTGCATCCATGCAATCATTTAGCCTACTTAATCAGTGTCATGTTTTCCATTCAATGTACCAAACGCACGTGCATTCTTTATATCATTTACTAGGCCCATTCAATGTTCCATGTCGCATGCTATTTACATACCATCAACGTTTACAGTACTTATTACGTGTCAATTAAGCTATTAACATTTCATCTTATTAGCTAAGTCTATGTCATAAGCATAACGTAAAACTACCAATTAATTACTGTCAATTCTTTGTTATATCACAGTGAATAAATAACGGCTTTATTTTCATAATAAACTACAAAACCCATAAGTGTCTTTTATAACCTTAACATTAATTTGCTTGGGTGTAAACCAAGATGGTGACCTCGCTGCCATTTCGGTCACTTCCAATAGTATGGTGGACCTAATCAAAACCATTCATTCCAATCGGTGATACTGTATAACGATATAAATTATTTAACCCAGCCTTTCATTAATAAGCAATCAGTCATTGCACCAATTAATCATTGCATACAATTAAATCATTATCACCTTAAACGGCCAAAACTAGGTCCACTATATATATATATATATATAATAATATTTAGGAGAAATCCAATGACAAGGAGGAATGTAAAAGCCATGAAAAGTCTTCTTTAATGCGCAACGTTTCGAGCAATACGCTCATCATCAGGCTAGATAATAACAATATGAAATTAGAATCAATAAATAAATGTGAACAAGACAAAATAATTTCTATAAAACCTATTCAGTAAAAGCAAATTTTAAAAAGACAAAGAAGAGGGTTAAATTCAAAGTTATAAAAATTTACATATAAAATTAACAAGAAATTTAAAAAGCTATTTTTAAATTACTATATGTAATTTAAAAATAGCTTTTAAATTTCTTGTTAATTTTATATGTAAATTTTTATAACTTTGAATTTAACCTCTTCTTTTAGTCTTTTTAAAATTTGCTTTTACTGAATAGGTTTTATAGAAATTATTTTGTCTTGTTCACATTTATTTATTGATTCTAATTTCATATTGTTATTATCTAGCCTGATGATGAGCGTATTGCTCGAAACGTTGCGCATTAAAGAAGACTTTTCATGGCATTTACATTCCTCCTTGTCATTGGATTTCTCCTAAATATTAAATTGAAGCTTTGTAGAAGCAACCCGCATGACTATATATATATATATATATATATATATATATATATATACACACACACACGCGAACCTGTCCAAGTAATTTTGGACACCCTATGAGAACAGACTTTTGTTACACCCTGTATGTGTGTGTGTGTGTATATATGGTGTTTCTAAAGCAGCGCAACCCAATATACAGGGTGTTCTAAAATTACCTAGTAAACTTTTATACGTGTTCATATAAAAGTTTACTAGGTAATTTTAGAATGCCCTGTACAACATTATATACACTAAGTTTTGCGACTTTAAAAACACCCGACATATACTGTATACAGTATCTGTATACCGTATCTGGCAGGATATCTCCCGGTGAGAAGTGCTGCCCTGCTCGGGGTACAGAAACCCGCTGCCGAGAGATGGTGATGCAGAATCACTCCTTCACTGGCTAATCTGAGGGGAAGAGGTTTTAAAGGTAATTTTCAGTGGGCAACGTCGAACTACATGAAAATAAAAATACAGTATAAGATAACTATGATATCCACACAATTATTTACTTTTTATTAGGAAATCTCACTCATTCTTTAGCAGGCATGCACTCACGGGTGTGATTACAGTATCCACTTTCCTTTATTGTGTAGGCTGTAGGGGATAATAAAAAATTAGTCTGCTTATCACTCTTTACCCATCCTCATTTTTCCTAAAAACAAATACTGAAGAAGAATACACTGGGGGGGGGAGGGGGGGGGGGGGGGTAATGAAACAGTCAAAAGGGATGATTTACACAACTCATCTTAAAATAATCAAAAAATGTGTTCAAATCTCTTCAATCACAAATTTTACTTTTTACTTCATACATAAGAGGTGGATGATAAACCTACAGAATATATTACATATAGTTGTTTTCACTTGCATTACATTATTATTATTAATATATATATATATATATACACAGGGTGTACATAAAGTCAGGATCTATTTTTGTCAAGCACTTGGAAATTATATGGAATTCAATCATAAAATGATAAAGTGGTAACATTTATTAAATAATTAAGAGGAGGATTCGACGTGACGCCATCAGTATCCCTGCACAGCTCAAATCGTTCCGCAGCATTTCTAAACACATTCTGGAGCATTTGCGGGGTTATGTTATCTGCAGCAGTTCGTATACGTGTACGTAAGTTTTCAAGACTCGTAATCTTCGTCTGATACACGTGCGATTTGATAAAGCCCCATGCAAAGAAATCTAAAGGGGAAATCTGGTGATCTCGCTGGCCAAGGTCTGTTGCTTCCGCGTCCGATCCAGCGATTTGGAAAACGTCCATTTAGATAATCCTGAACAATTTTGGCATAGTGACAAGGAGCACCATCATGTTGACAGACGACGGGGATAGGATTGTTAGTACCGTCGTCTATCAACATGATGGTGCTCCTTGTCACTATGCCAAAATTGTTCAGGATTATCTAAATGGACGTTTTCCAAATCGCTGGATCGGACGCGGAAGCAACAGACCTTGGCCAGCGAGATCACCAGATTTAACCCCTTTAGATTTCTTTGCATGGGGCTTTATCAAATCGCACGTCTATCAGACGAAGATTACGAGTCTTGAAAACTTACATACACGTATACGAACTGCTGCAGATAACATAACCCGCAAATGCTCCAGAATGTGTTTAGAAATGCTGCGGAACGATTTGAGCTGTGCAGGGATACTGATGGGCGTCACGTCGAATCCTACTCTTAATTATTTAATAAATATTACCACTATCATTTTATGATTGAATTCCATATAATTTCCAAGTGCTTCACAAAAATAGATCCTGACTTTATGTACACCCTGTATATATATATATATATAATTTTATTTTTATGCCCGTTTCATCTCTTAAGCGAAAACACAACATTAATCTAGTTTCCCCATACTTTCTATTAGAGGTGATTAAAACAAATTTAATACAAAAATAATCTATTTATAGATTACAATGAGTTTCAAACCAAATAAAAATACAATGGACAAGTGAAAATTTGACATCAATAAAATTTTTAAAGAAATGCCATTTGAGACATTGATTCTTTATTCTAAGAATCTGTAAATTCAGAATTAATGCGAGACAATTAAGGTCTCGAGACGTCAGTGTATCGGAGCGAATCGTTAGAAGGAGACTTATGGAAAGTGGCTTACGTGCTAGATGTCCAGCAATGGGTCCGGAATTGCTCCCACACCACTGCAATGCTCGTCTTGCTTTCGCTCGTGAGCATGTCAATTGGACTATGGTCTAATGGGGACGAGTATTGTTCACAGATGAACTGTTCTTCTCCACACTCTTTCCCGTCCATCGGATGTTCGAAGATTAAATCTTGAATCATCCGTGAACAATAGTCGGCCCCATTAGACCATAGTCCAATTGACATGCTCACGAGCGAAAGCAAGACGAGCACTGCGGTGGTGTGGGAGCAATTCCGGGCCCATTGCTGGACATCTAGCACGTAAGCCACTTTCCATAAGTCTCATCCCAACGACCCGCTCCGACACACTGACGTCTCGAGACCTTTCCAGCTCATTGCGGACGTTTGTGGCAATCAAGCGACGATCTCGCAAAATACTCGAGACGATGAAACGATCGTCACGGGCAGATTTGCAGCGCGACCTTCCAGATCCTAGTATTCTGGTGTGCTCTCCTGTCTCCACATAACGTTGGTAAACACGTCGAACCATTGTTCTTGGAATTCCTAGCGCATCGGCGACGTAATGCTGGCTCTGACCATCTTCAATTAGGGTGATGACTCTTGTGACATTCACAGCACTCAAATCCATTGTAAATGTCCAATTCTGAAACCCAAAAGAATTAGAAGTCTATCTGTTACTAAACGCAAATGCCTACTCCCACTAGTGGAAGAAAAAAGTGGCACTAGCAGTCTAAGAGCAACTGAATGTCAGACTGTCGAATTCTTAAAAGAATCTAAAATTCATTACAGCCAGTGTATTCGCAGATGACGTTGTTTTGTCTCATTATTTGGTTGCCTCATAGACTATATTTTCGAATTTTAAAACTTTTATAAACAGAAGCTTGCACACTTTTTTGCTTTTCGTGATATTCCAAGTGGGCCAATTTTTCTGCCACTCAGTGTAGACCAAAGGGGAAGTCTTTTACAGTTAACGTGTGAGTTGGACCTGAATAATCTCCCAGAAAGAAGTTGAGGATTTTGTGAATAGAAATTTGGGAAGTCCTTTACAGTTAATGTGCGAGTTGGACTTGAATAATCTCCTGGAAATAAACGATGAGAGGCACAACTGGATACCTGAGGAAACTATCCCCTTGCCCAGTCTTTTGACTAGATCACAAACCCAGAAACGTGAAAGGGTGCTGGGTGGCTTGATGATACAGATGCTTTGGGACTATAGCTACGCAGTAGGGTGTGTCAATTTCAGGGAGCAAAGTAAAATCCTTAGATTTTCAAAGACTACTAATGACCAAATGATGCATTTTTATGTGCTAAGTCGAAATATGGCTTTAAAATCCAGATTTGGCCACTCCTAGCTACTTATATTTGAAGTTGAAGTTTACGAAAAATCAGCAATTTTTGCAAGTATTTTTTTTATTGTATATAACTACATTTTACATACTACATTACATACAATTAAAGACATTTTGATTGTATTTCAATACTAAAACTTAGAAATATAGATAGGTTTCTTGAACTTTGCCAAGGATGCCATGTCTGCCTTGCTCTTGTTCCTGGACATGAGCTCCCTACTGGCCACCTGACCACTGATGTACGCCTCCCTCCTCTTTCGTGAGTAAATATGTTGTGCTACTTCAGTTGTCATCCTTACACACCTCTCTACTGACCGTGTGTGTGAAGGCCATGCAGGAACTTCCATTGGTCTATCCAGAAACTCCTTGATTGCAGCAGTGATGAAGGAGCAGGTCAGAGGAGGCTCAGTCACGCCAGAGTTCCAGTCAATAAGCTCTGAGAGTTTGGTGGCATCTGGGTTGATGTCGCGAGTCTTCCTGGGTCTAACACTGCAGTCTCCTACCTGTGTGTCCTCATCTCCTTCACCTCTGATTTCCAGTATCCTCTTCACTGCCTCCTCCTCTCTCCTACCTCACTGCACAGCATGGCCTGGAGCACAGCCTATTCCTATCACCACCTTCTTCTGACTTCTGAGCAGCTCCAGCTGGTACAGTACATGCCTGGGACTCCACCCAGCTGTGATTTAACTTGATGTTGAACCAGTTTGGCATGTAGACTCCCACTATGAATTCCACAATTATCCTCAGATTCTTCAGGTTCCTACCCTTCAGCCCATGTTTGGAAATCCACAATCTGCAGAACCTTAGAGCCGTGGTGACCCACCTACTGTGACAGACTGGCCCAATCTCCAGGAGAGCTAGACTCTGAGGTACCTCTCCCGATCTGATGGCAGTGATGATTCTGTAGTCATATGATTGGTCTGTGCTGAGGTTCTTGACTACCTCCTGACTGAGATGGGGTAGACGAGGACCAACAGTGATCCTAGTGAAGTTTGGGTTGATCTCCAGCTCAGTGGCAGTGTCTAACATCTTCCCTAGGGGCCCAGACCACTTGTTGTTGCTCAATGTCTTGCCATCCAGTGCAGTCACCAGGTGTCTGAGACTCAGCTCCCCAGTGTGCAAGTCACAGACAATCCACACCAGCTTCCTGCTAAGCTTGGCCTCCACATAATGCATTACTCCTCTCTCCTAGCCAGTATTCACATTAGAACTGTCTCCTATGGCCAAAAGGGTCTGGTCTGCTCCTTTCTCTCTTAGCCAGTTCACCAGATGATCAGCAATGACCTCAACATGACTTTTCTCCTCTGCAGCTTCCTCTGGTACAAAATGCCACAAATATTTCCCACCTGGTTCATTGCACACTGTGAAGTGTTCTTCCTTAATGAGGCCAGGAAACTGCCTGTCACTGCCCTCAGCTTCCATCATCACTTTGGTGTCATCTCTTTTCCTATCAAAGAAGATACAGGTGATGCCATTTTCCCGAATCTCATCATCAAACTTCTTGACCAGCTCCTTAGTCAGTCTCTCCTGAGCCCTCCTCATCTTGTTGTGGTTAATCACCAGTGCTGTGTCAAACTTTGTGATAAGGCCAGCATTAATCCAGGCAGCAGTGGCAATCTCTGCACTCTCTCTCAGCCCAGTGTGATGTCTCAAGCTAGCCAGAGCTATGTTGGTGATATCTTCAGTGTCGTATTTCTTCTTCTTAGCCACAGGCAAGGAAGTTGTCACAGCCTCTGGTATGAAGTCTTCGTCCTTCTCTCTCCTCCCTGCCTCCTCCAGTATATCTCCAGTCTCTTCCAACTCCATCTCCAGCAGTGACTCCTCCCTCAACTCCTCTTCTTTCTTGGCTGACTCCTCTTCTTCTCCTCGGCCTTCCTTCTCTGCTCCTGTCTCTGCAGCACTGCTTCCTGTCTCCTGGTCTCAGGGTGATCAGCTAGACCCATCTGGTGTGCTCCCACACTGCCCACCTTTTCTCTCTGACTTTAATGAAGGCAAGCTCCTGCACTGGTATCTTCTACTCTCCTGCAGCTGCAGTCAATGTGAACCTCACTGTTGCAGACAGGGTTGCACCCAAGCTCACTGCAGCTCCTGATCACACAGCGACAGGTCAGGATGTCCACCAATTTGTCCAGGTTCATCATGAACCTATCTTTGACCTCTAGCTTCACATTGCCAGTGGACACCTTCACTGCCTCATCCCACAGTGCCTTCACTTTAGCCCTGATCCTGACCTCAGTGTTAATTACAGGTCCTGTGAATAGAGTGTTGGCCTTTCTCCACTGAGCCAGTAGCCCTGGAACAATGCCGTTGTTAATCAGGTCATTAACTCGGTAATTCCTCCTGTCTTCCTCACTCATCTCTCTCCCCAACAAACCATACCTCAGCAGGGGGAAGTTCCCTCCCAGTCCCCACCAAATGACTTAGGTGACAACTTTATTTGCTTCAGGTTCCGATTTCTTTCTGACTCATCCTGTGGACCTGTGAACAAAAGAAATGTCATTGAAATTTGGATAGGCCTACTGATTATGATTACATAAAATTAAGTTAATTGAAATTCTTAATATCTTCCTATAAGCCAGGGATGGGGAGTCGGCCAAAAACAACCGACTTCCGACTCCCGACTCAGTATTTTTAAAAACCGACTCCGACTCCCGACTCTTTCCTTATCATGCTGATCTCAACCTTATAAATATTGGGATGTTTGTTTCGTAGATGGCGTTTCAAGTTTGAGGCTCTAGTTGGAGCATTAGCATGTTTCCCAATGTAAGCACTAATTTTTGCATTACACTCTTTACCATCCTTTTCTACTTGACAAATAAAAATACTTTCATCCTCATTTAGCTTAAAATATTGAAAGACTGCTGATTTTTACTAGGCCCACGACTCATTACTAATAAGGGCTAATTAAATTAATAATTAATATATTGCTAATTTTTATATGGTACCTAGTATCCTAAAATAGAAATATGAAATTCATTGCTAAGATTTACCAGAACAATAAATCAAATGTGGAAATGTGAATCTAGAATTAGTTCAGGAGATATTTATTTAGGGCAGAGTAGTATTCTGGTAAATTGTTGGCATATAGAAATGAATCAAAGAGTCGGGAGTCGGTCGTTTACCGACTCCTGACTCTTCAAAAAAGCCCCGACTCCCGACTCCGACTCCCCACCTCTGCTATAAGCTCAGATAAAAAGTGTGTTGTTATAGGTACAAGACTTAATTATTCAAAGTAATGACAATTTCATATATCTATCATATCAAAATATACAGAAAGTTTGGGTCACACATAACATTTCAAATAATTTGAATTACACAATATTTACATTACAAAGTAATCAAAATTGTCAAAAAGGAGGGAAAACACATGCATTCACAATCAAAACTCCAGCATTTGTGACTATGTGAAACTTAGAAACCATACTGCACACCAAATATAACCAAAGTTGACCACACATATCAATGGCACATTGATATATGGTGCTACAGTCATATTTAGGTTATATTTCAAACCTTTATGGTCAAATATAAGTAGGTAAATGGCTTTTTTAAACAACACTAAAGATATTTCTAAATTTGCTAGATAATATAACATCATTTGAGCATTAGTAGTTTTTGAATTGTTGACTTTACTAAAATTGACACACCCTACTACGCAGCCACTGCAGCAGTATAATAACACACGAGATTTAGGTAGGCTAAATGTTTGTTAACTTTCCACTCCTAAAAAAAAAAACCAAGTATCAGTGGAAATTCCACTGAAGTTATCCCCAATACTGATACTGATATTCCACCAAACCTATCCCCGATACTAAAGCTCCACCAATACCAATACTCCAAAAATAGGCCAATACCACTGATACTGATACATTGGTACATCCCTATTTCATACTTTGTGAATGATGTTTAAAGTCTTAGCTCTGAAATTACACTGATTCTACTTTCTAATTTCAATTTTATTATACATTATATCAGGTCATCCCATAAGTAATGTCGTTTTTTACGATAGATTAAGTTTAAACTAGTCCTACTCGGTTTAAGCATAAATTTTCCGAAGGTTATATCTAAGAGGAGATCTATCGTGTTTCGCTACATACTTTACAGACCTTGACCAGTGAAGACGTGTTTTTTGCTTTATGTGAACCCCTCATAAACATGGCAGTACCAGAAAGCATATCAGGCATATAATGCTTTATGAGTTTAAAAAAGGGAATAGAGCTACTGAAGCAACACGAAACATTCAGGACATTTATGGCAACGATATTCTGCATGTGAGGAAATGTCAAAGATGGTTTCAAAAGTTTAGGAATGGTGACTGCTGTTTGACAGATGCAGCATGCTCTGGATGCCCTGCTGTTAGCCGCACTTGAAGAAGACTGTTCAACAACTGTCGAGGAATTGGCCCAGAAACTCAATTCATCCCCATCCACCATCCATCAACATTTGCAACTCAGGAAAGTGTCTAAGTTAGGAAAATGGGTGCCACATGAATTGTTGGTCGACAATCTGAGGGTGCAGGTAAACATTAGCACAGCTCTTCATTCCCATGAACTCCAAGATCCGTTTTTGCACCGTTTAGTGACTGGTGATGAAAAGTGGATACTGTACCAGAATGTTAAGCGCCATCGACAGTGGGTTTGTGCCGGAGAACTAGCAACACCACAGCCAAAACCAAATCTTCACCCTTGGAAGGTGTTGCTTAGTGTTTGGTGGGATAAAGGTGGTGTAATACACTTTAAAACCTTACCACACAACCAAACAATCATGGCTCAAGTCTACTGTCAACAACTGGATCGATTGAACACTGCACTAAAAGAAGAGACCTTCTTTGGTTAATCGGAAAGGAATCGTGTTCCACCACGACAACGCACGTCCTCATACTGCTCGGATCACTTCTGCAAAAATTGAGGAGCTTGGGTGGGAAAAACTTCCACATCCTCCATATTCTCCAGACCTTGTGCCTTCAGATTATCATCTCTTCAGGAGTCTGCAAAACTATCTTGACGAGAAACAGTATACTTCTTTAGATGACCTGCACACCAGTCTTTGTATTTTTTGCCTCAAAACCACCTGAATTTTATAAACATGGCATTGAAAAGCTTGTAGGACATTGGCAGAGTGTCACTGATTCCGATGGAAAATATATACTGTACTAGATTAAAAAGTTTCAGTTGAGTTTTTTTTTGTCCTTCAAATTCCAATCTAAAAAAACGACATTACTTATGGGATGACCTGATACTTATGCTCCTCCTTCCTTAAAGAAATTTTTAAATTAAAATTTCAAATCTCTCAAGGATTTTCCTCAGGCAAAACCAAAGAGTAAACAAAAACAACTTCGGGGAATCCTTCAACTCCAGGCGTGTCAAACAACAGTTTGTTTTCTAATAACACAAGTGTGATTTGAAACACTCTTTCTCTGATAATGCTCTGGTCAATTTCAACACTAAGTTTAAAAAAAAATAAATTTAATTTTCATGTAACATGAAATAGACTAAAATTATTTCATCTTTCATTCTTTCTTTCTATCATTTTTATTTACATTTTGATATTTACACAAACACAAATTCATTTTGTTTACATGAACAAATTATTATTTTTATTTATTTATTTTCTCTATTAATAACCTCATTACTTTACCCATACATCACAATGTGTGTGTGTGTGTGTGTGGTGTGTGTGTGTGTGTGTGTGAGAGAGAGAGAGAGATCATACAGAAGCATTCTATCCGTGCTGATCTCATTTATTTAAAGGTAAATTATTGGAAGTCTTCATTTTGATGAAACTAATAGTAATGGCTAACTAACAAACCATGGAACCCATGTGGTAAAAGCACTAGGCTATGGGTCTGGAGGTCCTGGGTTCGAATCTTGCCTCAGATTTCAGAATTCAATAATTGAGGTGTCTTTCCAGATTTTCTTTGGTGGGAGTGTGGTTCGAATCCCACAAAGATTTACATCTGTTCCACCATATGATCTTAGCTGTTACAGAGGTTAAGCAAGCCTAAACTAATAATAATTATTATTATTATCATTATTATTAATAATTATTATTATTAGACCCCTAACTAAGTTGACTCATTCACACATATCAGTAAACAACAAAAATAACTCACTTGTCTATATTTGGAGTCTTAATAGTTTTGTTGCCATAACAACCAACATCTCCAATTCCAAGGTCATCAACAATTAACATGATGATGTTTGGATGTTGAACACTGTGCATCTTTCCGTAGCTTAATTCCAGATAGGAAACAATGGTCAATAAAGGAATTGTGCCTAAAAACAGATTCCTTCCAGTCATCATCTTTTTCAGTCACAAAAAAACTGGGGAAGGAAAAAACTGTTAAGATGGATAAACCAGCCAAGTGGTTTCAGCATAATCAGCAAGGAGGTCCAGAAACTGGCATAGCACTCAAGACAGATGAATGAGGCTCAGTGTATGAGTGAACTCTGGATTACTATTAACTAGCACTAGTTATAAAGGTGTCATGAACATCCAAGACTTCCAGTGAAGCAATGCTTCTGCTCTCAGATGAATGTAGAAAGTCTCTCTTGATTTCTTGAAATAATGAAGATATGCTACAATCTGTCACTTTAGTTACCAACAAAATAATATCTCAATTTTTTTTAAAACATTAAATCAAATTAAAACTAATTCTGAAAGCACTTTCTAAAAGCTTCAGGCTTTGGACAATAACAAAATCCAATTCCATACTTCCCAACTTTGTGATCTTGATAGACTCACAATGCCCCAATTTTTTTTAGTTAGTATTAATATAATTTCTTAAGTATGGAACCCCGAACAAAGTGCATTTAGAAGTTAAAAATTATACATATACACAAGGCCCATATAAGTACTATATTTGGGGGGAGGCAGGGGGGGGCAAGAACTTTTACATGAAATAGGCTAAGCAATTGAACTTTGAATTTACCCGACTCACACATTCTTTTAGTCTCCAAGTTTCATCCATGAGTTTTCCTCTCAATTCTTTCTTTGCAACTATTTTCAGGAACAGGATAATAAACGTGATTACTATATTTAAATGTTCAAGGTTTGGGGATTTTCCAAATACCTTTAATGGAGTCCAAAACAGGATGACAAACACATCAACTAAAAAAAATCCATATATAAAACTTTTATCCTACTCTAAACCCTGATAATTACTATCCAAAATTTATTCTTAGGTACAACTTTCATGCAAGACAATATTGAGCTGACAAAACTGAAATGAGTTTGAGAAATTTCTTCAGATATGAAAGAGGCTTTTAACTTAAAAAGGTTGGGACTCACAAACTTATACAAATACAATAGCTACTCTACTTTTATAACCTTCCTACCTTGCACCATTCTGCTAGCAATTTAATGGTTCCTTTAATGTCAACAGTTCACTTTTGTAATAAAAACTTTTGTAAATGCTCTACAATACAATCAATACATGAGGTGACAACTTCTTAAATTTCCTCTAATATTTAATTCTTCGATGATGAATTCCAAAAGGAGTGAAGATGCAATAATAATTTTTAGTATTAACTACAATAAAATTTAGTGGTAAGCAAATAAGTATTTTTTTTAAGAATGTAGAGTGATGAACAGATTATTAGTTTCATCTTTAACAGTAAAATTTCTTCAGTAGCACTGTGATTGGGGTTCAGACCCCTCCAACATTGGCAATGTGAGCCCCTTATATTCCCTGGGAATTATTCCAGTGTGTAAATAAATACTTTATTAAAACATTTACCAGCTTCCTCAATGGATTGTATTGCAACAGTTTTGGGGGCTGTCTGGGATTTTTTTTTTACGTCCATACCTAACCTGTACCCTGGCTCATACCAAGGATAAGTCCTTCAATGTTGGGAGGACACTCAGAGGGGTCTATCCCAGAGGTTTACCAGATTCTCTAGAACTACCAGACTACAGGGGGAATTAAGTGACAGTTGCTTGCCAAGCCAAAGATACAAGATTTTGCTAAAATTTAAGAATCTAGAAACAGCTCAGAGACAGAACCATAATTATAATCTAGGTAATTATGTTGCAAATGACATGGCCTGAAGTTGAAATCAAAAATATATTTTTCTAGTGTATTTTGGTGTACTCTGTTCAAATATAACCTTCATTTCTCGTGCAAATGAACAGAAATACGTGTTTGGGCCATGCAATAACAACTGTATTTCTGTTCATTTGCACAAGAAATGAAAGTCATATTCAAACAAAGCATACCAAAATACTTGAAAATGTATTTTTGACTACATTTTATACAATAAAGCATAACCTAACAAACATGTCAAAATTAACCAGAAAAGCTTGCTCTCATCATTTTTGTTTAAACTAACAAAAATATCACAACAACCTAACCAATCATCAAGGGTGTACAGCTGACCTAACCAGGCATTCAATTAACCTAACAAGTTAATATTGGTTATTTCACCTAAATATCTTCTGATCTTTTCGTATTAGACACTCACTGTCACATTTTGGGCAAGTTAAGGATGAGAGAATAACGACGTAATTGATAAAAACATCCAATCCTTTGTCTTCGTCTAGGGCACATGACGAATCAAGTTCTCAAAGTCAAAATCACACGAATGGCACGTCATAATTCTATCACAAACACCATTAAACTGAATCCAATTAGAAAAAAAAATATAGCCAGAACAAAACCCAACCAACTAATTAAGTCGCAGAGTAGTGAAAAAGGTTAATATTCGTTTTTTGACCCAGTCACACCCAGCTATAACAGCAATATATATTGAATAACCAATCAAAGCTGAATAAGAAAATATATATATTATCTTATGCAAATTTGTATAAAATGTACTTTTTTAAAAAAAATATCTTCTACTTTCTAATATGTATGTATATAAATTTCAGTTGGTTTGTTTATTTGGGCTACCTTTTTTGGACTTTTTTGGAGATTTTTGGAGATTTTTCTTGGCTTTTTTTGGCTACTTTTTCTTGCTTTGGCTACTTCTTTCTGTTTCTGGTCAGTGTGGTGGTTTTCGTTCTACTGGTATGATGTGTCAATCTTGTGAACTTGATTTCGAGGACCTAATCCGCCTTGTTGGCCTCGATGAAAATAAAAGTTTAGAGGTTTTTTCCAATCACGGCATAATTCCGACATCTGTGATTTGCCCTAAATGTAATACTGCCTGTATTTTAAGACAAGACTCGAAGGTGTTTAGGTGCCGTAAAAAAAATGGAAGGATGTGAAATCGTGGGTTTACGTGCTGGGAATAGACGTCCTCATTACCGGCAGAACATCCTGATGATTCTACAGTTCTGCATCACTTCCTTACTGCAATTGCAGAACTATATCCTCCAAAATAAGGGGACTGGTTAGGTTAGGTGGTTAGGCTAAGTTAGGTTAGGTTGTGTTTAGCATGAATGCAAACTTTCTGGTTGATTTTGAGGTGTTTTGCACGAATCTGCCATCCATTTCCTGTGCAAATGCGTAGTTTTCGAGATGACTATCTCGAAAACTACGCATTTGCACAGGAAATGGATGGCAGATTCGTGCAGAGCACCTCAAAATTGACTAGAAACGTTTGCTCTCATTATAAAAAGAGACTGGGTCAAAAAACGAATAATTACCGCGAAAAAATAGCCCAATCAGGAAAAATATTTTATGAAAAAAGTACATTATGGCCAAAATAGGAAATATATTTTATTAAAAAAAATATGTTTGAACAAATTTGCATAACATAAGATATATATTTTCTTAGTCAGTTTTGAATGGCAATTCAATATATATATTATACTGTTTTAACTGAGTGTGAGTGGGCTAAAAGACGAATATTAACCTAATTAAGTTTTGGAACAGTCTGACAGAAGAAATGGTGACTTCAGATACACTTAATTCTTTCAAAAGAAGGTTGGATAGTGTGATGTCTGCAAGGGACATCTGGTGATAGTGTTTAAGCTCATTTTTGGTAAATTTATAGTATTATACCCGTCTCCCTTTGGAGGTGAAATTTATGTTTTTCCTATGGTTTTTGATGTGTTTTGAACGAATCTGACCTTCAAAACCATCGGAAATGACTTGTTTTTTAGATACCCCCCCCCCCCAGCTGGCAATGTGGGGGAAATCATAGAAACGAGTCATTTCCGGACGGTTTTGAAGGTCAGATTCATTCAAAAAACCATAGGAAAAACAATTTCACCTTCAAATTGACCTAACCTAACCTTCCTGACCTAAACCTAAGCCTAACTTAACTAAACCTAACCTATCCTAAAAGAAAAACAGGAATTACCTTTAAATTCTAAGACAGAATAATCACAGTACCGTCTTTTCTTCATTTTTAAGCACAACGTAACTTTTTCTACAAGTCACAGTTTCTGGTCTGTCTTGACGATATGTACACTCCGTTTTACAATGTGGACACTTCACTACTGTTGGTAGAACACCGTGAGCACGCAGAAACTCAACACTTTTTTCTAAATTTTCATAGAAAGCGACAATACAGCGGTAATAATCGAACGAACACATGTCACATGAAACCATTCCAGTAGCAAACTAATTCAAAATGGATGGAGCGCTCTGATTGGGCAGACATGTGATGTCAACACACACGAACACACAAACGAACGTACAAACACACACTAGATACACACCAAAAAAACATTTATATCTCGAAAACGAAGCATTTGCGACGGAAACGCTATAGAAGAAAAGTGTCTTAGAATTAAAAAATCTACCTAATGAATATATAATAATTGCTGGACGTTAGACGGGTGTAATACTATAATAATACCCCATTTTTATTGCATGAATGGATGCATATAGGGAGGCAGCATCTTGGGTTAGGGGATACTCTGTCCTTACACACCCCATTTAAAGAGATTCCCCTGCCGAGTGGTGCTCCCCATAGTACTGTGAGGTATTGAAAAACTCATGATCTTCACTTGCCCCACAACACCTTTAAATGGGAGACCCAAAATGGGTGCACACCAGGGATGGGGTCAAATACAATTGCCCAAATACAAATATAGATACAAATACACTATTTTTTTTACGGCCAAATTCAAATACAGATACAAATATTCAAATTTATAAATCCCCAAATACAAATATAAATACAAATATGAAGCTTCAAATACAAATAAAATACAAATACAATTTTTACTGTATTTGCAAATTTCGTACCAATTTCATCCTAAATATAAACAGATAATATTTACTTGACTTCGGCTACCCTTCAAGTAAGACAATACTGGTACCGTATAGGTAGTACTTATTGTATAAAACTTAACATTGCAATACTTTGGCTCTTATCAAAGTAGACTTCATTTCACACCAAGGCAAGAAAAGTAACAAATTCCTCTGTTTTTATTTTTATTAGAGAAAATTATTTCACACCTTGATATTTCTGCACTTTTGCATAATTAAGAAATAAATTCATATTTCTCAATGTTTGATTTTTTACTGTTCATATCAATTTGTACTTATATAGTCTGTAGTCTGTACAATGGATTTAAAACATTTAACTTAAATTACATTAGTGTATTTGACTGTATTTGAAGCAAATACGGCAAATAAAAGGCTCAAATACAAATATGCAGCTTTTTAAATTCTCAAATACAAATATCCATTTTTGTGTATTTGTAAATACAAATACGTATTTGACCCCATCCCTGGTGCACACACATTTCTACATTACTGTACAGTCTTTATAGCCACACCTACACTTTTCCTCCTAAGTATATATATTGTAATGTATATGGTTGTAAATTGTGACTTGGTCCGGCAATTGATAGGACCGTGACTTATTTTTGGTTGGCAAGGTACTGGTATTGATGGGTACCGTAATGAAATTGACTGGATTCTTTGGATCTGATATATTTGCATGTCAGTTATAAATAGATATAGAGTGTAACATATTTGTGGATAGTAGCCTATTATGACTTTGATCCTCTGGATCCAGAGATTCTATCTTTAGTTTTAAATCGACAATTAATTAGTTTTGTAAAAATTGGTTGTTGCCAATGTACAGGCAGTTTTTACATAGTGGAGCCACCTCGATGGGCGAAGCCGCGAAGCGGCCCCTAGTGTGCACACTATAAAAATTTCTTATGTTCTTAAAAACAGACGAGGCGAAAATAGCCCTACTGATGCCGTTCTTTTCATTTTTCACCAATAAAACAAATACTCAGGCAACAAAACAACGACAAATTTGGACACGTCCGTACCTGCATGACAGAGTTACCAACTGAAACTTTCAGGAGCGCTACACTTTTGCCCAGGGTTGCCAATGCAGGGTTGCCAGATTGGCCTTTTTAAAGCCAAATTCCATAAATTTGGCTTTTTTTCAACTTGCTTGGCTTTATAATATCAATTTGGCCTTTTTGGCTTTTTATTGGCTTTTTTCAACTTGCTTGGTTTTATAGTATCAGTTTGATTTTTGAGCTTTTTCCAGGATCTTTTTTTATTTTTGCCGTTATAATATCAGTTATACTGTTTAGCCTCTTTTAGCACGTGTTTTTTTCCTTGTACCAAACATGTATAGTGAATCTAGTCTTGTCCGTGGCGTTACATTCGAGATTCATACACGTTTGATACTTGTTCAAACGGAACGGATGCCGGGACGCGGGGCGCGGGCGGGAAAGCAGTCAACACTTAGCATCGGTGCGGATCGGTACTGCGCGTCGTGCGTGTGTAGGCGGTAAAACTTGGCTATCATTCGAGTGAACCAGTTTAGTTAAAGTTCTAGTTTATGTAAATTTTGTTTTTGTTCTACAACCATGTCATCAAAGAAGTGGAAGCTATCGTACGACAGCAGCCGTAAATACAATAGTAAGTGGGAAGAAACGTTTGTTTGGGTGAAAAAGTCTGTTGATGGCTCAGATTCAGCTTATTGCAAACTTTGTCATTGCAATATTGCTCCACGAATGAGTAACCTCTCAAATCACGAAAAGTATATGGTGTCGAGGCTACTTGTTCTAATGTGGAGGACACTGCTGAAGAGGATCTGGAGCTTTTCATGTAATGTGAGTATGTGATCTATACTTAAAATTATTTGGCTTTTTTTGGCTTTTTTTCGTGCATAGTTTGGCTTATCACTTAGGTTTGCATCTGGCAACCCTGGTTGCCAGATAAATTTCATAAAAAGTAGCATAAAATTTCGAAAAAGTAGCCAATTTTGTCAGAAAGTAGCCCAATCTAGAAATTTATTTATAAAATGTCAACAAATACAGATAATGCGCTTATTATGGATTTAATTTACTTTTATATTTATAGGGTTTCTTTACTTTTTGAAATTAAAATTCCAAAGTGCTGAGTATTTCTTCGTCCTCTTCACTATGTTCTTTTTCATATGTGCTTGAAGTATAGTGCAGCATGGCTTCAGTAGGAGTAAAATTGAAGCAGCAAATATTTTGTTCCTCTAGTGTCATTTTGAGTCTTAGAATTGAAGAAAAGAAATTCAGCCCCATCTGATTTCGTAGTTTAGTTTTGGTTGATGTGACCCTTGAGAACACCCTTTTTAACTGTGGCATTACTTATCGGTAAGCTATAGGCAGTTAATGCAAACTTTGACAATTCCGGTAGTACCAGTTCACCTGCTGCATTTTTTATTGTCGCTGCCTTGCTCCAAAATATAGACCCATCAGTAGGGAATGCTATATTGCATCTGCATACTTGAACATTGAACAATGGTTTATACATAATGACTTTTTGAACTCTACAATTCATAGATTGACAAACAAACAATAACTGATAAAGTCTGTATATTAAAAAATACGCCAGCAAAAAATGGCTATTTAGGTGACACTGCTGGCTATATTACTTACTAGCTCGAAGCGATCTGTATAATACAAGTGTAATAAAATTCTAAAATAATCTTGCAATTTGTTAATCTTAAGAAGTAATATAAGAAACGGGTATAGAAAGAATTTCCCTAAGTGAGATTTGTCTGAAAATATATTATTATCTCACAAATCAAAAACTTCCGCCTGAAACATAGAAAAGTAGCAGATAATCATAATTATAATAGGTAGCCCAAAGAGTTTTTGAAGTAGCCCAAATTACAAAAAAAGTCGCCAATACCTTTCAGAAGTAGCCCAATCTGGCACCCCTGCCTGAGTACTGCCTAAAAAGTGCTAAAGAGCGCTGGATTTGTACGACTCTAGTAAAATCGAATTTTTTTACTTAATTAATAATAATAATAAGTTATTAATTATTTTAAATATAATTTTATTAATTATAATTATTTATTATTAAATTAATGATAATTAATATAAGAATTTGTACGAGACATGTAAAATCATATTTCTGTCAATTTCCTTTGAAATTCAATTTCCTCATTGATCTAAAATGTCCGTTAAGCCAGGCGACCGCAACGTGGCTACGGGTATGAATGGGGTATTTTTTTGAGGTAACACTTTTGTTACCTGAGAACCTTAACAAATTTCTATGTAAAATCTAGAACCACTTTCGTTGTCGTTAAAAAAAGATATGTTAGTTCTGATTAGGTTCAGTTACGCTAGGTTAAGTTAAACTAGGCTAAATTAGCGAGTACTTCACTATTTAATGACTTATCAGAAAGCACCCTTCGAGCCCTCAATTGCGTCCGAAATACTTATCACGCCTTTCCCTGTTCGATGGCACTAAGGTTAGGTTAAATTAGGCTTAGTTAATTTTTTAAATATACAGATTTAAGAATGTTGGTACCTTGCTTATGCGGAGATACGCACGTGTGTGTGTGTGTATGTACAATGATCTACAACTTACCTTTACAATTTAGTTACCATACTCTACACAACTTTTTTTCTCTCGGAAGTAATGAAAAATTATATATTGTTCTTGTTCCGCTTAATCTTTTATTACAGCAGCAAGAAACAATATGTAACAACAATTCCTAGCCCTAATCCGAAATTACCAGCCATTCCAAACGCGGATCCACCCATCTCGACTTCGTAACACTGTTGAATGAGATTTGTAATTTGTAAACCTCACGTGGGAAGGCACTGCAAATCAACCTTATCATGAATGTTTATGAACGAAATGAAACTTTGAGAAGCCTTGGTAATTATATTAGACTGCTCAAACTCTGTTGGTTCACCCGTCTTGACGGTTTTCTAGTTCTATGTCATTTTCATTTTCTAGTGTCTTATGGTTTTTTTTTTGTGTGTATCATCAGCGAAACACGATACAACACTATCGTTAATATCGTGAGCTAATACTGTACCTCGTGATTAGGTTGAAATTTTCGCTTCGGAAAAAGCACTCCTACTTTACTATTTATTCATGAATTGTTGCCAAAGTTCTGCTACTCAAATTCATGCTTCATTTGTTTTTCTTCTAAAATTAAATTAGACATAAAATAGCTCAGTAATATAAATGTCAGCTATCGCGGTTCCACCAAACCTTAAACTGTGCTTATGCTGCTAATTAAAAATGAAAGATTTTTGTCAAAAGAAAATTTATTTATATAGATAAAATTCTTAAAATCTAGACTAAGGCGTTAAACAAACAATTCCGAGTAACAAGCTTAAATCAAACGAATAAATAACTTTAAAAATCTCGATATTTGAATAAAAGTAAAATATGGCACTAAATTAATCACTAAAGCTTCAAGAAGAAATCACAAAAAGAGAAAATTAAAAGTTGTTTAGAAAATATGAATCAGAAAAAAATCTTTCAAAATTTTATTCGTTGAGTAATAGTAATTATCGCTGGAAAA
This sequence comes from Bathynomus jamesi, assembly GCA_023014485.1. NCBI lineage: Eukaryota > Metazoa > Arthropoda > Malacostraca > Isopoda > Cirolanidae > Bathynomus > Bathynomus jamesi. The sequence goes on along the minus strand of JAJOZX010001079.1, from coordinate 698,013 downwards.
AGTTTTATTTATTACAATCATTACTTTCGAAACTTTATTTGTAATAATAATAATTACAGTATAAAAATATACTATCAAAGTACCCAAATCTCGATAGACAATGAAGTGTGTGTGAAGAGGATATCTGTAGTAAAAACCCTTAAGAAACCAGGCAAGGTATCCTACGAGTTTGTACAAAAAAGGGGAAAAAGTGCGCTACATTTATCACATGCCGGTAATATTCATTTAAGTGTGTCACACAAGGATAATACTAAGCCGAATTCATTCCATTACACGAGAATTGTTCGTAAATATATTAAAACTAATATTCAGAAGATGCTCTACGACAGAGAATCTCAAAACAAATCATACGTACACCTTCCTTCTTTCGGGCATTAGATATCGTATCACGAAAGATAATACGAGAAAATAATAATAATAATAAATAATAATAATAATAATAATAATAATAATAATAATAATAATACCGTATGGTATGGTAAGAGAAATACATTCGAGGCTTCAATAGAATATTACTTTACTTTAAAAAAATATAATATATATATATATAAATACACACTTCAACCAAAATATATTTTGAAAAATAAATGCATCACATACAAAACCATGCAAAATTACGAGTGAACACAATTCAAACTTTGTTAAGGGCGCACACGTACAAATACAACATGCAATACTGGCCTTATTTCTTAATTTATATATTGGCTATATAATATAAATCTTTCAGAAATATTTGCATTCAATGTCTAAAATAATAATAATATTATTATTATCAATAATAATAATACTTCTTGGATACAATTAATTAGTTTTCGAAGTTTATGCGTTAAGTTTGCCCCAACAGTACAAATTACAGTACAGTAAATACAAATTACAAGACACGGAGATTCTATAAACAAATTGCGTAGAACCTAATATAAGTATGTGGTCGCATAATACACGATAATCGTAACCGGTGTCGGGGACTGTTTAACAAACGACCGATAAGGTTAATCAAATGTTGAGAATTTCTGGAATGGGTTGGCAGAGAAGAAGAAAAACCTAAAACTAATTTATGCGTATTAGTGTGATGAAAGAAGCCATAAATACAGAGGAGTGCTTTTTAAAGCGACAAAATTACGAAACATTATTAAATGCTAAAAATGAGTAAGGTAAAATACCTTACAAACAATTTATCCTATTCAGGTAACCGAAGACTCGAGTCTCAAATTAATTACCGCCATTTTACATAATTGTTAATATTTCCATTAATTATTATTATTATTAAATAATGCTAATAGCGATAACCAAGTGCAAAATCGTACGACAGCTTTCAGTTAATGAAAACAGAGTGAATGTCAGTCACACACATTCGTATAAAACTGTATTAAATAGTCCTTAAAACTACTGGAATTAAATTTGCATTGACGAATAAATTGTACACACTTGAAAACCAACACTCCAAAGAAAAAGAAAAAAGAAGAATACACACTGAAAACGTACCAATAAAATATAAAATTCAACAGCAGTATTACTTAAAAAAAAACCACCCTATTGTTAAAGCTTTGAAAATGGATTGAGACACCCTATCGTTAAAGCTTTGAAAATGGATTGCGACAATCACAAATGTGGTCGACTTCTTAAACTTCACATCTCTCCTTACTTTGTAAACAATGTAAATAATGAAGTTTTGTAATTAACAAATGGTAATGAATATTTTACCCCGTCGTGGATTCCAGCTGGCGTTCTTTCTTCTTGTGACATCATAATCCTCGACAGATAAACTAATAACAAATGACTTATTTTCACTACTAGGTATTATTACTGAAACTAATGCTAATACAGATACATCTTTAAGGTATGCCATACTAACTATATATATATGGCAAAGTTTTCTAATTTATGACAAATGTTAAAAACATGTATAAAATACATACTTTGAACTTCTATTGGTATATAAAATCTTGTACTTATTACATATGGCATACAACATTCGATAAATGCGCGAACTCATTACGTCTTTCCAATCATTTGGAGAACTCCACAAGCACCGTAGTTTAAATAATCATAACACTGAAGTATTATCACTATCATTATTATTTACTTCCTTCCCATTAATGTTGAGTTAGTATAAAATTACTATAAAAATATTTCTTATAAATAAAAATATATTCTATATAAAATTTTAACAAGTGGAGTTATCAGTCTTTTCAAACCTATTCCAAAACGAGGCAGAAAAAATTCCTAGTTTAAGAAATTCTGGTATAGCTCAGGTGAAACGTGATTGTAAAATTTATTTCATTTAAAAATACCTTACCAATACCCGACAAATTCTTCTATGGCAGAGGTTTTTCATCGTGGTTCCACTGACATTGGCTCTGACTTCGTAATTAAAATGTTTACGACTTGCATCATTATATCTCTGTGAATTTATTTTACCGCTCCATTTTCAGTTTCCTCCTTAGGTCTCTCTTGTTTGACATTTACGGCGTTCCGTTCATATTTTTCGCGCGGTCTGGTCGGGGAGGCTTCTCAGGAGGAGTGTCCTTCTCAGGAGAAGAGTCTTTACATTCCAAAGTGGAATAGAAATGGTTCTGAAACATATACAATGGCGGTCAAAATTATGGTGTTACTAGAAAAATATGCTATAGCTTAAAAACCCTGCTGCCAAAACCAATGCAATTTTTGCGTAATGCAATAGACCTCATGTATGAAATTGCCATGATCTTTTAACCCTTTTATCTTCAGTAGTTTGTATTTAATCCTACATTTATGAAATTTATGAACTTCGATTCTCTTGATGCAGGTAGCATTTACTTAGATATTATATAGTATTTTTATTTTTTTTTACCCATTTTACACGGATTAGCTGTGTAACATTGTTTAAACATTGAGAACTAAACATGAAGTTTTTCCCATTGAAAATACTAAGCATTTATGAAGCAACAACTTTTCTTTTTCAAAAATTAATAATGGCCCCCAGGAAAGATATTCCTACAAAGAAGCACATTGAAATAATGGTTCTGTATGGTCTTGGGCTATCTCAAAGAAAAGGTCCGAAGAAGAAAAGGTCCGAAGAAGAAAAGGAAAGACAGCAGTAAGGGAAGATAGATTATTGGTTAGAAAATTCAAAAGAAACAGACTCCTGACAGCACCTCAACTAGCCGATTAACAACTGAGAGGGGCAGGGTTGAATGGTCGTGTAGCTGTTATAAAACCTTATTTGCGCTATGGCAATAACCAAAGCGATTGAAATGGACAAAAAAACACCAAAATTTTAGGTTAGAAAACTGGAAATAAGTACTTTGGACAGATGAGAGCAAATATGAAATATTTGTCAGTAAGAGAAAACAATATGTGAGAACTGAAGAAATGTTCAAAGAGAGCTAGCTGCATGGTGTCTACAAACAAACATGGAGGTGGCAATGTAAAAATATGGGGTTACTTTGCTGGTGACAGGGCTGGGAGCCTCGTGAAAACTGAAAGAAATCTCAACAAAGAGAGGTACCATCGTGTCCTGCAGCATCATGCCATTCCTTCCGGTTATCGTTTGAGTGGGAATAACTTAATTTTCCAGCAAGAGAGTGGCCCCAAACATACAACACTATGTTACCAAACATAGTTGAACACAAAGAGTGAAGATGGAACATTAAGAATATTGAAATGGCCTCCTCAATCCCCAGATCTAAACCTAACTAAGAATATGTAGGATGAACTTGAAAGATAAAATCTCGAGGTCCAACTAACTCCACTCAACTTTGGGAATATCCACGAGAAGGGAGGAATAATTTGACACCAAAGTATTTGAAAAACTGCTGAAAAGATTATCCAAAATATGACAAACTGTGATAAAGCAGAAAGGAGGATTTTTGTTGAAAAGACGTTCGTGTCATAATTTATTATACATGTAGTAGTATAGAACAAAAATTTAACGCAAATTCCACTAAAATGCGAAACCTACAAACACAGTTACTGTTTATTTTCAGGGCTCGAAGTCAGTCAGCACCTTCTTAAATAGGTGAGTGTGTTAACCATTACGCTACGACAACGTAAAGTTAGTACAACCTAGCGCATATTTCAACACCTGATGGAACACGACGCTTTCGCGTTCAGACGTGTTTCCCGTGCTGAGCCCCATGCACTCGAGGTAATATCAGTATTTCATTCAAGTCTCTAATGTAACAATGGGTACTCGGAGATAGAATATCAAAAGGTCTCTACCCAATGGGAAATACATTAAAACTCGTAATCGTAATCCGAAGGGAAATGCATTTATTCGTGAAACCTACCATAAATGTTCAAAATTAAATGTTTTCCATTCAGTTTAAAACACATTTAGTGTAATTAATCAAATAATGTAATTCTCATTCTTTTCGGGTACCATATAATTCGTTGGAAAATAATTTGTTGATAATGTAAATAAATGATGCACACCCACAAGGAAAAATTAAAAATGATTCAAAGTGATTCAAAGTCCTTTCGTGTATGTGACAATTTATACTTCATTAAGGAATGAAGGAAGAAGGGTAGAAACCCTGAATTTTTAGGTTCTGAGATATACATTATTATAAGCATTGGTATTTAACTGTTTATTCCTGTTCCATTTCTTGAAAACTGTTTAAGCAGAGATAAAACAAAAAAATGGTATTATAATAGTGTAGTTCACAAAGAATTTGATCATAAGAATATTCTTAGCCTTGCTTACCATGTAAATTTTAAACACCTTCCGATCTTACTTAAAATAAATGGAATTAACCCTATATGGACAACTGTTACAAATTTCTAACCTTTCATATACGCGCATTTATAACTTAACCCTACAGAAAATTCTGTCCATAGAGGGTTAAAGTAGTTTTTAATTATAAAAACAGAATTAAACCTCGCCTAATCAAATACAACCCTGATAATGCAGTTAGTTTGGTCATGTCTATTTTATCGGATGTAAACAATGCGATTGAGTTTATATAGATCAAACAGGACCAACTTCAGATGTCAGAGTTGAATAGCGTAAATACGTTTGTTGAACTGCGAATAATTCTAATGCATCGTTTAATAATTGTATTAAATGGGAAAGTTAGGTTCCAAAAGCCTCGTAATAAATAAAGACAAATGAAACGGTTGTTCATTCATATATTTTATAAATAAATAATTTCAATAACAATTCGGGAACTTATACAATGGACTATACGAGGCGTTCGGGCGAATAGAGGAGAATTAACCAAAATTCCGAATGGTTAATTCGCCTCTATTCGCCCGAGTGCCTCATATCTTGTTAAAATAACTTTCTCCTTTAATCAGTACTTGTCAATTTTTTGACAAGTTCTCCTAGCCATTCTGTTAACACTAATACTGCACAGATTCTTTTTCTTCTACTACTACTACAAGAAGTTGTTTTTGTTGTTGTTGTTGTTATAGGAGGTGGTGGTTTCTCACTGCCGCTTCAACTCCAACGAGTCATATCGGAGCGTATAGTCCGTGGGCCAGAAGGGTTGATTGGTACCACTGGGGGTAACCAAACGTCCCTCATACTAATGAAGGATGCTAAGTAGATGATAAAAATGCTTGCTGGACATTTCAAAAGAGTAGCTTTATTATTTTATCAGCATTTTATGTTTGCGCCCAATATTGAAATATTGGGTGCCTATGTTTGATGAAGATTTACACTAAAACACTACCAGATACAAATTTGGAAAATACAAATTATAAGCTTTCCAAAAAGCATTGTTTCATCTGGTTCGCCTTAGTGGTACCGATTGGCCAAAATTTCGGGTCTGGCTCACGGACTAGTATGTTAGATGGAGAAATCAAAGGCAAGAAAGGAGCCCTGTATCAATACGGAAATGCATCAAAGGTTCCAGTCGGAAGGATGGAGTGTCAGAAAGTATATCAAGACCGGAATAACCGTGCGCATCAACAGGGTGACGCCTATCATAAAATTTAAAACACTCCGTAAGGATATGGCGAATAGTTAAAAGAACAAAGCATTCATCGCATGTCGGTGGCGGAGAGCCCTGCAAAAAGTGCTCGTAGTATTCTTAATTTGTCGAAGCTTATTAGACGTTTCAGCAATCCAAAGGTTATTTCAAGCATTAAAACAGCACTCGCGGATAACTCTACAGAGACTGGAGAGAGAAATGTGTGCGAGTCTCGGAGGATTCCGCTCAGAGGCCCTCTTAGCCATTAGGTTCGCCGATTCGTTCCTCTAAATCCCATGTGCCGAGAACCAGCAGAAATGAACCGACTTATGCCAAGAGGAGAGGACGGTCAGCCATAAGTGGATCTTGAGAACAATAGGGTGGTTCAGGTCGAAGCCACGGATGGGCAATGTAGCACTCTGGGAGTCTGTGTGAAGAACGAAGACGTGACCTGAATGCAGGCTAATTTTTTGTAACGCCAATAAAATGGCAGAGTTCAGCAATATAACTGGAAGCAAGAGGGGACATCGGAACCCCAAACACTCCAAGCCGGGGACACTACACCAAAACTCACCTCATAATCGAACCGGAATCCATCCATATAGAATGGCACATCAGAGGAGCGAGAAGCAAACCGATGTTTGAGGAACATCAGTCGAAGGACGGGCGGAGGGGTTGTACTTTTACATTTGTCGAGGAGTGCGGAGCAATAATGCGGCCGAACCAATTGTCGAGGGGGGAGTTCAGGCTACCTCTAGGGGAACTACACCTAACTCGTGCAGTTCAAGTTGTGTTAAAAGCAACTCGGCGCGGTCCAAATGGAAGATTCCATAGACGAGTAGACGGAGAAGGAACACACATACTATCTTCAAGGCATCTCATAATTGGGGAGCCAGTAGGTCGGCGGACCCAATACCAAGTACGAAGCAAAGAACCACCACGAAAGAAAGATAGCGGGAGCGACCCCGATTCCGCACAAAGGCTCAATACCGGAGAAGTACGAAAGGCACCGATGCACACTCAGACAGCAGTGATGTATTGGGTCCAACAAATCAAGCGCAGTCGGAGAGGCAGAAGAATACACTTCGGCCCCATACATTAGAGCACTCAAAGTAGGAGGTTGGTAGAGGCGAAGGATAGTCTTTCTGTCAGCCCCCCCAATTAGTTCACGACAACAATTGGAAGAAGTCCAAACGCCGCAAACACTTATTACGTAAAAAGTTTAAATGAGGAATTCACGTCAGTCGCTCATCAAAGATGAGTCCTAAGTATTTATTTCCGAGACAAATCGAACTGGGGTATTCCCAAGTCGAAGAGTAAGAGGAGAAACAAAGCCTCGTCGACGATTAATCATCATAGCCACTGTCTTACCCGCAGTAAACTGATATCCATGCTCATCCGCCCACCGATAGGTGGCATTGATGGTCTTTTGTAAATGCCACTCCAGGAAAATCGGTCGAAGAGATGATGAGTAAATGACGTTCATCGACGTACAGGGTAGCTAAGACACGAGATGAGAGACATTTCGTAATAGAATTGATCGCAACGGCAAATCATTTGCAACTTAAGACACTCCCTTTGGGAACACCTTCAAGTTGTGAGTAAAATCAGTGCTATAGCCAATCAGACTTAGAAGGAACGTTCATGCAAGAAATTCCGAAAAAAAGTAAAAAACCTACCTCGAAGTCCATGCTGATAAAGGTCGGCAAGAATACCACGGCGACATGTCACATAGTATCGTATGCCTTCTCGAAGTAAAAAAAAAACAAAAACTTTTTTTAAAAAAGCGGTACGGATTGCCGTTTCAAGTTGAAGGAGATTACCGATGGTACTACGAGACTTTCGGAATCACGACTGCGCTGGCACATAAAAAGCAAGTCTTCTCCAAAAGAAATACGAACGGAGCAGGCCTCAGTAGGAGAGGGCAACGGAATATGGCTATGAGGCATTTCAGTATGGACAAGAATAGTAGTACCTCGTCCGCCAATCGCGGAAGGGGGAGAGAGCGACGAGTAAGCTACAAAATGGGGTCCAGTAGGGTCTCTTGCAGACAAACAATACTAGGATGGAGCTCGGAAAGGAGGGTACGAAGCATCTCCCTATTATATAACATACTGCGGTAATTCCACAGTAGTAGTTTAAAGTTCGGCATCATCAGTATCTAGGGAGGACGTCGGCCTCTCGCTGAAGAAACGGACGTTCCATTATGTCCAGAACTGGGAACACTATTAAGATAATGAAACGCAAGACGATTGATGGGTTCGAGGAGGAATGGCAAACGAGATGGGAGTGCGGTCATGAGATCCATTAAGAGGTTGCTCCCGAGACAACGAGACATGGGTAATAATTGGGTATTGTCAGGGCAGGAGTCCGTGTCGCGGAGAGTATCAGGGCGACGCGACGTGGAGTAGCGATGAAGGTAGAGGATGGAACGGGAATCTTTGATGGCGTCCATGATTTGTTTCGGGGGAAAGAATACTACTGATAAGGGAGACGAAAGTGTGTGGGGTTGGATGTAACTGATTCCAGATTAGGGGTTTTAACCTGTTTAGGAGAAGAATCAGTCGACGAAAAAGATTCCTTCCTTTTCCAAAGGTGGAGTCGAGGAGTAACTGACACATGTCGAGAACTAAAAGACGTGGTCCGGTGGACCACACCAGTTTCCGTGTGGAAGTAGTAGGAGCGGAAGTCGTAGCAGATGTTTGGGTGAACGGGTCCGCACCAAGCCCGGAGCAAAACTAGCAGATTTCCCTGGGCGAGATGTCCCGACCAAAATGTGGGTCTCTCTGAAGCGAACCTTTCGATGAACCGACAAAGCCAGAACCTCTTTTTCAGTGAGGTAACTGGGGCAGGTTCAAGAGGAAGAAGGGTGAGGGCCCGAGCAATTAACGCATTTCGAAAGCGCATCACAAAGCGATTCATCATGCCCGGAAGTACCACATTTCGAGCAGACTGCTTCTGCACAATGACACCTAGCCTTCACATGGCCGTGCTTCTGAGAGTTAAAACAGTACCAATTTAACTGAAGTCGATGGATGCGATGTATTGACGGTAAAAATGAGGAGAGATGGGAAAAGGACACACTCATAACTGGTCTGAATCCTGTAGACATTCACAGCACCAAGAGAGGAGAGCCACTCTTTAAGCGTATCCATTTCTTTTCGAAGGAATTCCCTGCCATAAATCTTCTCTTTGGAAAAGTTAAGCGTAGGATGGAGAAGAGGCGAAACCGACACCGTCCCAAGAGACTGTATAGAGACAATCGCAGATGCTTGTTGGGGGTTTGAAGTCTCAAAAGTAAACCATCATGTAAAAACTTAATAGACTTTGATTTCCCACAAAGAGATCGGATGAGATCATCATACACGGAGAAAAGAGAGATATCGGAAAAAGATTTCTCGGATGATGGACGAAGAATCAAGTAAGGATGGTGCGGGAAACAGAAAGAGGAGGAAGATAGGACCAAAATGTTACTGGGGAACAAGGCTTTCGGGGCAGGTAGCAGGACAGCAGTAGTAACAAGGTTGGTGAGAACTCATATTCATAGCCAATAAACGCGCCGGGTCGGTAAACAAAGTATCAGTGGGAGGGATTGCAGGATAACGACTGAGCCCACCTCCCTCCAGGGATGGGGCACTGCCAGTTCCTGGTCTTCTGAGAGCCAGGGGGAGAGAATCATGCAAACTCATTCATGAAACTAAACCGATTGGTCCGGCCTCTCACCCGTAGCCAAGACAGCATAGGTGACCCAACCAGAGAGAAAAGATCCCAGCTGATACAACCTACCAGGTCAAAGAGGCACGCAAACACCCCCTCCACAACAATGCGGTTCACCCGCGGGGGGGAGGGGTTCCCAGAAACGAGAGTTAGATGCCCGAGCATGGGCTACCTTAGCTAGAGTCAAGTTGGGTGGGCCGACCCCCCGCCGCCTCGCCGTGACGTAAGATACAGAAAAGACAACCACCCAGCTCTGGGCAGCACTGGGGTTCAAACCCACGACTCAGAGGAGTCTCAGCACTGCCGAGAGAAGCCCTAATTGATCGAGCCACGGGACGCTCTGTCAGCTATTATTATTATTATTATTTTCATAATGAGTATTGAATTTAAGTATCTGAATCAAATTATCACTAGCTTATAATTATGTACAGAGGGTTGACAAAAGTAAATAGACACTTTCGGTTTTTGATTTAATAATAATAAAAGTCAATAAATAATAACAAATTTGTCGAATGAATATATTCAGAATAATGTTGCTTTCCCCTTTTTGCATTACGTAAAAAGCTGACACGTTCTGGCACTCAAGTGACGAGCTTTGCCATTTCTTCTCGAGGACAATCATCGTGGTGTCTATTTACTTTTGTCAACCCTCCATAAACAAAGAGCACGGCTGTTCAGCGATGTTTACCTGATATGAGTTTAAGTTAGGGCTCAGAGAGAATCTGTCCGGGTCCAAGTTTCGGTTCTTGGTAGGGAGTGGAGGGGGAGAGTCGATCTGAATGACGGGTGAGACTGGTTCCGACGAGTAGTTCAGACTTACAACATCACCCTCGTAAGCTTTAAAAATAAATAAATAATGGGACCCGAACCACTGGTCGCTACATCATCTGGACACGGAGGACGGTCCCCCGATCCAACTACTACCCAAACCCAACGTCGCTTTATTTCGCTGATCAACGGGAAGCGGTATCGCGACCTGGTCCTCAATGAAGTCCAGAGTTTAATTCAAAAGTAGTTTGTTGGCATGGACACAAGCAAGCAAGCAAGCAAGCAAGCAAAATGAATTGAAATTAACACTAATGCCATTATCTTGCCATAAAGATGACTCGAATGGTACCTTTATGCCTCTATATTTCAAGCATTACAAATTACAACTCAATGGTCATGAATGTGCCACGACTTACAAAGTCTGTCTAGAGACGTGATGGATGAGGTGGACTTAATGGATGAGTTGAAGGAGCCTGGACGAGATAACTGCGAATCCGTTCTGGACAATTTACTAGCTTTCTGCGGGTTATTAAACGAAATCACACACAATGAGGAAGGCAATTGAGGCCCAGTTTCAAAACTTAAAAAAAAAACCTTTTTCGATATTTTTTTATACTACAACGATAATACCAAGGCTACAACTAAAACTTATTATGACAAATTAATATACTCTAGGGAGAGAGGATTAACTTGGTACATAATTTAATGATGAAAGGGATGTACCTTCTGCCTCACTTCCACGGGAGATGCATGAGGCGTGAATTCGTTCGTGAAGGTGGATTCGAACCATTTGGTCGTCGGTTCTCGCCTCGTCACAGTGCTGTCACGCCTGGGGCGTAGGTATCTGAAGGGAATTCGAGCCAGATAAAGATAAAAGAAATTCTACTAAAGTAAAGTAAAAGGGATCGGAAAACAGTACGGAGTACCCCGCCTAAATAAATAAAATAAATAAATAAATAAATAAATTAAATAATGGAGGGGACGAGTTGGTGATAACAGAATGACGAAAACAGAAATGCAGTTTCCTTAACAATTATTTAATGGGGAAAATTACATACTTGAGTCCTTTCTTATCCTTTCTCGTAATGGTGGCAGACCCCGGGGGGCAGAACCCTCTCGGAAGCGTTGCGTTGCCTTTTATAATGATGCGCGACAAAGGACTGAAAAAAAAAGGGGGAAAATAAATCACAATACAATTCTTTCATCGTGAGATTTGGGCAAAATTTAATTTTTTCCATATACAAAATGCGCACGATAGAACTTTTGAAATGAGGTTGAAACTAAAGGAAAAAATACTCTTAGAAAAAGGTCTACAAGAATAATAATTTAAAAGAAATGCTAAATGAAACAAGGAGGAGGAACAACTGAAACTATATGTCATAACAACAGTTAACACAATAAGATTAAAAACTTTAAAACAAGACCATGGCATGCTGATTCAAAGGAAATTTAATATAATGAAATAGAAGCAGCGTTATCAATCATTTCATTCAAACCAATGCGTCAAAGAGACTCCATAAACTTTCCTTATCATTATATACATTTTATTTTAAGACAATCGATTTGGAAGAAAAGTTTGAATATCAGAACGGAATGACTCCTTTCCTTGGCATAAAATTAGTTTGGGTATTTGGTATGAAATGAATATTAGTCCTAAATTATAATTAGATACATACTCTCCTCCGGTCAATGAGTAATGAGATGACCTGGCAGACCCTGTGTCTTGAGTTTTCAGACGTTTAAACGACTGCACCTCTTGCTCCAAGTCGGTTGGCTTAAGCTGCAATAATTATACATATATATATATATATATATATATATATATATATTATATATATATATATATATATACAATATATATATATATATATATATACAGGGTGGGCCGAAAGCCTGGATCCATAGGAAAATATTTATTTTAATACATAAATTACAACAAATGGTAAATACTTAAAATGAATATCAACTTTAACTCGTAAATGCGCATCCGTGATACTGTACAGTAATTCGTACTCCAGTATAAATACTCAAATACTTTTTTTATTTCAGCCCAGAAATGGCTTCGAATCTAACAACAGAAGACCGGGTAGAACTTGTGCTCATGTACGCAAGACAGGGCGCTACACACAGAGAAGTTGCTACCGAATTCAATAGAAATCATCCTGATAAGCATCCAGTAACACATGCGACTGTTGGCAAGTTGTTTAAACGTACATGATCGACGGCGTTCTGGTCGTCCAAATACTGCAACTGATGAAAATACCTCTGCAATGGTATGTGAAACTTTAACGAATAGTCCAGTAAAGTCAACAAGAAGATTATCAAATGAAACACGCATCTCGAGAACGTCAATTCGAAGAATTATTAAAAATCATAAATTCCATCCCTAAGTATCTCGATGTCAGAGGCCGCCAATTTGAGCATTTGTTATAATTTGTTGTTTATACTGGAGTACGAACCACTGTACAGTATCACGGATACGCACTTACGAGTTAAAGTTGATATTCATTTTAAGTATTTACCATTTGTTGTAATTTATGTATTAAAATAAATATTTTCCTATGGATCCAGACTTTCGGCCCACCCTGTATATACACACACACACACACGAGGGTAAGTCAAAAAGTATCGCAATTTATCTCTCTTTTTTTCCAGCATTGTGTACACTGCTGACCGTTGGCGGCGCTGCAGTCACTGAGCGTACAGATCGCTACTTCGTGGGATTGAGACCTTGACACTCAGTTCAGTTGTAATCGCGCTGTAAACATGGCCGCACCACTTTCGACTTGCACCAAAGAAGAGCAGCGTGCAGTCGTTCGTTTTTTGTGGGATGAGGGCGTTAAAGGGACTGAAATTCACAGAAGATTATCTGTACAGTATGGTGATCAAGTTTTAGCACAGCGAAGCGTGTACAAATGAATTGAAATGTTCAAAAATGTCCGAACAAGTGTCGACTTAGTGGTCGATGTGGACGGCCGCCCTACAGGTTCTGCGTCAGGACTGCATGATGCTCTTCTTTGGTGCAAGTCGAAAGTGGTGCGACCATGTTTACAGCGCAATTACAACTGAACAACTGAGTGTCAACGTATCAATGCCGCGACTCAGCGATCTGTACGCTCAGTGACTGCAGCGCCGCCAACGGTCAGCAGTGTAGACAATTCTGGAAAAAAAGACAGACAAATTGCCGATACTTTCTGACTTACCCTCGTATTATGGATTTTAATACATTTTGAATATTGCATTCTTTAATAATACACCTCTTAACAAAAAATCTTGGTAGGCATAACTGGACGAGAAAGTGTGTTTGTACTTTTCATTTTTTTTTTTTATGTAAGGAGGAGGGGGCTAAGGGCCAGCGCCCGCAAAAGTGACCCCTCCGCAGAAGAAGGAGAGAGCCAAAAACAAGGTCTCCAAGGCTTAATGATACCATTTTTCTTTTCTTTTTAATCTAAATTTTGAAAAGATTGTGTAGTGTGTAAGATGCACGTGTGTGTAGTGAGGAATAGAGGGAGAAGTGTGTGTTTGAGAGCATGATGGACTGCTCACATCAATCAAACTTTTTAAATTGCGTGCTTCACCATTTTTTTTTTATCCGAATTTAATTACGCTTGAACGACAAAAACCACTAAAATAAATGTAGAACTAGGGCCACATTTTCGAAAATCTTCGACCAAATAACCAAATTGCGGAGAATGAATTTAACAAAAACCAAAAGACTACGAACAAAATGTCCTAAATGCATAGGAAATTACTAACTGGCAATGACTGGGTTTTGTTTATAAAGAAAAACACAATATTACCGTATTGGCCCGAATATAAGACGATCACCACCTTGTGGTCGGGTGCCAACAAATTTTGCTTGAAATTTAAAAAAATACCACATACTACTGTTGGCGGATAATCATCGGCATATAACAATTTTACTAATTGTACTTAAAAAAAAATAATTTGTAGAAAAAGCAAACAAAATGTTTATTCACGGACAATGATACAAAATTAAATGGCGGATGATAATCACCGGCATACAACAGTCTATTATCCGAGAATATAAGAGGAGTTGCATTTTCTAAGGCCGTGACGTTGAACAAAAACCTCGTCTTATATTCGGGCCAATACGGTACTAATTCATTAATTCATAATTTTTATATATCCCCCCCACCCCACCCCACCCCCGCGAAACTGTACATTATAGTACAGTATTTTTCTTTCCAACGATTAGTTTTAATTTACATAATATTTTCCAATAATTTAGTTCTTCGAATCTCTGTGCGCAATTTTTTAGAATTCCTTCTAATTGACTAATTCATACATACATACAGGGTGTCCCATAAGTCCGGTCTCATCGGAAATTTATTTTAAATTAAATTTACAAAGTAATACATTAGAACTAAAACAAATGTTCAAATTGATGTCTTGTTTTGTGACCTTTTTTTTTTTTTGTTGCAGGTAGAATAACACGTAATGGCTAATATGAAAGCGAGTTACACTCCTGAGGAAAAAGCCTCCGTGGGAAATTTCGCGGGACTCGGTTCGAAAACACCGCATTATATTTATTAAATACGTCATAGTATTTGATTAGGTGATCTTTGAGGAACTAAATTTAGTTATAAAGAACGACTTACGGTGACTCCGTAGTTTTCCTGAATTATCGCCTTCATGTTTTTGAAGTGTTCCGCCAAATGCGAATGAAGGTCTGCCATGGCGACACTGACTAAACACCCGTGAATATCAAGGGCCAGCTCTAGCAAGGGTATCTAAGGGTACAATGAGATTAAAGTTATCTTCAGTTATTATACAATTATGGCACTCGCTCAATTGATTTGGGGAATATGATTCCAAACGCACTCGTTCAAGAGTAAGACGGATTCAGAGATTACGTACTTGTTTCGATATCAGGTCTTTAAGTTCGGAGACCTTTTCTTCATCTTCAGGATTCTTCTCAAGGTATTCGTCCGTCAAAAACGCCTGGAAAGCCAATGGAACTTAATGGAAATTTCTATTTTGCTTCCCTGTTTTTACTATAAACACATCCTGTGTATGCACACAATGTCTTGTCACCCCAGTAAGATACCAACTGATTTTCGTTTTTCTTTCAGACCCATTTGAAATGTGTGATAGCAGCAACTATACGACTGAACAACGCATATTGGCTAGTACCTGGGTCCATTAGAAACCACGTAATAGCAAAACGATTGAAAATATTCGTGCAAACTTCAAGGACCGATTCAATTGTGCAGCTCCTTTTTGAAGGATAGTTTTGCCATTACGTCGTCACTCATGGACCCAGGTACTAGCTAATATGCGTTGTTCAATCGTATAGTTGCTGCTACCACACATTTCAAATGGGTCTAAAAGAAAAACGAAAATCAGTTGGTATCTTACTGGAGTGACAAGACATTATGGACACCGTGTACATACTGAAAAGGACCGAGATCAAAAACGATTAAATTTCAAAGATTGAAATTACTAACAACCCCCACGTGCGTGTATGTATATTATTATATATATATATATATATATATATATATATATATACAGGGTGGGCCGTAAGTTTCCATACATAGGAAAATTTAAACGTTTGTTTTTGTTTCAGATACCGTAAGAATATGCGTTTGTAAGATCTTGTTTACTGATGAAGCAAATTTTTACGTCAATGGAGAGGTTAATCGGCAAAACATACGTTATTGGAGTAATGCTAACCCTAACTGGCTGAGTCCGACGAAGATGCAAGGTGCCGGTAAAGTGATGGTGTGGGCCGGGATATGGGGTGACAGAATTATTGGACCAATTTTTGTCAGTGGAAATCTTAATGCCAAAAGGTATCTTAACATGTTGCAAGAAGAGATTTTCCCATCCCTGCTAAACGAGGAAGGTAACTTCCCAGTTTACTTCCAGCAAGATGGAGCTCCACCTCATTATGGTCTTCACGTGCGTCGGTATTTGGATCAGCAGTTTCCGGATGCTTGGATTGGTCGGCGTGGTCCTGTGGAATGGCCTCCCAGATCCCCAGATCTCACCCCCTTGATTTCTATCTTTGGGGGCACTTGAAGGCCATGGTGTATCAGGAAAAGATACGAGACATAAATCATCTAAAGGAACGTATCACCAACGCCATTACAAGCATAACGTCAACTGTGCTAATGCGTGTTCATCAACAGTGGGGAACACGTATTGAAATGTGTTTTCAAAACAATGGCAACCATGTAGAGCATATTATATAAATAAAAATGGTTGTCCATAAAAAAATGTTTATTTTTCCTATGTATGGAAACTTACGGCCCACCCTGTATATATATATATATATATATATACATATACACACACACACACACAGGGTGTTTCAGGAGGAAAGGTCAATACTTCGGGAGGTGATAGTATCGGTCATTGTGAGAAAAAAGTTCATATGAACATGTGTCTAATTCTGAATGGTTACGGAGATATTGTTAATGGTAATCAAGAAAGAGAAACCAATTACTGTTTCTAACATTTAATATTTAAACATTGGCATTTTGAATGGTATCAGATACAGAAATGACAAATTTGTTACAGTTTACAATACGTTTTCGAAAATCCCACCGTCAACCTCAATGCACTTTGCAACTCTTGTGCGAAGATCGCATGTTGTTCGTCTGAGTTGATCTTGACGTTCCTTTATGCGGGCAGCAGCAGCAGCAGCATCCAAAATGCGCGCGAGCAATTCGTCTCGTGTATCCACCTTTCTTTTGTAAACTTGACTTTTCATCCAGCCCCACAAACAATAATAATCTAACGGAGAGAGGTCTGAAGACCTTGGTGGCCATTGAATGGGACCACTGCGGCCGATCCATCGACCAGGGAAAGTTTGATTTAGGTATTGCATCACCAGACGGGTAGAATGTGGAGGAGCTCCGTCATGCTGAAAGTACATACCAGCGCGTGTAGCCAAAGGAACATCCTCCAATAGTCCTGGCAATTCATTTTGCAGAAATTCTAGGTAACTTTGTCCTGTAAGACGATTCTCTAAAGTAACAGGGCAAATCAGCTGATCATCGATGATACCGCACCACACATTGGCAGAAACGATGTTGAAAATTTGTTTCCAGTGGCATTTGGAGTTTCGTCTGACCACCGATGAGAGTTACGAGTTTTGTTGGTACCGTCACGGGTGAAAGTAGCTTCATCGGTGAACAGTATTAATCGAAGCAATCGGCGATTAACATTTACCCAATGACAAAATTCCAGTCGCATGGCAGCGTCTCCTGGTTGAAGGTGTTGTACACGCTGTACATGATATGGATGCAAGCCTTCCTCACGTAATGTTCGCCATACTCTTGTGTGTGGTACACCGAGACGTGTAGAAATTCTTCGTGAGCTAGTAGTAGGACTACGCTACCACTACAACTGAGAATCCACTTCATTCACATCTTGTTGACCTTCACGTTCAGATGAAACATGAGCGCTGGGAAGTGTACCAATCTCACGCAATGTGTTGAAAACCCTGGTAAACACACTTCGATTCGGAATTCTACAGTTCGGAAACCGTCGACGGTATTCTGCCACAGCAGCTGTTGCACTTCCATCGCAAAAACCGTAGACATACACCATATCTGCATATTCGGCATGTGTGAAGGTATGTGGCATTCTTAACTGCTTCAAACACCAAACAATGTCACTCACAACAGTCAGCTGTCGATTGGCTTATGTTACATGCTTACATTTCAGCTTACATGGTTCAAGGTTATAGGGGAGGGAAGGGGGAGGAAGAGCTGCGCGCGCATCAGATTCAAACATCTCTATCTCCGTAACCATTCAGAATTAGACACATGTTCATATGAACTTTTTTTCTCACAATGACCGATACTATCACCTCCCGAAGTATCGACCTTTCCTCCTGAAACACCCTATATATATATATATATACACACACCACAATGTCGTTTGAAAAAACTACAATTATTACAAATACCTCAACACAAAAGACATTCGGAGCAGAGAGAAAATTTGAGATGCAGTAAAAACTAATAGAGCGAAAATTAATGGGAAAAAAGTTTCTGAAAAAACAGAGAGAGATGATATACTTATTCAAAGGAAGTGATGATAATCTTAAGAGAAATATGCCCTTGAAAAAACGGGGTGGAACGAAGGAGAAACAAATTCGAGAGAGAAGAAAGAATGCTCTTTCGTAAAAGGAACGGAATATTACTATGAAATTGGTAAACTGCATGGTCAATTAATAATACAAGAAGTGATAACCGAAAAACAGGAAAATATTGAACGAGACATTCAAACAACAGAAGCAATCACAAATCCAAAATATTCCTATAGATTTGCCAAAAAGAAAATAAGGAACCAGAGGATTATCAGATTCTGGAAAAAAATGGAAAATTACACACTAACAAGAAACAAGTCGAAACGACATCAATACCCCATCTATATTTGTGACCTTGACCTTTGATGCAAGGACCTAATTCTTGCTCGCGACACAGCGTCTTGTGACGATACACATGCGTATGAAGTTTCATCAGTTTATGTTGGCCGGTTCAAAAGTTACGGCACAGACACCAAAATATGATGAACGGAGAGGCAGGTGCAATCCAGCATGGCCCCTCCAAACTTATTGGCGAGGCATAACTAATGATCCATTGGTGCTCTCATAATTTTAATTTTCCCAAAATGAAGCAGTGTTTGGCGTTACAAAAACAAATTGATATACCACTGCCACTCATACTTTGAAGAAACGAGAGAAGGGCACCCTACAGGTTTTCAAGATATAGTACAGGCGCTAGTACAAATGAAATCACACTCAGCGACAAGTCCAGACAAATGGAATGCCACCCTGATCAAAACATGTGAAGACAAATAGCAAAACACACTATACTTATTTTTGAAGATCAATGAACACACAAGAAACACCGGACAAAGCGAAAAGTGAACGTACTGTTCCGATTTTCAAGAGTGGAAATAGATCGCAAACAAAGAAATACAATCATCACATCTGATCAAAATATTCCAGAGTCGTGAGAAAAAAATTATTAATGTCGAGAAGAAAGAGAGAAATTCAGTAAGAACTAGCATGTATTTAGGGTTGGCAGATCATGTCAGTCACAAATGAATGATCACTATAACATCATTTTCTCCTTTCTCCTCAATTTCGCTCTCCTTTATTCTGTCCGATTTTGCTGACGTTTCGTTCATACACGTATGGAGCTCTTGAATATTTTGAAATATTTTGAAATGTTTGCTATACAGGCTTCCCCCAAATATGAAGAAAGTTTTTAAATAGAGAGTATGTTGTATTGGTGAGATTTTACATTTTGTACTTCCCAGTCCTGACTTTGTGGTGCCATATTTGAGAGGCCAATTATAAAGCAGAGATTATTAGTACTTGTGGAAAGCCTTCATCACGTTGAGGGACCGTGACGCCCCTAAACGAATTAGTTACAGCCAAGCTCCCAGCGAGGAGTTCATACGTACGTGGACGAAACGTGAGCAAAAACAACCACCCTGGAATAATAGCCCATAAACATGACGGTAAATGTATATACAACTTTCTGAGGGAACGTAAACAAGTGGTTACTGTTCAAGCAATGTCTTTTTTTGTGCTGTCGGTGGTACGTAGCTTAGTGCCACAAGAAACAGTTCCTGCTCAATTATTATTTATAAGTAAAGAGAGGGCTGTTTAACCGCCTTCACAACATCTAAGGTCATATGACGGAGGGGACTTACAGCTTTACGTGTGATCCGAACCACCACGGGTCGCTACATAATCTGGATGACGTCTCCCATCCAACTACTCTCCAGACCCAATGTCGCTTAATTTCGCTGATCGACGGGAAACGGTTTCGACACTGGCCACGACGTTGCCCCTATTATTTATAACAGTATACTATTAGGGTGTACCATTTTTGGGTCATTTTCAAAAAGTCAAGGTCCAGGAGTCTAATGTTGTGCCAAATGATGTCCTAAACACGAATTTAACAAGCATTTTCTAATCCAACAAATTTTGAATCCCCCCCACCCCCCTTGAAATTTTGCCCATCCCCTTTTCCTAAAAACCCCATATATCTAAAAATCTATCAACTTTATCGAAAAATATTATAGAATAAAAATGATTTAGAATCAAACGTTCTATTAGAAAAGTTCATTAAGATAGAAATTTACGTAATTTTGAAAATTTTCATTTTCTTTTGTCCAAGAGCACCTTATTGTATTAATATAAAATAAGGTGCTTAAGTTACATTATTTATGAGTATATTGTGAGTATAATCCAAATTTAAAAATCCTTTTTTACATTGAATTTTAATAAACAAGCATTGTTTTTACTCTTATTGTTTCTTTTCAGACTGCTTTATTTGAAAAATAAATAAAAAATTAGTCAAACAGCTACAAAACAGCATGACTTTATTCTTGGTCGCTTGCAGGCTGATATTATGAGTTCATCTAAAATTGTTTTACCATCCAATAAAGATGTTCTAAGCCATTTTATTTATTTACGGAGAATGCAGTATAAGGGTCCAAAAGCTACAAAGGATTCTACTGTTAATGAAGTTCTACAGAAGCTACTAATAATATGGCAAAAAGCATGCATTCCTACTATAGATATTAGTAAAAACCCTAAAGGCAGGAAGATGCTGTTAAATCTAGAAGAAATGCATAATAATTTAATCAAGCACAAAAAAAGAGCAAGCTTTGAAAATGAACTCTCTAATTTCATGAAAATTATGGATTCCCTTTTTGACATCTCTTCTCAAAATGCCGTTGAATTAATCCAAAAAGACCGCATGAGAACTGAGCCTCAGAAAGCATATGATATTTCATTCTTAGAAGATCAAAGAACAAAACGAGAAACATGTTTAGGTTTGCTAGATGCAGATTATGCATCAAAAGTACAGCGCAAGTACATTAGATTAGAGAAAGAGAAGAAACGCAAAGAGAAACATAAATCAGTGAAGCAAGTGAGTGCTACAGCCAGAACATCAGAGACCCTTCTTTCTAGCACGACCAGTTCTGAGACAGACAGCTATGAAGAGTTTCCGACGGAACCTACAGCAGGACCTTCAAATGCTTCCAGCCCCAAAAATATTCTTGCCTCGCCATTGGTTTCTTCCACTGCAGACAGACTTAATCTCTCTATTGGACAACGGACTGTTTTTGCTGCTGCAGTAGCCATTAGGTGTGGCAAGGATATTGAAAAACTGTCTCTCTCCAGGACCACATCTGCAAGAGCCGCTCGAAAGACAAGAAAACGAAAATATGAAACTTGCATCAAGGATTTTACTCCTCCTGATCACTGCCTAGTACATTGGGACAGCAAGCTGCTTACTAAATCATGTTCAGAACAAGAAGACCGCCTTGCAATACTTGTTACTGGATACCCAAATGTAGAAAAACTTTTATCAGTTTCTATAATAGATGATTCCACTGGATTGTCTCAAGCCACTTCTGTATTTCAAAGTATTGAAAAATGGAACTTGAAGCAAAATGTCTTTGGAGTATCATTTGATACCACTGCATCCAATTCAGGATGGATGAAAGGTTCCTGTAAGTTACTTGAAGAACTTTTGCAAAAGAAATTGATTTGGTTAGCATGCCGCCATCATGTGGCTGAAGAGTTTTGTGTGCTGTGTATGAAACCATTTTTGGTCCAAGTAAATCTCCTGAGTTTGAGTTATTCAAAGAATTTCGCGAGTCTAAATGGAAGAAAATTAATACGAAATCTACATACAATGTTCTTGATGTTAAATCAAGGTATCAAAGAGGCAAGAATGTGTAGAATTTATGACCCAATGTTTAAGAAAATCTGACTGCTTTCCACGTGATGACTATAAGGAAGTTGCTGAAACAACTTTAATGCTTTTAGGAGAGGTTTCCAGAGAAAACAGTCATTGGCGGAAACCTGGTGCAATGCACCGTGCCAGGTGGATGGCAATGATTTTGTATACAAATAAAATGTATGCTTTTGCCCACCAAGCATCATATGATGAATCATTGATTAAGAAATTAGAGAGAATGTGTCTATTTAATGCATTAATTTATGGAAAATACTGGCTTTTATGTTCTAATTCACTAGATAGTCCAGCTAATGATCTGAAGTTTTATCATGATTTGGTGAATTACAAGAAGGAAGATAGGGAAGTTGCAAATGCTGCTTTGAAATCTTTTGCCAATCATTACTGGTATTTGACGGAGGAAGTGGTCCCTTTGAGTTTCTTTGGATCGCTAAGTAATGATGAAAAAGATAAGATCGCAAAATCCTTAAACAAATATCCAGTTCCAGAAAATTATGTATGTGGGCAACCTGTTTTCCCCATTTTAAAGGAAGACACAAAGCTTCATCAGCTAGTAGGTCCAATTTCATGGCATTTATTTCAATGCTGTGGGTCAAAACCAGACTCATGGATAAAGAAACCAGCATCAACATGGGAAGAGGTCGATGACAACAACAAACTAAAAAACATTCTTTCATCTATTAGAGTAGTCAATGATACCGCTGAAAGAGGAATCAAGCTGGTTCAAGACTTTCATGACAAATGTCAAAATGAAGAAGAATTTCAAGGTCTTTTGCAAATTGTGGAAGAGAATAGAAGACTAATTCCTGATCCTAGTAAAGAGACTCTTAAAAGAATGAAACTCAGTAAAGAATAGTTCATTAACAGATAGATTAGGTATTTTTATTTGCAGAGATTGTTTTAATTTAGAAGAGGCTGATTTTTTTTTGTTATTAAATATACCATAAATTGTCTTTTCTTATTTTTGTTTAAAAAGCTCTTATATCAATGATTTCTAATTAGGAAACTTGTTTCTTTTTATTTTTTTGAGGAAAGTGTTGAATAAAGGAAAAAAAAAACGATGGGACCTCACAACTATAGATAAAGTGTTAATTTTTAGCTTTATTTTATATACAGTATATATAGTTTTGAGGTTGTCCTCACTTTGTATAGGCTAGTTATAATAAAAACTAATTATGATTTGAATTATAACTAGCAAATACAAAGCCCATCGCCGCGAAGCTGCATTGGGGTGATGCTTCAAAGGTGGCGGTAACACCTTATTTAAGAAGAAGGCACTGCAAGCAAAAAAATTTTTTAATTTACATTTTTAAAAAATAAATGAAAATTTTCAAAATTAAGTAAATTTCTATTTTGATGAACTTTTCTAATAGAACTTTTGATTCTAAATCATTTTTATTCTATAACATTTTTCGATAAAGTTGATAGTGTTTGAGATATATGGGGTTTTTAGGAAAAAGGGGATGCGCAAAATTTCAAGGGGGGGTGGGGGGGATTCAAAATTTGTCGGATTAGAAAATGCCTGTAAAATTCGTGTTTAGGACATCATTTGGCACAACATTAGACTCCTGGACCTTGACTTTTTGAAAATGACCCAAAAATGGTCGTCTTTCGCCAATGATACAAAAATCGACATACAAATTAAGACAACAGATTATATTGCAGCTTTACAAGAAAACAAATAATATAGCTACAATAATGATAACCTTAGTTAACCTTGGTTTTGCTTCCGCCCGAATTGTTCATTCTGACGAAGGTCAAGCGTGTCACTCCACCTTAGACCTACAGTTTAACGTGGAATCCGAACCACGCCCCACCAGCAGCCCAGCGTTTTAACCATTAGACTACCCATTTATCTACCAACCAATTTTTTTATTGTGTGGAAGGATGAACAGCTGGTTTTGCTGTGTGCCGCCTGCCGTCACCGGATCTCGATCCCGGGGCCGATGGATTCGTAGTCAGCGACGCTAACCACTACACCATCGAGGCGCAATAATAATAATAATAATAATAATAGTAATAATAGTAATAATAAACAGTTTCAGCTTCTGAGATACGGAAAAAAAGAACAAAAAATAATGAAATACTATACTGTACTTTGGACGGACAGGAAATGCAAATAAACCAAAGAGTAAACAACTTATAACAATAACCATGAGTGACGACGCAAACTTCAACGTACAAAATGTATAGGTATGTAGAGGAATTACGGCATTTGGAAGAGTGAAGACCATGGTGTAGTGGTATCGCGTCTGACCGGCAATCGGAAGATCCCGGGTTCGATTCCCAGGTGGTACTTCATTTTTTCATCTGTTGTTTTCTCTTTCTCGTCTTGCGCGGAATATCTCCTATACAAGCGTCGTTCTTTACGTTATTTATACTGCGTGTTCTTTGCAGTTGAAGGTATATATATATATATATATATATATATATATATATATATATATATATATATATATATATATATAAATATAAATATATGATACACACAGACAGTGCATGGAACAAGGAACTCTTCTGGGATAATTAAATCCACTATAGTCCGAATAAGTAATGGTAAATGACAAATACTATAGTGGATTTAATTATCCCAGAAGAGTTCCTTGTTCCATGCACTGTCTGTGTGTATCATAAAAAACTCAGGGGACCATTCTGAGTTCATTCCCATATACACAGGGCGTCCCAAAAAAATGTATACACACTTTAAATAATTATAAAGGCAGTGTTTATTAAAATACATTTCATTTTCAAAATGTAATAGAATCTACAGACATTATTTAATTGTTTTGTCAACGCCTGTTTTCAAACTGACGTCCGTTCTGGTCCAGGCACTGCTGATAACGCGAAGCAATGGAATCGCAAACATCACGAAACATTTCGTTTGGTATTTGTGTGCATTCTCGTTCAATGGCTGCTCTCAATTCAGCGACTGTTGCAGGTTTTATAGCGTAGACTTTGTCTTTTAAGTATCCCCAAAAAAAAAGTCTAGTGGTGTGAGGTCTGGTGAACGCGGAGGGTATTCTACGAAACCCTTCGTCCAATCCACATCCACATCGTGCCAAGTACCACTCGCAATACTCCACTCTTCGGTCCGGATCATCTTCATTAATAGCATGGACTAATCTTGGAATGTAACTTTTCCATTGACAGCGCTTCAAAATGCGTTGGACAGACGATTCTGAAATTCCTACCTCACGACTCGCTTGCCGCACAGATTTTCTTGGACTTTGGTGATACGTTTCCAGTACTCTTTCTTGCTTTGTGGGGCTTGTCGATGTCCGTGGTCTTCCGGAACGCTTCTTGTGGACATTCTGAACAGTTCCATCGGCTTCAAACTTATCTCTAATTCGAGTGATGGTAAGTCGCGTTGGTGGATCTGTTTGAAACTCCCTCCTAAACTGTCTTTGCACTTCAACTGCGTTTCACACTTCCAGTAGCATTTTAGAATGAATTTCCTTTGTTCAAAGCTTAGTCTGACTGCCATTATTAATTCTAATGGGTTTAACTTGGAAAGAAAGAAACATCAATTGAGCTATCAGCTATTAAAGTGTGTATACATTTTTTTGGGACGCCCTGTATATATATATATATATATATATATATATATATATATAAAAAATATTTCACGAAAGTATATATATATACACCATAAACAGGGGTGAAATTCGGACAAAATCTGAGTAAAAAGTTCTACTATTAAATAGCTCCTAAATGAAATAAGTAAACGAAACTATCTTGCATCAGAACATTCCCCTCCTACTAATTATTTTATTAAGAGCTATTTAATAGTAAAACTTTTTACTCAGATTTTGTCCGAAGTCATCCCGTTTTACGATATTATATATATATATATATATATATGTTACAGCCCCGTTTGTGAAATTGCCCAGTTCATGAAATGGGCAATCTGACTGCCCAATTCATGAACTGGGTAGCATCGTGTAGGAGATTAAAAGTTTCCTACATATATCACATTTGTGCCATTTGCATATTTGTATTGACCTGACCTGACTTGAATTTGTGTTGACCTGACCTGAAATGACTTGACTTTATCTTTGGGGACGAATGTGAGGTGAAGGCGGACTATAAAAGGGGGAATCATGAAGACAAATATTAGTTCAATTACATTAAAACAAAAAATTTAAAGGACAAATAAAACAAAATTCATTCTATGAGATGTAATACCCGGTCAGGTTAACTGTGTGTTAGGTTAAGTTGTGATATTTTCGTTAGTTTTAACGAAAATATCACAACTTAACCTAACCAATTGTCAAGGGCATACAGTTGACCTAGACGGGCATTCAATTAACCTAACCGGGCATTATATCCCATAGAATGAATTGTTTGTTTTAATTGTCCTTTAAGTCGCTTCAGTGGCTTTATACCCGAAGATGTTCCTCAGGAACAACTAAATATTCGGGAAATAGTTCGTGCACAGAGTGTCTGTGGTGGGCAGGGGTTTAGAAGATGCCACTGCAGAAGTTACAAGGAGTTACAAGGAATAGTACCACCTCAAAAGGCCTTGCGGCCCATACCGAGGAGGTACCAATGGCAACGGGTGCCAGGGAAAAACTCATACACCCTCAAATAGTGTGCAAGATTCGGTCTAACCTTTTCTTGAACTGATCCACAGAAGAACTGTTCACAACTTCTGAAGGTAACCTGTTCCACGTGTCACAGATCTTATAGGTAAAGTAATTCCCACACACACTAGTCCTAAACCGTTTCAAATCCAACTTCCAACCATTGTTGCGTTGCGAGTTGGGTTATCATTTAAACTAAACATGCTTCTAAAATCAACATCGTTGAACCCGCGTAAGAGCTTGAAAACCTCGATGAGTTGACCGCGCAGCCTCCGAGTTTCTAGCGAAAACAAATTCAAGGCGCGTAAGCGTCGATTGTAGCCCATATGCCTAACGGAAGGGATTAACTTTGTGGCCCTCGCCTGGACTGGCTCCAGCCTCTCAATATCTTTCCTGAGGGTGGGCGACCAGAACTGCACAGCATACTCCAGGTGCGGCCGAACCAGAGAATTGTACAGAGAGCGCACAATCTCCTTGTTCCGAAATCGAAATTGCCTCCTGATATAACCCAACAGCTTCTGGGCTTTCTTTTCCACCTCTACGCACTGTTTGGTAAACTTAAGGTCGCTGCTAATTAGCACACCCAAGTCCTTTTCCAAATTAGTGGCCTCGATATTACTCCCCAACATGGAGTAGTCCGACTTGGGATTGGCGTAGCCAATGTGCATGACCTTACATTTACCCTCTGTATTTATATATATTCTCTCGTGATTTACCTTCTCGTAGTTCTTAATGCCTCCCATGACAGCCGCATCCACCATACCGGAGACCTTCCGCGTGAGGGGCTCCAAGTTCAAGGACGAGTTCTTCAAGTAGTTCCGAATCAAGTTCTCCACATCCTGGTTGATGGACGTCATAGAAGAGATGGCGTTGTCCAAAGGCGTCAATTCTATCTTCGTTTCCTTTCTGACGGGGAAACAACGCAAAACACCTGCAACGAATATCGTTACTAGTGTTGTTTAGAAAATACGATAACGAAATCTGGGATTCTGCTTCCCTTACAAACTGCTTCACTCTCGAGTATGCTGTAAAAGATTAAAAACAAATTTCCCATACTATACGCATTACGCACCCACTTAACTCCAGATTTCCGCTGCTGAACTCGTCATTAATACGCCAGATAAGAATTTAAAAGCAGCTACTCTATTATATAGATTCTACAAATCTCGGGTAATAACCTGGATCCTAGGGGATCACATGACCAATACGGGCACGTGTCTACTAAAAGGTAGTTTATTCACATCAGAGATTACCGAAATTTATCTAAAAAGCTTTTTTTTAAATACAAATTTATCTATTTCTTGAATGTATAAATGTGAGTTCATTTATAAGCTCTGAACTTCTGGCCAGCAGAATTCTTTAAAGAGCACCGACTCCAAAATTTCTACTGAATTTTCGGTTATTTTTATCTTCAACAATTATTTGAAGAACAGAGCGAGTTACAGCTCTGAATTATGCCTGTAACTTTATTATGATTTCAAGGGGGGGGGGGGGGGGGGGGGGGGGGGGTGCAAATATGAACGTAATGTGTAACGTAAGGCATCCAGTATTGGAACTGATAGCCAAGATTTAGATCCTCTAAGAGATGTCTCACCTGGCAGCTTGTAAATAGTCTTCAGCGTTGTTTTCTCCAACCACAAGGTGGCGAATTCATTACCGGGGTCTTTTTGGCCTCGGTGGAAAGGGCGTGAATATGCAAACATGTCGATATGGTTTACTTGGTAGTACTGTCGAATCCTCTCTGCGACGTTCATCGACGTGAATGGAGAGTTTTCAATAACGCAATCGACTTTGTTGATCTGGATATCTGTGAAAGAAAAGAAAGGGTTACTTCGGAAAACGGACGAAACGAACTCAAAATCTGTCCATGTTCACATTGTACGTACATAAATAGAAATCGTTCCATTATTGTTCAGGGAACAATCAGCTTTCCTTGATTCTGACTGGAAACGCTTAACAATCCAACAACAAACCATTGCGAAGAGAAAAATCAGTGTTAATAAGGGATATCTCAGACATACAGAATCACTATACCTTTCACAAAATGAGTCAGCAAGATTGTGCAATCGAGAGAATTCAGGTAAGCAGACTACCAGGTATGGGCGTTTATTTATTTGTACTATCTTGTCAGTATATGTACGACCGTCAGCAAAATAAGGCACTTATTGTAAACAGACATAAGGAAGTTGAGCATAAATAGTGAGCAAATCAGTGTAACACACGGCTCCCAGGAAATGCCAAGGAGGTTTCCTTGTTATCTTAAAATGGGGCGACATCTCGCAAGGCCAAATGTTCTCTCCATGTGGTCCAGCAAACATACAATACTTAGATTATTTTTGTCTCATTCAAGTCTTTCGGTTACTTACGTTGTTTAGCGGATTCCATGTCCTCCTTGGTTGGGGGTGAAAGAGTCTTCATCACTTCAGCGTTGGGGAAGGGGTCCAAAATGCGCGACTGAAACTCGCTAAGACGTTCGAACCCATTACCTCGATAGACGAATACCTGCACACACACAAAATTTTTAAAGTACTATATCCTTGATAACAAATTTTTTGACTATTCACAATTTAAAAAGTAGGTCATATACACGGATAGACAGACAGACTTTAGGCCGGGTCGAAAATGGGAAATTTTTTATTTCTTAAAAAGTACACTATGTGAGAAGTTTCATTTTATCATCATAACAAAATATTAAAATATGAAGCATGTGCTACCTCTGCTACCCCTAGCACATACCCCTCCTCCCCTTTTTACCCTCATATTTGCATATATTTAAATGGGAAAAAATGTTATTTCTTAAAAAGATACTATGTGAGAAGTTTCATTTTATCATCTTAACAAAATATTAAAAAATCAGGCATGTGCTACCCTACTACCCCTATCACATGCCTCCTCCCTTTTTTACCTTCATATTTGCATATGTTGAATGTTGTTATATGATACATGAAAAGTTGTTTGTTTTAATGCTTGATATTTTTGTTTCAGATAAATAGAAATAATTTGCATTTGTTTTAATTATAATTTGAATTATCACAAATTATAAACAACATATAATTTGATTTTACTTCTAAATATAAACTATGGCTACTAGAAGCAAGTCCTCAAATGCAGCCTTTGGATATCCTACGGAATTCCCAGCAGCCATGACTCCTTCAAAAGCAAATGTTGTGAGACACTACCTTTTTGTGCGCCGTCATGAAGAAGCTAAATCAAAAGGATCAGTAACTGCTAATGATTGTTACAGGGTTGTTGTAAAAGATATTGAAGACATTTGGATGAAATTTTCTTTTCCTACGATTAACACCAAAGGTATCTATCTTAAAGTCAGTCGACAAATAGAAGCAGCCTCAAAATTGAACAAGGTGCCGTTACATCGAAGAAGTGAAAGTTGTGCCTTAAAAGTAGTTCAGTACGATGAAATATTTGATATATCTTCTTGTGAATGCTATGATATGGGAATTGATAGGAAATCTTGCAGGTATAAGGATAAAATACCAATGGCAGAATGGGAGTCTTTTGTGGGTCAAAAACAAAGAAAAAAAATCAGTTAGGACCAATTGATCGCATAGCTAGTTCAACGAAGAGGAGATCTTTAGCAAGAGCCCAAGAAGCACAAAACCGTCAACTAAAAGCACAAAAAGAAATGACTGAAGCCACCAATGTTTTACCATCGGAATTTATAGAAAATACCGAAGAAGACATGGATGTAGATTCAGAGTCGGGATGTAGATTATGAGGCCGATTTAGAATTGACTGAGAATATTCAGAACAAGCACTCCCATAAAAACCTAGCATTAACAGCAGATCGTTATCGTGTAAGTTGTAGAGCTGCAGCTGTAATAGTCAATGCAACTTTAAAAGATATGGGGATCCTTAACCACACCAACATACTTGACAGAAAGAAATTGGAAAGGGAAAGAAATCTCATGGGTGAAACAAATACTTTTAGGTCTAAATCCGAAAATCTGAAGATGGAATGCCTTGGATTTGATGGAAGGAAAGATAACATTAACTAAAAGTGGAAAGATAAAAGAACAACTAGGGCTGTGCCGGATACCACTATCCGGCAGGATATCCGGCCGGATAACAGCTATTATCCGGTATCCTGTATCCGGCCGGATAGATGTCAGTATCCGGCCGGATAGCCGGATATTTATGATAGTCTTTTTTGTAATGGGAATACCATCTGGGCCCGCCCCTTTCCAATCTTAGCTTGCATAGCCTTTAGCTAGCAAAAGTTGAATATAGTTGTACAAAAATCTAAAATTAAAATAATTGATAAATAAGCATGTACCACTACTAGTATGTAACTATATTAACACTGCTAAAAAGGCAAAATGTTTGGTCCAGCTAAAAGTGTGACGCATAGCTAAGATCCAGTTTCCCTTACTTTTTAATTTTATTTTTATTTTTTATTTTTATATAATTGCAAATTACAATATGAAAAAATATGAATTAGCGAAACCTTTTATTAAGATTTGAGATATAAAAATAAAACATATAGCCTAATCAAATATACCAGTAAGGTAAGTGAAATTATTAAAATAGCAAAACCTTAAAAAGTAAAAACTCACATTAAACAATAAAAATTAATACTATGTTCAAGACACTAGATTCACAAGTTTAAATCAAATTTTCGTCCATTGTGATGGATAAAAAGAAGCATCTCCCCTCGCTTGGTAGCAAAGTACTTCTTTTTTCTTCAAAAATATTTCCGTATTCGGAAAACATTCTTTCTGAGAAAACTGAAGATGCTTGTGTCACTAGCCATTTTAGAGCAATTTTCTTGAGAGATGGAAAGGATTCTTCATTTTTCCAAATTTCAAGTGGAGATAGTCGTCTGTCTGATATGGTTTTTTTTGCATATT
The DNA here is from genome assembly GCA_023014485.1 of Bathynomus jamesi. Lineage (NCBI taxonomy): Eukaryota > Metazoa > Arthropoda > Malacostraca > Isopoda > Cirolanidae > Bathynomus > Bathynomus jamesi. The sequence goes on along the minus strand of JAJOZX010001079.1, from coordinate 666,415 downwards.
GCTCAATTTCCTCTGCTATTTCTGCGAATGAAGCCATCTTACGTCTTTTTTTAAACTTTTTCTCACCAGGTATCTTTTCTGAATTTCTTGTGTTAGTTCCCTGAAACAAGCAGAGAGTGGATCATCATCAAACTTTGCCTTTTTTCTTCCTGTTGAGGAGGAAGAAGAATTAGAATCGTCGCTGCTGTGAGCCTGTTCTTCAAAATATTTATCTCTAATTTTCTCTAGGTTGTTTATTTCATTTATTTCTTCAATTAACCATGTCTTAATATTTTCCTTTTGTTGATCTTTGAAAAACAAAATTTAAGTCGTGGATCAATGACAGTTGCTAGAGCATACTTCCGATTTGTTAAGACATTTAGACACTTTCTTTTTTCATTGCTTTCATTGGCAAAAAATCGTGACCGCAATGACTTCAACAGTTCATCTTTTGTAGTTTGGACTCCTTGATCATCCTGGCCAATTTTTGAAAGAAACCTTTCAAGCGCGCACATGTTTGGGATAACAGTAGAGAGTAAACTATATTCTGTACTCATTTCTTGGGTGAGTTTAAAAAATGGCTGTAAAAGCTTTAAAAGATTTTCAATCAAGTACCACTCATTAGATGAAATAAGTAATTCACTATGATCAGCAAGGTATATTTGAACTGATTTTTTCAACTTAACCATACGTTCTAGCATCAAATAAGATGAGTTCCAGCACGTTAAAACATCTTGTACCAATAGAAGAGGAACATGACCCTGTTGTGTTTGGAGAGCTTTAAATTCAGAAGTAGCCAGTGGGGAGTGGTTAAAATGTGTCACTAAACGTCGACACTTTGCCAAAAGATCTTTTATAGATCATTGAGCCATTAATGCATCATTCACCACTAGCTGTAGCAAATGAATTGAACAGTGAACAGAAGGTATTTCCGCAAGGTCACATCCCAAAGCTATGTTAGAAGCTCCATTTCTGACCAATATATTACGCCTTGATCTGTCAATATTCCATGATTGCCACATAGATTGCAATTTGTCCGCTATATTAATTCCTGTATGCGATCCTGAAAAATGAGCTGAATGCAATACTGCATTACAATGAGTGTAGTCATTCATGATCCAATGACCTGACAAGGAAATGAATGATTCATTTGAAGAAGAGCAGGTCCAAATATCGGAAGTGAAGCTAATGTATTTCCCTTCTTTCAATTTATTCATAACAATTTCTTTGAGTTCTTCATAGATTTTGGGTATGACTTTTTCTGAAAAATATGTTCGATTTGGTAGCAAATACCTTGGCTGTACGTGGGCCATCAGTCCTATAAAGCCATCTTGTTCAACTAAACTAAAAGGATGGTTGTCCAGTGCCATCATTAATCCTATCTTTTTATGTAAAGCTTGAGCTTTTGAGTCATTTATATCCATAATTTCTTAAAGGAAAAACTTTCTTCTAACGTGAGTTGCTTTTCCATGGCAACTAATTTTTCTCCTTCGGAGCCATTGAGGTGGTCGCTATAGGTTGATTTTGATTTTCAGATGATTTGTTAAGTTGAGACACTTCTTTATATTCTTTTGAATGCAGCAGCTTTGCATGATTGTGCAAAGGTTTTGTGCTATAGCACCTAGCACCCAATTTCTCTGATCCCCTTTTAATCTGTTTGGAACATAGGGAGCAAATAGCTATCGTTGGATTAGTCTCATGTATTGTAAATATTTTCCAAATAAAACTAGCCATTTTAGGGGTAAATAATGTTAAAATATTGCTGTAAGCCTATAACTAATACTAACTAGCTATATAGCTATATGATTTAGGCAATGAAACAATCCTGAAAAGGATAAAATATAGGTAATTAGTAAAGTTATTGAAAGATAGCTATAATTTACATCAAATAGTGATTAAAATTTGATAGTATAGTCAATTAGTCAAGTAATAGCTAAATAATAATATATAAAAAATTATGAATTATTTGAATGATATTATCCGGTATCCGGCCGGATATCCGGCCGGATATTTTTTTTTATTATCCGGCTATCCGGTATCCGGCCGGATAGTAAAAAATACTATCCGGCACACCCCTAAGAACAACACTATGTTATTGTGAAAGAACCTGGAAGCATCTATGTAGACCATGTCACACCAGATAATGGAAATGCTCGCTGCAGAGCAGAAGAGTTGATAACTATTATTACAGACTCGAACAGCACAAATACTATCAAAGCTTTACTGTGTGATGGTACTCCTGTAAATACAGGTGGAGCCATAAAACTGGTTCAAATTCATCTTAACAGACCAGTGCAGTGGTTGGTGTGACTCTTGCATTTGAATGAGCTGCCTTTTATGCACGTCTACAAAGCCATTGATGGTAAAACAACAGGTCCAAATACTTTTATGGGTTCAATTGGGAATAAACTGAAAACATATTTAACAAAATTGGAGGTAGTCAAATATTCTCGCGTAAAGGGAAACATTAAAGAAATTCCAGCAAATGTTGTGAAGGAGCTAAGCAGTGATCAAAGATATCTCTATGATATGTGTGTGGCAGTGCAAACTGGAGACACTTCTCAAGATCTGTCCACTCGATCCCCAGGTACCCTTCACCATGCTCGCTGGCTAACTCTAGCCAACAGGGTCCTTCGATTATATATCTCAACGCCAAATCCCGATAAAAACCTTCAAGATATAGTCAAGATTATTATGCAGTTCTATGCTCCAGGGTAGTTTTGGATAAAATCTCATCCTAATGCAACTGATGGTGCATATAACTTTTGGCATTTAATGTGCTTGCTTCGAAATTTAGATGGACAACATAGATCAATCATAGAACCAGTATTAAAGAATAACGCCTACTTTGCCCACCCAGAAAATATCAATGGTAACTGACAAGAGACTAGCAATTAGGGAGCAAGCTATTCAGAAAATCAGCCTTTCAAGAACAGGATTTTCAGGTACCAGAAACTTTGAGTTGCCTCGAACCCTCAATTTCCAATCTAATGACTACACCGAGATGATCGATTGGCAAAAAGAGATCATTACTCCTCCACCGCTGCTAAACAATTTTAGCGACGATGAGTTACTACAGGCTCGATGTAAGCCACTGGAGATAGCTTCTTTTCCATGCCACAGTCAAAATTTGGAAAGGGCAGTGAACCTAGTAACAAAGGCATGTCAGGAAAGAATAGGATATGACAACCGTCAAAAGTTTATCTTAAACTCATTAGAATCAAGGCTAAAACTGCCCAAGTTTGAATGGAAGGCCCAATGGAATGAGTAAGAAACTTATGAAATAAAATTTCCTAATGATATTGAAAATTTCTTCCCTTTTGATGTGATAAGGAACAATGAAAAAGTGAATTGAATTTTAGCACATTTATTATGCCTCTAATTTTTCTTATGAATATATTGTTGACTTAATTTTCCTAATACTGTACATTATTAAATAAAATAATATACGTTAATAAAGATTTATGTCATCAAAAAACCTGAATGTAGAGTAAGTTTCGTATAAATGAAATATTCTTCAATACAGGTCAAAAAGTGAAAAATTGTGCCAGGGGTAGGTTTTAAACAGCGAAAATAATTTATGAGGGGGTTCCTGTGTTCCATTCAAACCCCTCACAATATGTACCTTTTCAATATAAAATTTCGACCCGGCCTACTGTATATATATGCCTAAGTAGCATCAACCATAAGCCACTTTTTTACCCATTAATTCCGGTTTTGCATATAGGTCAAACTTTGTAGGAGATATTTTCTGAGGTTAGGTTAGGTTAACCTAACTTAGAGCATACGCAAAAGCCTGAGGTAACATGAAGTAGGAGTAAGTTGATTTCGAATTTCTGAATTAACGTCCTAACGCGGGTGAAATTTGTACGGTAAAAAGCGTTCTCTCTAAATTTAACAGTAACTCCCACCTATCTATTTTTTAAATGAAAATGAAAATGTTTATTGGCAGACTATAGTCCATATGACAAATATTATTAATACAATGACAGTTCATATACTAAGGATCGAAATATATACAATTGATTAGAAATAATATTGTAATGTCGAAGTTAAGTGGAGCTACAGACAGACGTTTTCGTACCAAGAATTCCATAGCTTAGCCTTAGAGGATAAATGGCAGGACTCATGGATAGCTTGGATAATCGGGTTGGTTGATTTTTTAATTCTTTGCATTAGACTGTATTGAGCACGTCTTGTTACCTCCGGGAAGCTCGGGACATTGCGGGTAGCAAACATTTGCGAAGCTGAGCATCTCGGGGGGTAATTTATGTAAGAGCCTAAAAGACCTGTTGTACAGCAAATTTGGGGTTCTGCCAGAACCTTTTTTATAATTCACCCAGAGTTGCTGACCGTATATATTACTGCAGAAAGTACGAAAGAGTGTGTCTTTCGCTTCACTTGTACAGAAACGAAAGTTCCTTATGGTCATATTCGCTTTAGCACACAGGCTTCGAGATTGTTTTCTTATATCCGAGTCATCACTCAAGGAGCTGGTAATAGTTTGACCCAAATACTTAAACTCTTGTACTTCCTCAATTACTTCACCATTCATTTTAAACCTTATATCAGCTGGCTGATTACAGCTTTTACGATGAAATTGCATAACCTTAGTTTTTGTAACATTAAAAAGAATATCATGTTTCTGCGAATACACTTCGCAGACTTTTAGTAGCCGATCCAGACCTTTAACAGAGGGACTTGTTAACACAATATCATCGGCATAAACTAAGTTATTTATCCTTGTGTTATCTCTACAACATCCCACTTTTGCCTCAGTAAGTGAAGCAATTAATCCGTCAATATACACATTAAACAGCATAGGGGAGAGCAAGGGGCCTTGTCTTACCCCGCAAGAGGAGCCAAAACACTCGGATAGTAACATTGCCCCCACCTAACGGTGAAAGATTGGTGGGAATACCAAAATTTCAATACGTTTAATATGTACATGGGAACAAATGACCCGTAGGAGCTACTGGGTAAAAAATGAGTATGGATGAAAATTTGCACCAAAGTGGAAGCAAATTAGACATTTATAATATATATATATATATATATGGTGTTATAGGTGTTACATGGTGTACTCGAATATATCAAGGCTTGATGGTGAAAGGGTTCAACTACTGATACGATTTGACGATTTGATTGAGCACGTCAAAAATAATGCGACTGGTTAATAATCATTCTACAGAGCATTATAACCGAAGATACGTACTTTGTTCTGAAGAAAAGCCGGGAACCCTCTGCCATAGTAAGCGACCCTGAAATACTCTGGCTCCGGACGTATGATTTGGGGGTCCATTATCTTCTCATAAAATTTGGCCATATCAGAGAGCAATTTAGCCAATTTATTGTACTCTATCGTCACCTCTTCATACCGCTGTACCAGTTCTTTGCAGATTTTTAATGCAGCTTCCCACATCTAAGATGCGTAGGAGTTTCGTATGAAAGAACAAAAAACATCTTTGAATTACCATACAGAATGTGTTGTGCAGACTAGGGCTGGGCATCCGGGATCCCGGGATATTATTCCACTCAAACGAAAACAGTTTTCAAAGTTTAAAAAAAAGGTGAACGAAAACTTTAATTGTGAAAAGCCTTTGCATGAAATAAATATAGTTCATAATAAAACTGTGTTTAAAAGACTCCCCTCAAAATAGAATAACGGGAAATCGAGGGATCGAAATCCCGGGAAATGAGCCGTCAAGTTTACTTCCGGGACCCCTGATGCCCAGCCCGAGACTGCAGACAGTGTTTCGCTTTCCATACGTTTAATAAGATGGATAAGGAAATGAAGTCAAGACATTACAGAGGATACAGCTCCATGATGATTACTACACACAACCAAACTTGAGTAATTTTTTTAAGTAAAATAGTAAGGCAGAATTTTTGCTTTGAGTTTTCTTACAAATTCAATTTCCTACGAGGAAAAATTCAAAGTTTTATGTTGGTGGTGTAATTTTTTTTTAATTTAACTTTTGCTTTTCAGAAAAACTGATTAGGACTAATGGCGTTTCCAATTTCAAAGTTACGAAAGCTGCGGGTGAGTTCAGAGTTACAGCGGGTGAGTTTAGAGTTACAGGAATTCAGTAATAAATTAAATTCATAGTTAAAACCGTTAAAGAATTTATATATGTTACGTGTTCAACTGACTGATTTAAATGAAAAAAACTTGTACTCTGACCAATCAATCTGGTTCAGAATCTTCATCTTGCACGCAATTAAACTTAAGATGTACGCAAAGTTTAATTTTAAAATGAACTGAACTGAACCTCTAAATATGACACTATCATGGATTGACGCGTAATCCTAATTTGCATCACTCATTTCCAAATGTGTTTTTCAGCTCTCAAATCAGGTTTTAGCTCACCTTTCCTTTCTCGTAGTTGTGGATAATGTCGTGATAGAGCTTTTCCTTAAGATCATCGTGGTAGAGCAGGCTAGGGTACCTGAAACATCTCAATTGCACTGGAATGAGGGTGTGCTTCCAGGACAGGAGATCGGCATGAAGTTGTAAAGTGTATCCGGCTTCAGTAAAATTGTCACACTCGCAATGTAAATCGAAGAGTTTGTACAAATATCGCAAGTAAAGTTCTTTCCTATTGATTTCGGCATAAAAGTCCTGAAAAGTATCGGGAGAAATACAGCGTATACAAAGGAGACGTAATAACTTCGGAAAGAAGGGGATATGTACAGTCTAGGGTTATAACTTTTTTACAACCTAATATTCCTGTACTTTAATTCGATGAACTTTTGCCTAAAAACAAAGAAATGAACTTTCATTTTAATATCTTTTTAGAAAAGGTCACCCCGAAATCAAAAAATCGATTATTGCATACGTAACTTTATTGCATATTCCATGTAATATAATAAAAGAACTCTCAACATAATCGTTATAATACTTGTACATACAGGGTGTCCGAGAATTATCTGTACAACTTTTGGCTGTTATTAAAAGTCAACCATGAAGTGTAGAAATTCCAGTGTTGTCCCATTTTACAGAGAATCTCATTAAGTTTTTTCTGATACCAAGTTTTGACAAGTTTTTTAGAAATTCCAGTGTGTCCGAAAATTATCTGTACAATTTCATCTTTTAATAAAATTCTTGATAACACACGTAAAATTCTTAAACAAGATTATTTAGAATCTGTATTTTCAAAAGTTTCTTTTATTAAAGTAACGTTGTTACAAACATTCGATATGTGCACCATCAGTGATTCGCAAAACATCCAATCGATAATCCAAATGTTGCCATGTACGCTGCAGCATATCCACATCAATTCGCTCAATAGCAGCTGTGATTCTTGCTTTTAAATCATCAATGTCTGTGTGTATGCACCTGATGGTGCACATATCGAATGTTTGTAACAACGTTACTTTAATAAAAGAAACTTTTGAAAATACAGATTCTAAATAATCTTGTTTAAGAATTTTGTGTGTGTATCAAGAATTTTATTAAAAGATGAAATTGTACAGATAATTTTCGGACACACTGGAATTTCTAAAAAACTTGTCAAAACTTGGTATCAGAAAAAACTTAATGAGATTCTCTGTAAAATGGGACAACACTGGAATTTCTACACTTCATGGTTGACTTTTAATAACAGCCAAAAGTTGTACAGATAATTCTCGGACACCCTGTATATTACTGCTTATTGCTTAGAATAAACCGAAGTTGCAGTTTGTTTTTGTTTCTGCAGGCAGCATACAGTTCCTGCATAACTTTGATTGCACGTTCTGCACACTGATTACTTCTTGGTATCTTGAGTGGGGATGGCTCCTGCTTCCAGTGATTTTCCAATGAGTTCAATGCTTTTTTGTAAGGTTTCAATATTTCTGACAAGTTCTTGAAGTCATTTTCATTGTACATCTGATTAGTAAACCAATATTCTGCCCAGTTGTATGAAATGAATCTGCATACCTTCTCCAGTCTTCCTTGTTGTAGGTATAAGAATAAATGCAAGGATAGCTAGAATGGCTCTTGAATGCCACCTCGCATTGCTGATGTTTGGAATTTTCTGAAAGTTAATCAAAGGAAAATTCCCTTTTTCTTCAAAGAATCTAAACACCCGTGTTAGATGGTACAAAAACTTAATATCATCTCTCCATCCTGATTTCTCGAGGACCTCTTCTGTTCCATTAACAAACTGTGCCTTTAGTTCCTCATAATTCTTCACCAGTTGGGATACAAATGGATATTCGATGTTTGGAGAACTGGTGTTAGCACCAAGATCTTCGTCCATTACCAAACGGAGAATCCTGTCCAGAATGTGATGCTGACAACTGATAAATTGTGGATTGCAGATACCCTTCTCTGAGAACATTCGTTGCAATTTAACAACAACTCCACTCTTTTTCCCAGTGTTAACACTTGTTGTATCAGCAACGATCATCTTTATTGCATTCCATAGGTGTATTCATCAATAACTTTTGCAATTCCTTCAGCAATAGTTTCAGCCTTGCCATCTTTCAGACGCAATGCATCCAATTTTACTTCGGTTCTTTCATTTTTAAGTACCACTACTTGATACTCATTTTCCTCAATGCGCTTTCCATCAAAATGTAAAGACCACTCTTCCATCTGTAAATTTTCAATCATTTCCTCCTTCAATTTAGCAGCCTCTTTGTATGCTGACTTGTAAATTGCTGCTTGACTTGGTGTTGGAATGTCAATACCATCAAGTGACAACTGTTTGCATATTTTAGCGGCTTTACTTGTTGATACTCCTGTGGATGTCACAAAGTTGGTTGCAACTTTACTTTTGTTATGTCTTCTGGTTGGTGGAGTAATACTCTCATCTTCATCTTCATGCTCGCTCTCTTCAGATTCAGTACCACTACCACCAGATACATGATTGTAAGATGTTGATGCTGATTCAGCAGGCAATTTTCGTCTCTTTGAAGGGTGAATCGTTTCTTCACTTGCAACTTGACCTGTAGAGTACCCCCTTCTCCTTTGCTTTCCACTTGAAGGTGGTACAGTCGTTTGTCTTCCGAGGATAACCATTGGCCATTTACTTTAGTGATATCAAAAAGTTCATTCAGGGCATCATATTTTCCCCTCCTGACACATTCATCATAAGTCTTCATCACCTTGTCAAGCTTTGCTCGTATAACTTGATCTGACACATGCGGAAAATTCAATTTATTCTTCCATAATTTTGTAACTTCTTTGGAAATTTCCACTATTCGCTCCTTTCTTCCTTTGATTTCTGTTCCAAGAAACTGGTACCGTCCAATGATTTGGAGTGGCATTCTGCATTTTTCTTCGTGAAGATTCTTCTAAAGGCACACTTCCTCTTCTTCTATGTGACTGCTGGAATCTCACCAGATTATTGGTCCAGATATCCTTGTTCTTCTGTATGGTAGTATCACTTTTCTTGTGTGACATTATATTGCTTCTGAAACAGATATAAAAAGGTATTAAGTTGATTTGTTTGTTTATATATATATTATATATACAGGGTGGGCCGTAAGTTTCCATACATAGGAAAAATAAACATTTTGTTGGACAACCATTTTTATTTATATAATATGCTCTACATGGTTGCCATTGTTTTGAAAACACATTTCAATACGTGTTCCCCACTGTTGATGAACACGCATTAGCACAGTTGACGTTATGCTTGTAATGGCGTTGGTGATACGTTCCTTTAGATGATTTATGTCTCGTATCTTTTCCTGATACACCATGGCCTTCAAGTGCCCCCAAAGATAGAAATCAAGGGGGGTGAGATCTGGGGATCTGGGAGGCCACTCCACAGGACCACGCCGACCAATCAAAGCATCCGGAAACTGCTGATCCAAATACCGACGCACGTGAAGACCATAATGAGGTGGAGCTCCATCTTGCTGGAAGTAAACTGGGAAGTTACTTTCCTCGTTTAGCAGGGATGGGAAAATCTCTTCTTGCAACATGTTAAGATACCTTTCGGCATTAAGATTTGCACTGACAAAAATTGGTCCAATAATTCTGTCACCCCATATCCCGGCCCACACCATCACTTTACCGGCACCTTGCATCTTCGTCGGACTCAGCCAGTTAGGGTTAGCATTACTCCAATAACGTATGTTTTGCCGATTAACCTCTCCATTGACGTAAAAATTTGCTTCATCAGTAAACAAGATCTTACGTCAAACGCATATTCTTAGGGTATCTGAAACATAAAAACAAACGTTTAATTTTTCCTATGTATGGAAACTTACGGCCCACCCTGTATATAATATTAATATAATATATAGAAATAATATAATAATTAGAGGGCGGATTTTTAGGTGAAAAAATATGACAAATATTTATTTTTTAGGTGATAAAATTTTGGAAAATATTTTTAGAACATCCATAGAACGTCTCACGAAAATATTTATCACCAAATATTTTGGGCTCTATATATTTTTTGAGTTTGACTCCCCTCTACAAAACATTCTGGATACGCTTTTGTTTAAGTGTTAAAATGGAAGAAAAATTCAACAAATTATTATGGTTAATAAATTTAAAAAATGTTCTGGAATGTTCAAGAGTGCAGAAGCGAATTCCACATTTCGCTACATTTTTTAATTAAGCGAACATATTACAAATAATAAAAGCTTACCTGAAGTTGAGTTGAAATGAACAGTTGAGTAACTATTGCGCAATACTGGACACAAGTGATTCGGTTGATTTCATTTCGTGCTTTTATACAATTTGCGAGTGCATGAAGAACAATGTCGTGTGTTCTAGAATTTTCTTGTATGGGTGGATTGATATTAGTCATCGAATTTGAGCACCGGAAGTGATTTTTCGGGCGATCTCACGATATATTAGCGTACTGAAAAATTCGAAAATATTTTTTAGGTTAAAACCTAAAAGTCCGCCCTCTAATAATAATATATTTATATACTTATGAGTAGTAACGTAAATATATGGTTATGGTGATTCAAACTTTTGATTTGGGGGTGACCTTTTTTAAAAACTGAGAGGAATTAGGGTCTTTTTCATTGTTTTTAAGCAAAAGTTCATCGATTTATGATACAGGAGATCTTTTATTTGAAAAAAAGTCTAAAAGTTATAACCCTAATGTACACCTTATTACTCTCAATAAAATAGCCCAGTAAAGCCTAAAGCTTAAGGGCCAAATTAAATAAAAAAATAAATAGTCGAGCTTCACAATTATTCATGTCATTGTAAAAATTGTAAAGTGTAAAACGACTACTGTATTTATTTTATTATTAATAAAGGTTATTCAATTCAATTCAAAATTCAATTCAAAATTGGTCAAACTTATTGATCAGTATAAAATCTTACTACTTTACAAATCTCGCAAATGAGGCGGGATGCTGCAGACGGGTTGGCTGCAGGTCGATCCTGAACCGTCGTTCAAACTCACAAAGTAAGTAATTTAGCAGCAAATTGAATCTACCTGTATTTATTCAATATCCACACAAGACAACAATTTTAATTAAAAACTGATTTTATACTTTCATTCTTACAATGAAACAACGAACAAAGGTTTTCCCTAAAATGGACTTAGGGTATTTAGTAAGTACGAGTATTAAATGATGATAACTGTCATCAGTTAAATGTATTACCAATATTATGAATTAAATAAATACTAATGCAAAATTACATAGTAATGACCTCCCATTTAAAAAATTTGTATACTTCCTTTTCTTTATGGTACCATTAGAAAACTTTTCATAGACTTTTTTGTACTTTTTCTTATATATATATATATATATATATATATATATATATATATAACCTTTCATTAAATGTGAAAATTAGAATGGCTTATTCTAAAATTTATATATTTTACTTTTGAATACTAATACTAATATACTTCGATATTTATTATAATTTGTAAATTTGTTACATATACGAGTACAGGGAATGCGAAGAATGGAACGGTTGAAGTATTTAATACGCTTAGGAAAAGTTTACAACAAGTACAACAACGACGTAAAACCTAACACAGTTCGTTTTGACTTTCGGTCGGCTCCCATCTAGTCAATAACGTGATCATTTTACGATTCTTCTCATTTTATTTTCGGTATCTCCTAATATTCTCTTTTTAAGCGTCGTTGTCAATTCGGTAACACACGGGACCTTCTGCGCAGTACTCCACGGTGGCTGAATAAGGCTACCAAACTTACAGTAAATACCTTTTCCTAAAAACCATCCATAAAGGAAGCAAAGCCTCTCCATCTCTTTACAAATATGAATGAGATAAATAAAAGATACAAAATATGCGTCTCTGCCATAATTACTTCACATTCTCATAGACATACGGAGTGCAAAAATTAGCTTCAGATGGACTTGTACCATACTAATTATTGATCACTTAATTGTTACGCAATTCTATAACAACATCTTTCACTCTCACTCATATAACTCCAATCCGTCCGCTTACCAGGAGGCTAACTGTGCAGCTCATTCTGATTTCTGGAGAGTGGTCGGGAGCATTCATGATCGTTCTGTACTGTAACAATTTCTCCATCAATGTTCCAACGGTATCAACAAAGAGCAGTCCATGGCGACACATGGTGGTGTGTTCCCTGCACAAAGTCTTCATGAGATGCACAAACACCTCTCGATAATGATCATCACCGCAGCCTGCTTCGATTAAATGGTCCAAATTCTCCAGCATGTCTTTCTCAAACTAAAGATGGGATATTTTTAACACAATGACGACTTTCGGATACGCAAAAATGGATTAAGTATTAAAGGTCGCAAGTATAATAGTAGTGGATTAATTTTTAAACCTGAATAACATTTACCAAAAGTCAGTGAATGAAAGGTCATGTGAAGGTAAGGACCTACAGTTTTATGTGAGATTCGAACCATTTACGGGTCGATACATCAACTGAGTGCGGAGGACGGCTCATCCATCTAACTATTGAATAGACCCATCGTCGCTTAATCTCGCTGATCCAACGGGAAACGGTGTTACGACGTGGCCACACCATGTAACCCAAGAAAACTACAAAATTTACAGAAAGTATTTTTTAAAACTTTATCTCGGTTTCTTGAGCGATGGAAACTAATGCGAAAAATTTTAGGGCAAACCTCATCAAATTTCCCTTTGATTTTCTCGTCCCCTTTAGCCATGTCAGCGGGGCCGCTGCGCCCCCTACTTTTGAGAGAGTAAAATTCACACTGCATCATGTCAAAGAAAATCGGGATGGTGGACCGGCGAACCTCGACCTCTGGCAGCATCGTCATCTCGAGGAAAGGTCCGATGAGGCTGTACCCGTTTCCAGCCCGAACGATAAAGCGAATCTTATGCTCACCTTCAAAGGTAGAAAAATACAATGATTTGTAATGATTAAACGTAAGTAATAATACTTTATAATAAAGATATTAAGTTACGTGTTTAGAAATCGAAGGAACGTTAAAAACTGTTGAAATAATAATAATACTTTGGAATTGTTTAATCTCCTTCGTAACGACAAAAGTCACGTGAAGGAGAGGTCCTACAACTTTAAGTGGGATTCAAAACCTCGGAGGGTCGCTACATCATCTGAAGGCAAAAGACGCGTTATTCATCTATTCATCCGTGTTATCTCGGATTATTAAAATGTTTCCTAAGCTTCCAGATGATGGACGCGGGTTACTGTCCGAAAATGTTACATTTTTCTTTATCTTAGAAAAAAAAGAAGAAGATAAATAAATAAAATACCGAGATTAAACCAAAGATGCTTCACAAATTTGGCCACCTCTCTTCTGAGGTCTCTGTAACGTCTCAAAATTTTATTTCGCTTGGAAGGAGTGAATTTTTCCAGTTGGAGTGATGGCTGAAACGAATAAATTAAAATCAGATAATCTAGCCAATAACACTGATGCAAAATTACGACAAACAGTGAGCTAGATTACAAATTCAATTAAAGCATTTTATAAACTAAATTAGAAATGTTAGTTTTAAAAAAATAAACCCCCCAAAAAACCTGATGGAACTATTGTACTTCAACTGCTTGTTAAAATATAACCATCAATCCGGCTTTATGTCTTCGAAACTATGAGCTGCATGGTATGAAAAGGTTTGTATGCAGCTCGACTTAAATCGCTATTGGTATTTTCGTTACTTTTATTTATTTTTCTATATAGGTCCTCGATGGGATATGTAAACACTATTTCAATAGATTTCTCCGCAGTTTCTGCACTGACTATTCTAATTTCTAACCAATTACATAAGCTACGTAATCGATGTAAAAACAATATAAATATATACAGGGTGTCCCTTAAGTCCGGTCTCATAAGAAGATTTATTTTAAATTAAATTTACAAAGTAATACATTAGAACTAAAACAAATGTTCAAATTGATGTCTTGTTTTGGGACATTTTTTTTTTGTTGCAGGTACAATAACGCGCAATGGCTAATATGAAAGCGAGTTACACTCGTCAGGAAAAGGTAGAGGCCTTTTCCTCAGGGAAAAAAAAAAGTCCCAAAACAAGACATCAATTTGAACATTTGTTTTAGTTCTAATGTACTACTTTTGTAAATTTAATTTAAAATAAATTTTCCTGACACCGGACTTATGGGACACCCTGTACATACAGGGTGTCCCAGGAGGAAATGTCAAGAATGCACCATTTGACTCTTTGGGTATTTCTAAGTATAAAGTATTATATCGACATGTGCCTGATTCCCAGCCTTTACCGAGATACAGGCCTCTACATTTGGGTAACTAAAACATAATAAAAAGCCGATCTTAGATAATATTCAATGACATTTAATGATACATTGGCAACTGTGCAGATCCTCACATTATTTATTTACATTATTTATTTAGGTACGTCTTAACACCTGCTCCCTGAGTCACGTTTCTTTTCAGGGTGTGTTGTGTACTCTGCAAACGTGGAGGTGCAGTGCTCAAGCAACATTTCAAGCCATGCCGGCTGGATGCGTTCATAAACCTCAGAAATGAACTTCCGCGTTTTCCTTGGCAAGACTAGATGGATCGGAGGCTCGCCGCGTGCATTGAAGAAGGAGGGGGTCACTTTGAAACCATTCTGCAATAAGTGCAATAGTGTATTGTATGTTTGTACTTTTTGTAAACCACAAGTGTCATTAAATAGTATCTAAGATCGCCTTTTTATTATGTTTTAATTAACCAAATGTAGAGGCCTGTATCTCGGTAACGGTTGGGAATCAGACCCATATCGATATAATACTTTCTACTTAGAAATACCCAGAGTGAAATTGTGCATTCTTGACATTTCCTCCTGGGACACCCTGTACATATAAAACGATTTAGATTTTCATAAGCAAAATATTATATTCTATATTTGACAGGAAATACAATATAAATCTCTTAAGTTTTGTCAAAATTAGTGACGACAATAAATGACAGTGAGGGATGAGATAGATAATAAAATTAATGCAATTACCTATAGAGCTCCCCAACAAGGAGAAACAATTACCCAAATACTCAACACACTAAGTAAATCGTCCAGCTTATAAGCTACCCAACAAGGAACATTTACCTGGGTGATGAATTTAACAGCCGTTTGGAAGAATTTATACCAAATGCTATCCACAAAAGGTTCTTTCATCGTTTCTACAATGACTTTGCTAATCAAATGAAGAACTTTCATGAAAACACTGTGAGAAGATAAAAATAACAGAGCTCAAGTCACGTGGAAATTTTTGAAGTATTGTGTAAAGTAGGCGCGACTATAATCCTCTGCAGCATATATGAATAAAACCTGGCGCTAGGTAAAATAAAATACGAAAGAACGATGTCATATAGTTATTAATTAGGGTTCTAATTAGATGTGGAAGCAATTTCTTTGGCCAAATGTTAGTGTGGAAGTACAATGAAGAGATATTTAGATACTGAAACTGAAATAAATGACAAAGATATTTACGCAACACCGTTATTCTAGTGTGAAGTGAAAAATGCAACTTTTTAATTTGTATAATTATTTAAAAAATTACCCGTTTCTACGGCATTACGCGCGAGAGAGAGAGAGAGAACAAAAATTGAGCCCAGTTAAACATATTCTATAGCGCTGCAAATGAACGACCAATTACCTAATACTAAATAATCAAGTACGTAATGTGACCCGAACGTCTCGTGGTTCGATCGATTAGGGCGCCACCCGGCAATGCTGAGACTCCTCTGAGTCGCGAGTTCGAACCCCAGTGCTGCCTACGTAGAGCTGGGCGGATTAACTTTTCCGTATCTTACGTCACAACCAAGTGGCGGGCCGGCCACCCCTTCTTAACTGACTCAGGCTAAGGTATCCAAGGCTGGGGCCCATACCCCTCGCTTCCCTGAGGGATAATGTGACCTAAAATTAATTAAAACACCTACTCCGATACCAGAAGTTTGGTTAAAGAAAACACAGAAATGCGTTTTTCCTATAATCTGACCAAAGAACGTACGCATTAAAGCACTTACAAGTTTTCCAACAAAATCATTTCACACCATTCCGAAGAGAAAACGGGTTTCTCTATCAAGTTTTTGATAACCATCAAGAGGTCGGTCAAATTCCGTGTTAGCTCCTCCGGTTCAAGGCTCTCCAAATACTCTAAAAACTGCACCTCAGGGGTTTGTCTAAGCAAAGAGATAAACACAGCCACGAACTCCAACTGGAAATTTAAGGGAAACGGTTAATGAAATTAAAAAACGCCTTCAAAACTGATGCATTGAATTTAACCTCAACTGGCCACTGCAGTCTCAAACTGCTCGAGTCATAATTAACTCTCAAATCATAATCACAACATTTTTTTCGCACACACACACACACATACACAAAATATAATTAATATAATATATAATATAATATATAATATATATATATATTAGTCACTAATGTATAGCGTAATGTTGGCACTATAATAATGATGATGATGATGATAATGATGATAATGATTAACTGATTGTTAATGATAAGGCTGGAGTGACCATGATCTTTACAGAGCAAATAATGTTATTAATTAGGTTGATTGAGAGAATGAGTTTTCTTCCTTTATTAAACAAAATAAATGATTTATGAATGAGACAAAATGTAAGTTGGTTGTTTACAGTCGAAATTAGATGTACACTTGAATAATGACTTCAATATAATAATGACTTTGATATTAATAACGCGCGAGGTAATGATTAGTTTTTGCATAAAGTTAGGTGAATGACACCAGGCCTAAATGGGGTCTGCACAAAAGGTGTTCACACGGTGGTAGCTCTCGTGTCACTGTTCTTCGGAGAGAGAGAGAGTCGAGGTGCGATGAGAAGTTCTTGTAACGAAGTTGGTTTGAGGCAAGGCATAAAGACATGCCTCGAAGTAGACTCTCGCTGTGCCGTCATCTTGGTCGTACTTGTGTGCCGTCATCTTGGTCGTACTTGTGTGCCGTCATCTTGGTCGTGTTTGTGTTGATAGAACATCGCTAAAGTATTTGAAAGAATTTTTGCCACTGAATTTTTTTTTTTTAATTGAATAACCTTCATTAATAATAAAATAAATACATTCGTTTTCAATTTACAATGACATGAATAATTGTGAAGCTCGACTATTTATTTTATTTAATTTGGCCCTTAACCTTTAGGTTTTACTGGGCTCTTATTAAAAATAAACAGCTAGTTGTTATTAATTAATAATAAATAAATATTATTAATAGTTAAAACATGTATTAATCTTAAATTATCACTACTGACATGACAAATACAAGGTCACTATTGAAGGCACTATACCAATACCATACAAAGAAACCAATATTATACACGAGAGATAAGAACTGAACAATCCCAAGAAATTTGTTTTTAATACTAGATTACACACGAGAAATTAATAATTTTTGTTAGTATGCCATTATTAATTGGGATTTCAACTTGGTTTTAAACAAATTTACATTCACAATATTTTTTATATCGGCATTTAAGCCATTCCATAGTTTCAATCCAATGAAAATGGGTAGTTTTCGAGATGAAGACAATCTAAATTGAGGTATAACAAGCTTTGATCTATTTCTGGTCTGATACGAGTGGATTTCTTGATGAGTTACAAAATATCCATCAGGTCATCCCATAAGTAATGTCGTTTTTTAGATCGGAATTTGAAGAACAAAAAAAAACTCAACTGAAACTTTTTAATCTAGTATATATTTTCCATCGGAATCAATGACACTCTGCCAACGTCCTACAAGCTTTTCAATGCCATGTTTATAAAATTCAGGCGGTTTTGAGGCAAAAAACGTACAAAGACTGGTGTGCAGGTCATCCAAAGAAGTATACAGTTTCTCGTCAAGATAGTTTTGCACTCCTGAAAAGATGATAATCTGAAGGCGCAAGGTCTGGAGAATATGGAGGACGTCGAAATTTTTCCCACCCAAGCTCCTCAATTTTTGCAGAAGTGATCCGAGCGGTATGAGGACGTGCGTTGTCGTGGTGGAACACGATTCCTTTCCGATTAACCAAAGAAGGTCTCTCTTCTTTTAGTGCAGTGTTCAATCGATCCAGTTGTTGACAGTAGACTTGAGCGGTGATTGTTTGGTTGTGTGGTAAGGTTTCAAAGTGTATTACACCACCTTTATCCCACCAAACACTAAGCAACACCTTCCGAGGGTGAAGATTTGGTTTTGGCTGTGGTGTCGCTGGTTCTCCGGCACAAACCCACTGTCGACGGCGCTTAACATTCTGGTACAGTATCCACTTTTCATCACCAGTCACTAAACGGTCCAAAAACGGATCTTGGAGTTCACGGGAATGAAAAGCTGTGCTAATGTTTACCCGCACCCTCAGATTGTCGACCGACAATTCATGTGGCACCCATTTTCCTAACTTAGGCACTTCCCCGAGTTGTTGCAAATGTCGATGGATGGTGGACGCGGATGAATTGGAGTTTCTGGGCCAATTCTTCGACAGTTGTTGAACAGTCTTCTTCAAGTGCGGCTAACAGCAGGTCATCATCAAACTCAGCAGGGCATCCAGAGCGTGCTGCATCTGTCAAACAGCAGTCACCATTCCTAAACTTTTGAAACCATCTTTGACATTTCCTCACATGCAGAATATCGTTGCCATAAACGTCCTGAATATTTCGCGTTGCTTCAGTAACACTATTCCCTTTTTTGAACTCGTAGAGCATTATATGCCTGATATGCTCTTCTGATACCGCCATGTTTAGGAGGGGTTCACAAAGCAAAATACACGTCTTCACTGGTCAAGGTCTGTAAAGTACGAAGCGAAACACGATAGATCTCCTTAGATATAACCTTTGGAAAATTTATGCTTAAACCGAGTAGGACTAGTTTAAACTTAATCTATCGTAAAAAACGACATTACTTATGGGATGACCTGATATTTACCCATTGTAAATTAATGATTTTGTTCTTACACTTGTAAATAAAAATAAAATGTGCCAGTTTGGTTATGTCATTGAGCTTTAGTATTGTTGGCGGAGTTTCCCCAAATATATATATATATAGTGGCAGAGACGTTTTCAAAAACTTTAGCGATGTTCCATCAACACACGACCAAGGTGACGTCACAGCGAGAGACTACTTCGAGGCATGTCCTTATGACTTGCCTCACACCTCAAACTCGTTACAAGGACAACCTGAAGCATTCCACATCACCATCACACCTCGACTCTCTCTCTTCGAAGAACAGTGACACGAGAAGCTACCACCATGTGAACACCTTTTGTGCAGGCCCCATTTAGGCCTGGTGTCACCACCTAACTTTATATAAAGACTAATCATTACTTCGCGCGTTATTAATATTGAAGTCATTATTCAAGTGCACACAATAATTTCAACTGTAAACAATCAACTTTATTTGTCTCACTCATAAATCATTTTTGTTTAATAAAGGAAGAAAACTTATTCTATCGATCAACCTAATTAATAACATTATTTGCTCTGTAAAGATCATGGTCACTTCAGCCTCATTAACAATCAGTTATAACTTATCAAATAACCATTATCATCATCATTATTATAGTGTTAACATTTCCGCTATATATATATATAAGCACACCGGACAAAAAATTAGTCACCCCTACTAGCACCGATAGTAGGAAGTTCAAGGTCACACAGAGGGCGCTGATGTAGCATTGGTAAGTGACAAGTAGCGGTGACGTAGCACACAGGATCAGATCTGTTTCGTGAGGTGGTGAAGAACAAAGTGTGTGTTGGATATAGTCTGCAAAATGGGTCGTGAGGCAGACGTTACTCAGTGGCGTGTGCAGGCGTGTTTGGCAGAGCCCACGGACACAAAATGTCTGAAGTAGCCCAATTTGTTGGTGTGTCAACGCGTACTGTCCAGCGAGTTTACAAAGAGTGGTGTAGTTCGCAATCAACTGAAAAACGACGGCGTAACTGTGGCCGGAAAACAATTCTCGACAATAGGGGCCGCCGCCATGTTTCTCGTCTAGTAACTGCAAATCGTTTTCAAACCAGAGAACAATTGCTCCAAGAAACCAATGAGGTTCTCCAGCGACCAATTTCCGAACGGACATTGCGACGAGAACTGCATGCGATGGACATCTGGAGCAGGGTACCACGGAAGAGGCCGCTGTTAACAGCAAGTCACAAATTGGCACGTTATAAATGGGCTCAGAGGCACAAAAACTGGACTGCGGCAGATTGGAAACGTGTAATTTGGTCCGATGAGTCCCGTTTTTGTTTGTTCTCCAATGATGGGAGGCGACGAGTACATCGCAGGTCCAATGAAGCCTTTAATCCTGAATGCGTCGAAGGTGTTGTTCAGGCTGGAGGTGGTTCCGTGATGTTCTGGGGATGTTTTTCGTACCACGAAATGGGCCCTCTCGTTCCAGTGACGATGAATTTGAACCAGCAGGCGTACCTCCGCATACTAAACTCGCCGGATTCGTGCGGTTATCAAGGCCAGAGGCGCCGTCACACGTTATTAGGTACATTTTGAGGGGTGACTAATTTTTTGTCCGGTGTGCTTATATATATACAGGGTGAGTCAAAAGACTGGAAACATAGGAACTATGCTTTTCAATGCAAATATAAGTATATATTTACATTGAAAAGCATAGTTCCGATGTTTCCAGACTTTTGACTCACCCTGTATATAGTATAGTCAATTTTAGTCATCCCTCATTTTGAGTCTTTTCGTTTTTAAGTCGTCAATAATTTAGGGAACATGTTTGGCTTGCGTCGTCTAACGTCTCGAATTTGCGTCGTTTTATCTCGCCCCAACCGGCCAAATTTTCCTGAGGGAAATTCGGGCGGTTGGGAACATTCTGGAAAATTTGCCTGCATGAGGGAAATTCCCTCATGCAACCAAACCTTCCAGAATGTTCCCACGCGCCTGGGTCAGACTCGGTATTTCTTGCTCGCCGAGTATAAAAGAGCGTTTGGGACAGCGTTCACTCAGTATTTGCCTTTCTCCTGTCCAGTGAAGGTCTCGCTCGCTGCATTCTTTGTTAATGAAAAGAACAATGGCGAAAAAAGGTCGTCGTCTTCTTCATATGTACTATTGAGTTTTTATATCCAAGAACGCATCCTTAATTAATTATCGCATTGTTTTCTTTGGGAAAATTTCGTTTTATGTCGTGGTTTTCAAGGACGCAAATCGAGGGACGAATATATATATATATATGGTGTCTCAGAAGTCGCGCACCATAGGCTTTATTCAGATTTACGAGGCTTACCAGTCGAAATGGTTTATAAGTGATGCTTAATTACAATATATGTTCGAATAATAAAATCAATAGGATGTACTGGTTATCAAAAATCTACCTTAAAATAATTAAATTGAATGAAGCTATATTAGCCAATGGTGCGCGACTTCTGAGACACCGTGTGTGTGTGTGTGTGTGTGTGTACATATATAAACTTTAAATGCAATAACCGCAACAATATAAAATTACACCAACCAGCAAGGAAAAAAATATAAAATTAATTATAAAACAAGTGTTTAAAAAGGCTAATTGATTTCGGCTGGTCACAACCAAGCCCTTTTCAAAGACAAACTAATTAAAATATCTAAAAAAGTTATAAAACTTTCGTCCTGCGGAAGAGCTAAGGTTAAAATGACTGTGTGAAGGCATATACACAGACAGAGAGATGGTAGCTGTCGTACGTCTGGCAGTTGGCAAAGGCAAATTATTGTCCGGAATTTCAAACCTTCGAGATGAGAAATCTAAAAGTAAAAATCAATCCTGTACATCTGGCAGCCGGTCACGACCCGAAATTGCCCTAAAATATTTGAAAATGTTAAAAATAAAGATATCCATACTGTAGGACAACTTAATATTGAAAATGGTGTTTTCTGCCAATATATAAAATGCCTCGTATATTTGTCTCTGTTCCTGGTCCCTGACCTTCATGATAGGTTTCGAATCCTGGAAGTTAAAAATATGATTATACCGTTCCCTATGCTGAACTAGACTACTATAAGTATTACCCGACCTCAGGTCACGTTTGTGGGAATTAATCCTTCTCTGAAAATCAATTGTCTCCCCAATGTATTTTTGAGGGCAGCCTCCACATGGGATTTCATAAACTACGCCAGAATTGTTGGAGGCTTTAGTAATAGGATGACGAATGAACGAAGACAATTTATTTGGCACAACGGAGACCAACTTAATCTGCTTTGGCAAGAGTGAGGAAAGCCCTTTGTTAACCTCAAAGGGTCAAAGGGCACTTTCAGGAATGAAACGTCTTTATCCCGGTTCCCAGTTTTGGGAGAAAAGAAAGATCTCCTAGCGGCGAAATAAGCTTTATCGATGAACAATTTGGAATAACCCAAACATGTAAATATACTTTTAATATGTAAAACTTCATCAAGATAAATGGGGTCACAAATCCTGAAAGCTCTCAAAAAGAGAGAGGAAATAACGCCTTTCTTTGTACAAAGAGAATGATTGGAAAAAGCATGAATGTAGCTGTCTGAATGCTTAGGCTTTCTAAATACTTTGAAAGAAGGTCTTTGGTTGGGATCTCTTAAAATAAGAACGAACATCCAAAAACGAGAGAGATCCACTATTTTCAACTTCATACGTAAACTGTATTGAGGGTACATAACTACTAAGAACTCCCACCAGCTCATCTAGATCCACATGAGATTCCAAAATAACACACGTGTCATCAACGTAACGGAACCAATTGATCCCCGGCACTAAAGATTCCGGCAAAAAAATTAACTTAAAAAAATTCCATAAAAATATTAGCTAAAATTGGAGAGAGCGAAGAGTCCATAGGTAAACCTGTCCTCTGTCTAAAAAATGACCCGTTAAAAGAAAAATAGTTATGTTTCGAGCAAAGTCTAACAAGCTCCAAAATAATTCCATAATCAAACGAAATAGTCTCAAGGTGATTATGAAGCCACTCTTCCAGGAACTGCAAGGTTAGATCTAAAGGGACTCTGGTAAACAGAGAGACCACGTCAAAACTCACCAATTTCTTTCCCGATAGGTCTGTACCTCGAAGTTTGTCAACAAACTCTGCAGAATTTTTAAGATGTGCTCCAGAGATTCGGCCTACTAATAGCGAAAGGAGGCTCGAGAGCCATTTAAACAACTGTTCAGTAGAACTTCCCACATTAGAAATAATAGGGCGCAAAGGTATTGAGGGTTTATGCACCTTTGGAAGCCCATATATATAAGGAAGACGGGGTAAATAAGATTTAAATCTTTGAAAAAGTTGCGGGTTAGTGTGTGTATATATATATATATATATATTCTGAACCCTATAACCTCCCCCCCCCCAAACAACAGTGGAAAGTAGAAAAGGAAGACTGTGTCGTATTTCCAAATTAAAGGCTAGACAGGGAACATCCTCAGCCCTGAAGGAAAATAATTTTGTCCAAGGTCCAAGACTGTTTAACCAACTGCCCAAGGAACTAAGCAGCACGAGTGGTGTTGTGGTGGAAATCTTCAAAAGGAGGTTAGACGCCTGACTATGTGTGGTGGAGAGTACAAGAACCAACTCTCTACTTCACCAAGCTCACGTGAAGCGACAAGCTTGACCTTCGTGAAATGAAGAATCATCGCACGGAACATTTGAAAGGTTGAAAGGAAAAGTATACATGCCTTTAGCTCGGATTTTTGTCATTATTTTTGTGTCATTTTTTTTGTCCGTGATAATCTAACGGTTACTAACTCGGAGAATTAATATTTTTATTTTTTTCAAAATTTTAATCACTTATGCTTTCGTTAAGGAGGGGGGGGGGAGGGGGGGTCAATAAATTTTTTGGAATTCCATTTTCATGAGAACCCTCCCTCCCTTTTCTTCACCTCCCCCCGCCCCCCCCTCCGCTAATAAAAACGTCTTTAAAGCCCTTACCAGCATCAAGTCGTCCCTTCTCATCTTGGAAACGATAGCTAGAATATCCTGAAGGAGTTCCTGAATCAACGTCATTAAGTTGTTCAATGTGGGTCCCACTTCACTTCCGTAGAGAATGTCCAGAGTGTCGCACAAGATTTTCACACTTAATTTCAGCTACAATAAAGACTAAATTAACGAAATGTCACGAGAAAAAGAAATTATTTGATGGAACCCCGCCCCTCAATTAACTCTCATTATATTTACTTCACGGAACGTTAAAAATTACAACGAAGAATAAATTTAACTTTCTTTGTACAAAACATCACTGTATAAAACAATGTTTTACGTAAAATATGTCCGTTAAATTTAAATGTACGTAAATGATTTAAACCAATAGTGCAACAAATGCAATTTTATTACTCTTACATTAAAAAAAAACTACAAGCTCAAAAAAAAAAATAATAAAAATTGATGTAAAATGTCATGCTTACCATCACCGATAATATAAACTACATTATTTAACAATAAAATAAAAAACATGCAGAGCTATAACCCATATATATACAATAATGTAAACTTTTATGTTTGAAATTAAAAGGATTAAAAAAAAAGTTTATTATGTATAATTTACAGCTAGCTCTTAATTAGTGGAGTTTATTCATATTTACAATTATTTTTTTCAAATAGAAGTTTAGTTCCCCTTCAAGGTGAAGTAAAAAAAAAATATATATATATATGTACATAAGGCTTAAAAAAAAACAAGCTCTTTGCGTTAAGGCGTTCAGGAAAGGTTGAAGTGAAATGATGGGAAAAAAGGGATATTCGTCATTAGACAAATCCACCGTTAGCAGTAACTAAAAAATCGCAACTAAATTCAGTACCATCTCAGCGAGTTGGGATCATTCTTCTTGTTGCCCACTCTAAGGGCAAAAATCGACCGTGACGCTAAGTCTCGTCGAAAGAACGATTTCTGACAAGTTCTGCAAGTTATTATGAAGAACTTGATTTGTTATTTCGTGGTTTGATACAATCCTCACAATTATTTCATATTATTTAGTTAAAGTCTGGGCACTTTGCGGTTAATAAACGGCTAACGTTAAGCATTAGAAGGTTCATGTAATTATCTTACTGGAACAGTAAGGCCGGCCACACGCAGAATCGTCTTGCGACTGACGGCTCGAGTCGCGTGTAATTTTACATTGACAAAATGGAAGCCCCGCACACTGCAGTGTGCGGGGCTCCCAGTTTGTCAATTTAAAATCACACGCGACGAGTCGTCAGTCGCAAGACGATCCTGCGTGCGGCCGGCCTAAATCACCAACGTTTCACAATTTTACGCTTAATAGACGAGTATTAAGAAGAAATAACATCCGTGACCGTCTCAAATACTAATAACAACCATTAACCGAAATTAAAATTACTACGTTTCAAATATTACTAAGTCATCGAATTGTATCTTAAGAATAATACAAAATTACGTTCTAAGTCCTGTCAAACACGCGTAACGACACAATGTCGAAACTCGAAACACCACCTGGATTATTAATTTCAATTATCGCCCGTTCCGTATTTTGGTGAGAGTGAAGCGGCATTTGGTAAAGGATTAAGAGAAGAATCCTTCAAAACTAATCAATGATCGTATCTCTGAGTATCGGTGTAGGAAAGCGATCCTACCATGCCTAGCATTCTTAGACACCTTCGCGGTGTCCTCGCGAAAAGAGGTGTGAAGTATATATGTAACCTCTCTCGCACGACTTTTCGTCCCTACCCTAAATCACACCACCTCCCGCGACCCCTTTTCAACATCTTTCGATGAATCCGTCTTACCTCCTCTTTCTTCTTGGCATCCGAGTTGTGAGGCGCCGGGGTATCCGTACCCAAAAGGCCTTGTAGTTTGTCCTTAGTCTTTTCTTTTCGCATCGCTACCTCATAATCTGTCACCTGAGGGAGCACACTTGTCATGGAGGGCGCGGAGGGTGACAGCGAGGGAGGAGAAACAGAGAGAGAGAGGTGGGGGGGAAGAGAGAGCGAGAGAGGGAGGGGGAGAGAGAAAGGAGAGAGCCGAAAAAGAAAAGTGCGAGCCACCTTCCCAATAGTGACGAACGCGTGAAAAAAACTTAATGTCTACGGGGATAACTAATAATTATTATTACTGTTATTAAGAATTTCCGTAGAAAATTCTTATTGTTTTCGTTAATTATTATTATTATTAAAACTGCATTCGGTACAGCATCGAACTTTCAATAAGAATATTTTCAATTTTTCTCCCCAATGTCGAGCTCAATCATGAATTATGACAAGTTTCGTATTTACCATCATAAGCCAACCGCTAATCGTCGTTCCCAAATTAATAATTCATTGTACCCATGTTGCTTACGAAGGAAACTTTAAATTTGTTTCAGAAAATCTTAAGAACGTGCATTTACTTTAACTGTACGGTATTCGGATCAATTAATTATAAACAAACGAACGAGTACTGGAAAACGGAAAGTAAAATGCAATGAAACGTGTCGATTTATTTTGAAACATTGAAACGGTTAAATAGAAAACTGTCAAGAAGGGTGAGCCGACCGAGTTTGAACCTAAGTTTTACATTATTCACTAACTATAGCAACTATAGGAATTAGAATGGGTATATAATATTCTGCTATACTCGTACCTTACTCGTGAGCGCGCGCACGCAATAAAATCTCGAAATTGGAGATAAAAACTCCTTTAATTATCAAAAAAGCGTCACTTCCATTTTCTGAAGCAATTTATTATACGCACGCACTACATAATCTTTGAGGAAATGCAAAAGTAAAATGATTGATAGAAAGGGAACAGGCAATGAAGCGGGAACTAAGGAGTGAGGAGTTCGTGGAACTCGAACCCACGTCACGTGGTTTCACATTCAGCGTTCCAACCGATCACGCCATCCAGAATCCACCCCGCTCCCATAAAAAAAAAAGGTTCGTATGGTTACTGCGCTTAAAACGCATTCATATGGTAGGTAAAATGTTATGTTTAATACATTTCGTAAACGTTTATGGCGAAGACGATCATACTAACGAAGCAAAACCTAACACAGAGTTAGTTCGACTTTCGGTCAGCTCAAAAATTATTCAGTTTTCATAAATTCAAAATAAAGTGAAAATCCACAATTTATTTTATTATTTTTTATATATAAATACACAAAATACGGATTATACATTTACGATGTCGTAAGATTGAGACTGAAACAGGCGGAATAACGACATTCCAGGAGTGGTCCCTACTGTTGATATTTCATTATCCTTCGTGTTCCAATACCGAGCAATACCACAATCGGGTATTTTTGAAATTTTCTATAAAAAAAAAAGTCCATACAATAATTAATGGAGAATAGATAATTACAAAAACTACGAACGAACCAACCAACCAAACTACGAAGAAACTATGGAATAATCCTTCACAGTAAACTCAGAAATTACACTCGTCAGTAAAATTTCTTTAATTTCAAAGTCGGGATTTGATAGTGGTAAAATGTAACTAAGAAGTTTATTTACAACTATTTGAGGCAAAACTTGTTATTGACTCTAAACGCTCTGATTTATGGCCGAGGGATTTATGGAAAAAGGGATCTGTTAATACGAGAGAAGGCTGCTAGAACTCGATCAGAACCGTAAAAAGCAGGAAAGGGAAAGTTATAGTTAACCTCTACCGTTTCAAAGAAACTAAAATTAATTTAAATAAAAAATTTAGTTTCATGCAAAAGTAAATTCATATTATAAAGAAAACATTAAGCGTGTTTCAATTAATTTACATATTTTTTCTCATTTAAAGAACTCTTATTAGTCATGCTATTAGACTACTAAAAACCTACATTAGATTATAAACAGTGATTTGCTTCAGTCATGCATTTATAAAATAACTTAAAACTAAAACTAAATGAAAACAGTTTCTCCCACCACACACACACACACACACACACACAAAAAATATATATATATATACACATATATACTCTTATTAATGATGAGCATGATCCTGTAACCCCTTCAGCGTGGAACATAACTTGAGTACAAGACCAGAAGTTGGAAACCCGATTTCCTTATCAATAGTGTTTGGGCTAACTAGAGAAATACTAAAGTGTGATATGCCTATGGTTGTTTATCTTTAAATTTAGTTGTAGGTTGTGTTTAACACTTTGACTGTCACGTATATTTCATACACATTATTTATCAGCCATGTTGGACACACGTGACTAACATGGCAGTCAAAATGTTAATAACAGGGATTAAAAACGGGTGATGGTACCACCAATGTCTTCAACTGGTAAAAGCCACATTAAAGGGTATGACCACCAATACAGTTTTGTTACGTAGAATAACCTCCTCAACCAAGCAATCAGAAGGGAAATAATGAATTGTGAAGATAATTTGTGATAGGCGACTAGGCCTAATTTCGTTATACAAAATACCCCTCGTACACTACCTCTTCGTTTTCGGCAAAGAGCTTCTTCACGTGGCCGATGAAGGAGTCCAACAGAATGACCCTGCATCTGGGACTCAGAAACAGTTTGCTATGGATGATCTCGCACATAGCTGTCAGGCGCTGCGGAGACAGGCGTTGGTTCTTCAAGTTATTCATGATGCGAATGACCAAATGACTGAAGCGAAACCACCACATATACATTACAGACACGTACCGAATTACCAAGTTAGTTTTTGTTCCATATCATACTAAGAGAAATAGCCCTAGCCATAAATTTTTTTTGGCAAAATTCTGACCTCATTAAAGTTTGATACAATTTCCTAAGTTTGGTTGAAAATACAATTGAACGGCTATTAATTACGCAAAACCGGACAAGCAACTTCATTCTCGTTCAAAATGTTAAATTATTAACAATTTCACAAGCATCCTTTTCATAATTTCCTTTTATAAAAATGTTACCGAAATATAAACTGTCTGAAATAAATCTTCAACCACGTCTTCCTGGTGTACTTCAACTTAAATGAAATGAATTACGCACTATTCGAGTGACTGCCTTTGTTCAATGGGAGAACTTAAAACCAAAATAAACTAATAAAGCTTCATTATCACGTACCACAGAGTCACAGGGTCAAACTCGGACATAATATCGGGGATGATGGTTGCGAAGTACTTCAGGCAAAGGCCTTGGACTGGTAGCAAAGAGTCTGAGGTGCAAGACATAAGTTGGGCAATGGACACGAGAAGGCCTGTGAGGCTCTCCTGGAAAGTTTGCTGACCCTGCGCGTATAGTCTGACCGGAGGGGAAAAAAATGTTAATTATTCATCAACTCTTCACTTTTCTTGAAACATTAACGATAAAGTCAGAAACCACGAGCTATCATTACTTCAATACAAGATTTTTCTTTTTATTCTATATTGCCATAATAAAATACTAAATACAATAAAAGACAAACAATCGTCCAAAAACTCACTCGTAGAAGAGTTTCCTCGACCGAATAATGAACTTCATTACATAATGCAAGCACTTCATTGCTTTATTTAGAATGGTAGTTTTCGTGTTTTGAGAAGAGGCGCAAACATCGTCGATGTAAGACCGCAGGATTGTTATCAGTTTACTGTTAAAACAAAATTATAAAAAAAAAAATTCCTCTTAAGTAATTAGAAAAAATGTCGTTTAAAATGTAATACACGAATCAAATAGTTACGGACTGAACTTAAAATCCATTCGTGACTAGTGGGAACGGAAAATATGGATTTAAGAGCCTCGATTTATCATTCATTCTACAATGAAATCGATAGAGAAAATAGGCTTAGACCACTAACTTGAAATTTAATGACTTTACCTATTTAATTTTCAAACCTCAATCAATTTCTCTCGAGTTTAGAAAAATTTACCAAGTTATCAACCTTTTTTAAATACAGGAGCCAAGGGCGAACGTTCGCAAAAATGCCCCCCTCCATTAACTATAATACAGTATTCGTAAAAAACATAGGAAAATGCCTACTGAAAAGACACTAATAACAATAATTTCTGGTGCACATTTATTTGGAAACTTAACACAATTTTGTGTACGCAAAACGGTGTAGTTTACCTGTAGGCGAGAGTTGCATGGAAGTTCTGCTCAATATAAGTATCCAAAACACTCCAGTACGACTCGTGTTTATTCAGTTCTCCGGCTATGTAAATCACGTCCACCTTAAAATTACATCATCAGTTTAACTCTGCTGAATAACAGATTACGATTTTACTACTGCCAATACCAATCAATTTTATTCTATTCGCACAATTTAACGTTTTAAAAGGGTTAATTTTGGCAAAATTCGTGCCCAAAAATAATATACAGCGTAGTCTTCTATCAATCAGAACATCTCGTGACTCGATCGGTTAAGGCGCCGCCCGGTAGTGCTGAGACTCCGTTGAGTTGTGGATTCGAAACCCAATGCTACCTAGAGCTAGACGGTTGTCTTTTCCGTACCTTACGTCACGACGAAGCGGCGGCGGGCCAGCCAGCCATCCCCGATTTAAGTGATTCTGGCTAAGGTATTCGGGTATATGAGACACGAATGTTACATTTTACCTTCTATCAGTCGATATGAAATACAATTACAAGTACCATACGAGAACTGATTTAACGGTTTATACCATACATACCCATATACAATTGCGGGGAACTAAAAAAAATTGAGTTAAAATACAATTAAACAAAAATAAAGTAATAATTTAAATTCTAAATTAAAAAAAAAAATCTCACACAGAGACGAAGTCCATAAACGCGAGTGAAGACAAAAAAGCTTAAACACCGTAAAACAAGTCCCCCTTTTCCATTTTGGTAAAGATTTTAACAAATTATCCCCCAGTAATTAACGCTTTCATTACATAAAAAAAAAATTCAAATTTACCAAATTTCCGTTTGGTCACAACAATGCTAAAAGCAAATTCTAAATATCAAAATACAAAAAAAGGTAACATACAGATGCCCCATATTCCCAGGAAGTAGGTGTTGGGGGGGCCGAATCAGGGCTATCTCGCCGCGACGTAAGATACAAAACAGACAACAGACCAGCAATAGAATTTACTCGGAGTTTCAGCATTGCCGAGCGGCACCCTCCTAACTAACCAAGCCATGTGACGCTCAGAACTAAAAATGCTTAAACTGAAAACGTAATTCATCTTGAATTTCTAAAATAATTTGCGCAATAGCTATATACTGCATTATAGGGCGGGTCATACTATGCATTTTTTTTTAAATCAATGGAGAGGTGTGTTCAAATGACATATTTTGGTGTATAGAACACAATTCTGAAGAAAATATTTAATTCTGATAACCCTAACCTACATCATTTTGCAGTTGATTATTATTAAATTGTTGATTATTTTACTATTGTAGTTACCCCAGAATATGTCTTCTCACGTTATCTCTCATAGAGCATTGTTCTAACTAATTCATATAAACACATATAATGTAATTCATATAATAATAATAATATTTAAATACTCAAATAAAAAGGTGTGCCATTCCACTTAATTGTAATTATCATACAGTTTGGTATATGAAATATTTTGACCGTTTTCTGGCGCGCATAAGGCCATTTTCTGAGCCACCTTTCTCAGAGGCTAGAATGTAACGTTTCAGAACATTCTAAAACGTTTTGTGAAATATTTGAAGTGACTCATGATTTATGAAGCTATTTTACCACCTCGGCTTGCAGTGAGGGGATAGATTTAGTGATTATCTACTGATATTTTTTTTGTTACTGTTCACATGAGAGTATTATTACTGTTATATTTTAGAAAAAGCTATTTCTACGCATATTATAGTGATACATTGAGCAAAATTTAATTAACAACTTTGATTTGAGCTAAAATTAGGTGGTTCATTTTTAGTACAACTGAGCAGTATGAGGCCTATTTCAATGTTCTAAAGAATATTTTTAGGATGTGGTTCTTTAGTTTTTTTAGAGTACATGAACAAATTATTTGCATTACAGACAACAGATAAATTAGCATTTTATAACATTTTGAAACCAAAAAAGCATAATGTGTTTAGCATTTGCAGATAAATTTGTTTTTGCCCATTTCAGCTCTTTTTTTAAACAAGAATTTTGCGCTGAAAAGAGTTAATACCTGTCTGTAGTGGATACTTAACTGTTGTATTATTGTTTTTATTTCAGTGTGAACTCATTAAGAAAATGGCTCAAGTCAGAACAAGGACGAAATCAAGTTCTCATCTGAGTAATCTTGTTGGCACTGGCCGAGAGCTGTTGGTGTCTGAACTGCCAACTGTGAGGGATATCCTGAGGTATGGCATCTACTTGAGGAAGCAAAGTGAAGATGACAGGAGGAACTACCCAGTGGACAAGCTGGTGAGTGACATCTACCCTGGTCTGATTTGTCAGTGGAGCAAAGCTAATGCTCTTTTCAAGCCACCTGTCATCAATGAAAAAGTGACCATCATGTCCAAGCTCAAGGAGGTCTGGAATCAGGCAGTGAAGTTTTCTCTTGGGAAGGGCAAACTTGATGCCAAAGGAGGTTCATTGTCAAGTTAGACAAGTTCTTTGATATTTTGACTTGCAAGTGTCAGATTACCAGTTGTGAGGGGGGAGGCTGTGAGGGCTGTGTTATCCAAGCCCACATTAACTGTTCCTGCAGCAGAGAGAAAAAGATTCCTGTGAAAGATCTTGCCTACATCAAGGGACAGAAAGAGAAGGTTGGAAGTAAGGGACCCCACCAAATAGGGGGTCCTGATCTACCAGAGCACAAGAGACAGGTGAGGACATTGAAAAGGCAGTGGATGGAAAGGAAGGCAGAGAAAAGGAGAAGGAGCAAGGAGGAAAGTGCTGCAGTAGCAGAGAAGGCAGCCAGGAAGGATGTTAAGAGATTTTTGGCAGATGGTGATGAGGATCTGGAATTGGAGAGAAGTGGTGATGAAGATGAGTTTGTTCCTGAAGTTGAGCTCTTCCCTCAAACTGACCCTGAGCCAGCAGCTTCGGCAAAGGTACAGAAAAACTATGATGAGATTCAAAACATTGCCCTTGCTAGTGTAAGGTATGGCATAGGGCTGAGGCCAACTGCAGCGATAGCAACAGCAGCTCTGATTGACGCAGGAATCATCACAGAAAACAATACAAGTAAAGTGATTGATAAGAGCAAGGTCAAGAGAGCACAGGAGAAGTTGATGAGAGAGCTGGGGGAACAGTTCGAGAAGAAGTGCAGGGAGGAGGGGGGGATCTCTTGCATCCTCTTTGATGGGCGGATTGACCTGACCAATGTGATGATGGAAGCTGAGTGCAGTGACCAATCTTTTCCCGCAAAGATCAAGGAAGAACACTATAGTGTTGTTAGTGAGCCTGGCAGCTACTATCTGTTCCACTTTACCCCAGAGAAAGCAACTAAAGAGGAGTCACATGCGGAGAAGATTGCTAAGGTCCTGTTTGCCTGGCTGAAAGAGAGGGGTTATGATAAGACCTTGTTGGCCATTGGAGGAGACAACAAATGTCAACACTGGTGTGAAAGCTGGAGCTGCACCTGGGGAGAAAGCTGGTCTGGTTGGTGTGCAACCTGCACACTGTTGAACTTCCCCTGCGCCATCTCATTGTTGACCTTGATGGCCCTACTCTGTCCGACAAAAAATTATCCGGACCAATAGGAAAGCTCCTTGATTCTGCTACAGACTTTGATATCAATCCAAACTTCACCCGAATCTCTGTTGGCCCTCCACTGATCAAGCTTCCTGACAAGGTCATTCAAGATCTCTCAACTGATCAATACTATGGCTATAAATTGTCTGTGCAGTCAGGGATGGAGTACTTCCTGCAGGGCTGGCTCTGTTAGAGATAGGACCAGTAAACCACAGCCGCTGGCTCACCACAGCGAACAGACTTCTCAGGCTCTGGGTGTCAAAGCACGGACTTAAAGGAAAGAACCTGAAGATTCTGCAATTCATTGTGGAATTCATCATTGGAGTGTATTACCCATGTTGGTTCAACGTGAAGGTCAAGCACTCCTGGATCGAAGGGCCTAGGCACATCCTCTTTCAGCTGGACTGCCTCAAGTCCCAGAGAAAGGAGGTGCTGGATATTGTGATGCCAACTGTGAGAAGATCTGCTTGGTATGCCCACAGTGAAGTCATCCTCCAAACACTACTCTGCTCTGAGGATCAGAAGGAGAGGATTGAAGGGGTGGAGAGAATCCTGGCCATCAGGGGAGAGGGGGACCCGGACACTCAGCTAGGGGACTCCTCTGTTAGGAGCAGAAGGACACCTGACATCAATTGTGATGCTTCCAGCATCGGTGACTTGATCAGCTGGTCAGAAGGTGTGTCAGAGCCACCTCTCACCTGCTCTCTAAGCACCTCAGAGGTGAAAAACTTCATCAACACCCCCATGGAGGTGCGCAACTGGCCTTGCCACACACAAAGCATTGAGAGGGTTGTTAAAATGGTGACTGAGGCTTCTGCTAAGTACTTCTCACAGGAAAAGAGGGATGGAGGGATCAGGGCTCAGGAGACCAGCAAGAAGCTGATGTCCAAGTCTGAGTCAAAGCAGGATTTGTGCAACCTGGCAAAGTTCAAGATGTCAGGAGAATGATCTTTGTAATTATATCCAGTGATATACATGCAGTTCACCTATTAATAATATATGTAAAGTTGATTTGGCCTTGTCAATATAAATGATTTACCTTATATCTTTTAATATATTATAAAGGGGTTCAAAAGGGTAAAATTGGCAATTTAGAAATACAAAATGATGTAGGTTAGAGTTATCCTATCCAAAACATAAGCTCATATTTGAATTCCCCATGTAAAAACACATAATTTAGACACCCCTGATGGTAGGATTTCCTTCAGATTCATGTTGTCACCTGAGTACGACCCGCCCTACTGCATTATCCTCCCGAAAATACAAAAACTAAAGTGGTACATCAAATATTTAATACACTTTAATTACAACAAATTTACGATGACGACAAACTAAAACCAGACACACGGTTCGCATTGACCTTCGGTTGGTGCAGAAACCCCTTAAAAATGCTGCTTCGCTGTTAAAGCTGAGGGGAAAACGGATCACAATACAAGAAAGGATACGAGAGGGGAAGAAGGGTAATTGATAAAGGACAACCACAGGGGTAGCACAAACTGGGGCATTGCGAGAGGAACGAAGGAAAGGGCCATAAATTAACATAAGGAAGTCTTTAGGAGAGCTACGTAATTCATATTTTAACACCTTGGGAAAGGCAAAGAGGAGACCAAGGGCTTCAGAGAACAGAGTTATAGCCCCTGTACGTGAAGTAAAGTTCACCAAGCAGTAAGTGAGGAAGAACTGAAGGACAATCAGCCAAGTTCACTTACTCGCTACCGGGTGGGTTATATTGCCAAGTATAAAAACTATGCACAGCCTTAATATAGGTCCTAATTTGCTTTTACTTACAGTTAATAACTTAATACGAGTCTAAATATAATTAGTTTGTAAATAATATCCTCTACTGTAAAAAAAAATTGTTAAACATTTCTAAAAATCAAGGTTTCATTTCATGGGATTCACATGAACCACAAAAGTCACATTACATCTTTCACAGACAAGTGTTCGTTAGGGCTACATTAAGTTAGGTTAGGTTATTAGTATCAATGAAGTTGCTCGTGGACGAAATGTCTTTAGGTCCGCTGCGATATACACTACAGGGTGGATCAAACGTCCCTATCTATTTGGCTGAAATAATATTTCTATTTTATTTTCTACAGGCCATAGATGATGATGGAGTACAAAAACGTGTGATAGTAGTAACACTACGTATCCAAGGGAAGAGGTGCAAAGAAATTCGAGAAAAATTCAAAAGAAGATTTCACAAACCAGGAGCTACCGACAAAGCAATTCGCGAGCTGGTCAATAAATTTAAAAGAACAGGATCTGTTCATGATGAGGCAAGATCTGGACGTTCAGGTGCCTCTCAAGAAAGTGTCGAATTGGTAAGAGATGCTTTTCAAACAAATCCTAGAATGTCAACTCGCACATCATCACACAGACTGAGTATACCAATAACGACTGTTTTAAGGATTTTAAAATCAACATTAAAAAAGAAAAGTTACCATATTCAAGTGCTACATGAGTTACACTTGAACTCCAAGACGAGCCACCATGTGCACAGAATTGATTGAAAAAAATCATACTGAAAACTTATTAAACCACATTCTCTTCAGCAATGAGGCGACATCCCACACATGCGGAAAGGTTAATCGACATAATTTTCGTATCTGGGACTGAAAAACCAACCTAGTTCTACGAATGGGAGATATATTCTCCTAAAGTTAATGTCTGGTTGGGTATGACAAGATCGAAGATTTACGGACCTTTTTTCTTTGCAGAAGCTATGGTAACAGGTCCAATTTATCTTGACATGCTTCAGCAGTTTCTTGAACCCCAACTTCGTTCAAATAGCATTCTCGACACTGTTGACTTTCAACAAAATAGAGCTCCATATCACTGTGCAAACATCGTTCGGATGTACCTTAATGAGCTCTTGCTAAATCGCTGGATTGGACGTAGTGGAAACAGGCCCTGGGCAGCACGCTCTCCGGATTTAACACCATTAGACTTCTTTGCTTGGGTCTTTATAAAGTCTAAGGTTTACAAAACAAGAGACCTGCAAGATCTGCAAACCCGCATTGTCGCGGGGCTCGCTAAAATAACCACAGAGATGATTGAGAAGGTGTTCCACAATGCAGAGGACAGATTTGAGATTTGCAGAGACACTGATGGTGCTCACGTCGAATCTTAGACCTAAGCTTGATAAATAAATATACATCTCATTATGTTACTACACTTCTAGCATAAAATACTATTATTTCAGCAAAATAGATAGGGACTTTTGAACTACCCTGTATAATAGCCTAGTAAAGCCTAACGCTTAAGGGTCAAATTAAATAAGTAGTTCAATTTCACAATTATTTATGTCAAAACAAAAACAAAAATTGTAAAATTATATTTATTTTATCAATAAAGGTTATTCAATTAAATCCCCCTCATCTCTCACTCTCTCTCAGCTTACCAAGGCTTCGAAAACGAGATTATCGCTCTCTGCATCCTTTGAGCTGTTCATGAGAATCTCGAAGAGAACATCCAATGTATCTTGCAAGAAGATGATCAACTCACCCGGAGGGACAAGGCGAAGCTCTCTCAAGTGGATACGGAGGTCAGTCTTGCTACTTGACCCACTTCCACCCCATTCCAGGAGGGCCAGAAGCTCCGCTGTGCAAATCAATGACATTATATATATATGTGTGTGTGTGTTACACACAGACCGTGCATGGGACAAAACTCTTCTGGGAAAATTAAATCTACTATAGTCCGAATAAGTAACGGTAAATAACAAATATTATAGTTTTTCTTTTTCATGATGTAAGCTCAAACGTGGGCTTCCCTCACCAGATATTTGCTTAGCAGATAGCTGGTGAGGGGAGCTATAGTTTGGGGTCTCTTTGCTAGTGACTCGTTGCCCACATTAGGCTTCCATCACAAAAAAAAAATTATAGCATTTGTCTTTTTTTTTTTTTTTTTTGGCAGGAAGGAGGGGCCAAGGGCGAACGCCTGCGAAAGTGTCCCCGTCCCCCATAGAAGAAGAAGAGCCAAAATCAAGGTCCATGGTTTTCAAGATGCCTAGACACTGAGTTTGAAAGATTGGAGGTCATAGACGGGGAAAGATGGATTGAGGAAGATTGTTCCCGAGTTGACCGGTTGAGTGCATGAAAGACTGGAAATACCGATTAATCCTTGCGTTACTATTACTTATTCGGACTATAGTGGATTTAATTTTCCTTGTTTCATGCACGGTTTGTATGTAATATAAAAGTTTCTCATGGGACCATATATATATATAGTCAATGATCAGATATTGCACTACGATCTCTCTTCTAATCTTACCTTTTTGTGTAAGTTTTGTGGAGCAAAATACAGTTGAAATGTGGAAAGAATCTCTGGGAGAGAGAGTAAAGCAATCTTCTTTCCTCTTTTGCACTTCCTCTCCAAATTGCTTCACGCAAGGCAACTTCAGGTAGCTCGAATCATCATCACACCATTTCTTATTGTCAATCTGTATGTGCAGTTAACCAGTTTTAATAAAGGTAAACATCAAAATGTGCTAAGACGAATTTGAACAAAACGCGCGTGTACGCACGTGAGCATCTCCACATAAGCGAGTTACCGAGTTTTTTTTTAATTAAATACTCGGTATATCTAAAAAACTAATTAACCAAACTTAACTTAACCTAACCTAACCTTAGTGCTATCGAACGGAAAGGGTGATATAAGTATTTCGGAAGCAGTTGAGGATTCGAAGGGTGTTTTCTGTTAAGTCATTATTCGCTAGGTACACGCTAATCTAGCCAAACCTAACCTAATCAGGACTAATATATCTTTTTTCCGAAAATAGAAACATTTCTAGATTTTTATATTAATTTCTTAATTTCCGAGGTACCAAGTTTTACCTAAAAAAATTACCTCACTACATCCGTGAATTACCTTACACACACACACACACACACACACACACACACACACACACACAGGCGCAATTGCATAATTTAATTATACATGGTGTCCGGGCTTAAATAGCAATAAAATAAAACATTATAAATGTATTTTATTGCCATTTAAGCCCGGACACCCTGTATATGTTTGGAAAGTAAAAAATTTCTTCATGATTTAATTCAAACCTAGAATTCAGTACCTTGAACTTCAAACAGGACCTACGTGACTACCCGTTGGGTATAAATCGTTCCGACTCTTCTCTTTCACAGCGACTTGCGACATCAATTAAAATTGGAAGTCATATTAAAGCAGAAATAAAAATAAAGAAAGAGTTACCCCAATTCCACCCCAAAGTAACTATTAAAATTGCTATTTGATTTCTGACCTTATAGACTAGAAGTTCATGGTCCATATTGAGCAGAGTGGTTCCATTTGGCTGGATTAACTTGACGAAAGACATGGCGAAAGGTTTCTCGTTCTTATCCTTCACTTCGCTCGCCGACCTGGTGGAGAGATTGAATGGGGCCCGATGATCCCTTATTTTTGCACTAATACGAGTATATGAATTATACTATGGGACGATTCACTCGTATGCCATTCCCATTTTATTCTTCGTTCAAGAACAAGAAATCCGGAAGTCAGAATCTCAAAGGGGGTAATTCTCAACGCGATTCATTCCAATTCTCATCCACAGATTAGATTAAGGATAGGTTAAACTAAAAATAGGTTAAAAAATATTAGCCATTTCTCACAGCACTTACCAGAAATGGGAAAGGACGTAACATTATTTCCCAAATCAGGAAAGTACCCAAATCTATAATTCCGACTTTCGGATCGAGAATGAGACTGAATGGGAAGCACTTTCAATTAAAATGGTCTGTTTAGTCAGTGAAGGTTCTGTAAATGTAGTGGGGCTGCCATAGGATGGTTCCCTCATTTCAGTGACAACTCCAAGGAAGAGAGGAGCTAACTTTAAACATTTATTCTTCATTACACATGCTCTCTTTCTTACATCGGGCGAGGGGACATTTTTACTGGGCGCTTACCCTTGGCCCCTCCTTCATGAAAAAAAAGGGGAAGAGGGGAAACTAACTTTTAACATTTATGCAACAAGTACAAAACAAATAAATGAATTAAATCAACTTAAAAGAGAACCAATGTTTATAATAATAATAATAATAATAATAATAATAATAAATTCCTCTGAAAAAATAAAGGCCGATAGTTTACCGATGTTTAAAAAAGAATGTGAGGTGAGCTTTCCTAAATTCTTCGATGGGAAGAGCCACTTTAAACGTTTCCATCCATTTTGGCTCATTGTGGTACGTCACTGATCGATATTCGTTCATGGGAGATTTGCCACACCCAGTGCTGATCACACCCTGAAATGTTTGACACTTATGTACCCATTTCTTCGTTTAACATTAAATCAATGATTCAATAGTGTGGTTCTCATGCACAAAACTACAAAACTCAAAAAAAATAAAAATAAAAAAAATAAATAAATAAATAAATCTCTCATTAGTGGGGATAATAGCGGATAGGATCGTTGACTATTTGGATTCCTACAAGCTGGATGGGGACTCCCAACATGGGTTTAAACGGCATAGGTCGTGTCTCACCAACCTGCTCGAGTTTTTCCACGTCATGTGGAGTGAGTACGATAAGAGTATGGCGATTGATATACTTTATCTCGACTTTCAGAAAGCCTTTGATTAGGTACCTCACCGCCGGCTAATGGCCAAAGTCCGCGCGCTGGGTATCGGTGGGGAAGTAGGTAGCTGGATTGAAAACTGGCTGAAGAATAGGCGGCAGAGGGTTGTAATTAAAGGGGCTAGCTCGGGTTAGGCCTCGGTCACTAGGGGGTTCCTCAGGGTTCCGTTTTGGGGTCATTGTTGTTTATCATTTACGTAAATGATATCGACGCTGGCATAGTCAGTAGGATGGCAAAATTCGCTGAAGACATCAAGCTTGGGGCCAATGTTGAGACGCCGGAAGCGATCGAGCAACTGCGTGCGGACCTACGTAGGATAGGAGAGTGGTCCGAAAAATGGCAAATGCCGTTTAACTTGAGTAAATGCAAGGTGATGCACATTGGCTACGCCAATCTCAAGTTGGACTACTCCATGTTGGGGAGTAACATCGAAGCCACTGATTTGGAAAAGGACTTGGGTGTGCTAATTAGCAGCGACCTTAAGTTTACCAAACAGTGCGTAGAGGTGGAAAAGAAAGCCCACAACCTGTTGGATTATATGAGGCGGCAATTTCGATTTCGGAACAAGGATATTGTGCTCTCCCTGTACAACTCCCTGGTTCGGCCGCACCTGGAGTATGCTGTGCAGTTCTGGTCGCCCACCCTCAGGAAAGATATTGACAGGCTGGAGCGAGTCCAGGCGAGGGCCACAAAGTTAATCGCTTCCGTTAGGCATATGGGCTACAATCGACGCTTACGCGCCCTGAATTTGTTTACGCTGGAAACTAGGAGGCTGCGCGGTCAACTCATCGAGGTTTTCAAACTCTTACGCGGGCTCAACGATGTCGATTTTAGAAGCATGTTTTAGTTTAAATGATAACCCAACTCGCAACAATGATTGGAAGTTGGATTTGAAGTGGTTTAGCACTAGTGTGTGTGGGAATTACTTTACCTATAAGATCTGACACGTGGAACAGACTACCTTCAGAGGTTGTAAACAGTTCCTCTGTGGATCAGTTCAAGAAAAGGATAGACGGATTCTTGCACACTATTTGAGGGTGTATGAATTTTTCCCTGGCACCCGTTGCCATTGGTACCTCCTCGGTATGGGCCGCAAGGCCTTTTGAGGTACTTCTTTTCCTTGTAGCTCTCTCTCTCTCTCTCTCAAAACCTATTAAACAAAACCTAACTTAACTTAACTTCAGTGCTACAGAACCGAGAAGGGTGTGGTAAGTGTTTCGGAAGCAACAGAGGGCCTGAAGGTTGGCAAAGTCTAAGTATTGCGGTACTCGCTAATCTAGTCGAGCCTAATCAGGATTAACATACCTTTTTCCGGGCAGTAAAAATGCTTCTAGATTTTTATATATAAATTTCTTAATGTTCCGAGGTACCGAAAGTGTTAACTCACGAAAACAATTCCCACTATATTATGAATAATATAGTGGGAAGGCCCAGTTGCCTTCGTCGTACGAATAGACGAAACTCTTACGCTATAATACTTTTATGAACTGTAAACATAAGATTTGTATGTTCGAAAATTTTATGTACTTTCTTTACCACC
Organism: Bathynomus jamesi; assembly: GCA_023014485.1. NCBI lineage: Eukaryota > Metazoa > Arthropoda > Malacostraca > Isopoda > Cirolanidae > Bathynomus > Bathynomus jamesi. The sequence goes on along the minus strand of JAJOZX010001079.1, from coordinate 624,488 downwards.
AATCTCAAAATAAAAGGAGGGAAATTCCCCTCACAAAATCTGAACTATAAAAGCTTAAATTGCAGAAAATAAGGTCTCGATTTTAAATATAATTTGAATAATAGTTATGCACTGCAAAAACTTGAAGAGTTCACGAGTTATTTAATAAACTTTACTTTGGAAAAGTTTATGACGACAACAACATAAAATCTAACACAGCTCGCCTCGACCGTCGACAGTCGGCTCACAAAAACTTAACAAAACTAACGGACATTACGTTTAAGGCTTTTTTACATAGTGAAAAAGAATATAGTGACAAAATGTTTAAGATGAAGCAGTGTTCTTATCACCATCAAACATTCCTAAACACAAGTGAATATTTACAAGGGAGGACTTTTCTTCGCATATTGACAAATGTTACACACAACTTGATGAAACTTTCCTAACGAAATCTGCAATGATGGAATAAACCTCAGGATACAAATTTTAAGAGTCAAAGTACACAAAATGAACACAATATCGTATGTAATTGACCTTATAACAAATGTTACTATGATACATCAATACATATGAACTCCTGTCAGCAAGTTAATTAAAAAAAGTTGAATGAAAGTCAATGATAGTAATAATTACACCACAGACTACATTTCAAAGTATATTTCAATTGAAAAATGCATGGAAAGCATGGTTAAAAGAACACTTAAAATTTGTTTTAAGGAAAGGAAAGAGAAAACAAAGAATTAAATACATTCGTCAATGTATTCATCAATGTATAGAGCAAATGTATAGAGCAAATGTATAGAGCAAATGTATAGCAAATGTATAGAGCAAATGTATAAAGCAAATGTATAAAGCAAATGTATAAAGCAAATGTATAAAGCAAATGTATAAAGCAAATGTATAAAGCAAATGTATAAAGCAAATGTATAAAGCAAATGTATAAAGCAAATGTATAAAGCAAATGTATTATGAAATAGTTTCATGGAAAAAACACCATTTTTAATCTATGGAATTTTGCCTATCTTTTTGTCTAAGCACTTTTTTCTCTGTTCTTTAACTTATGAATTATGTTGTGACAATTGTGAGCAGAAAAACACCAGTTTTTCCGCTGACAGTTGTCACAACATAACTCATAAGTTAAAGAAGATAGAGAAAAAAGTGTTTAGACAAAGAAATAAGCAAAATTCCATAGATTAAAAATGATAAGAGTGCTTTTTGCCATGAAACAGCTTCTTTTTGCACAAATGCATAAAACCAGTATTACAGTATGTTCCTAAAAAATTTAATTGAAAGGAGCGAGGAAAGGATGGGAGCAGTTGGAGAAAGGTAAAGATGGGTGTGATTAAATAGAAACAGAAAAAGCCGACGCCTAAACTTACTGGAATATTAGATCCATTTTCATTGGAGACTTTAACAGTGACCTCAACATTCCTCACTTTAGGAAAATCTCCGGCAACTAACGTCACATAGAGGTCATTCCTCACATCACCAGGCACCACCACATCGGACATACTCAGAGGGTAACTGATGGGCAGTTCACGGAAAGGCGTGTAATGTGGGTTCTCCTTTCGAAGCTGAAGTTAAACAATTACTGACGTTAATTAAAACCACTGTTTTAATAAAGTGATATTAAAAAATACACAAATAAGAGATGGATTTTATCAATCTCTTAAATCCCATTAAAATACTACAGAGAGAAGGCTTAAATCCAAAAACTCTCTAATGGATTGTATGAATTAACATCATTAACCCTTTTGCTGCCGAGATTAACTAAACTCCATATATTAATCCTTTTGCGGAAACTGCAAAAGGGTTAATAACCTAATATATAGAGTTCAGTCAATCTCGGCAGCAAAAGGGTTAATATAAAGAGTTCTGCACTACAGTAACTCCTCTGCAGAGGAAAGTTCAAGTTCTGGCAACCGCGGTAGCCCTGTTCAAAAATCAACTTTTTCTTATTTTCATAGGTTTCTGTACTTTTTCCCATGCTTTTTGACCTGAAAAGGCCGAAAATCACAACCATTTTGACCTAGGTTGTTGGGAAGCATTGCCGCATGGAGCTTTAAGTTTTCTGCCTTGAAATCGGCCAAAAGCACCAGTTCCAGGGTCCCTTGAATCATGTTTTGCACTATAACTTTTTATCTAAATAAGATAGAGCAACAAAATAGGCACCAAATTAAAGTGTTTTTAATCCTCTTTCTAACTTATACAATTATGATAGTCTTGGGACAAGAAATGGCACATTGGTACATACAAAGATTTCAGAAATATCACAAAATTCGTTTTCTCACACTCAAGGCAGACAAGGCGCCTTATTCATGACACAAATTTGAGATTAACATTTTGTCAAGTCTAATCGATCAAGAAGTGAAAGCATTACATGATGATTAATTTCATAATGACATTTACACAGTCAGTTGTTGAGAGTTTGTTTCTTGAAGCTGTCAAAGCGGCGTCTGTTGAACTCCACAGCTTGAAGGAGATAGTCCCTTTGCTTGGCATCTGTTGTTATGACATTTGCAAAGTCGCTCATCATCTTAACACCACGTTCAGCAATGTCATTCACCGCTTTCAGATTCTTAACATAGTCCAACGCTTTTCTGTAGTCCTCATTCTGTGGCCAAGACGTGACAGGTTCCAGAAGCCACTCGGATCCAATGTTCAGTGTGTCCAGCAGGAAATGTGATTCTGGGCCAATGAGATCAACCAGGGTGGTCTTAGCTGTGACTCTCTGGAAAAGAGGCTTTCCTGTTCTGAAGCTGTCTGGCTTCTCAGTGGCATGTAACTGGGTAGCAATGTCGTGCTTCAATGTGTCACTCAATCTACTGCTGAACAGGGCAAATGGCACGACTTCCTGCGTCAGGTACCATTTGTGGTTTTCCATCTTATTAAGTACTGCATCAGCAAGCTCTGGGTCAGTTTTCTTGTACTTCAACATGTCCTGGATTAGAATTGTCGATGACAGGTACTCCCAATAACTTTCCTTCAGTGTATGAAGGTGGACCAGACACTAGCACAGCTAAAGTCTCTGAGGTACTTCCAGGTTCACTGCCCAAGACATCTTTGAGCAACTTTCCATCCCAGTGTAAGGCAGCGTACTGTGGGGGGGTTTTCAAAAAACTTGGACATATGACTCTGGCTGATATTATACCTGGACAGCATTCTGTTGCGACGTGTTGTTGAGGTTGAGATGACGAAGTTATCCAGATCAGCCCCTCCAGCTTTCAAGGTGGCAGAAACCATGACAGTAACTTGATTGTCTGATAAACCAAGACGATCAGCTGTATTGCAGATGACATCACATTCCATGACCTTCCTTGGAAACGTCAGTCACACTAGTCACAGTGTCTTGATGGTGAGAACATCCAGGACGAGGCTGATGGTAATCCATGTCCTCTGTGTTAGCGTCGTTGTCAGTTGAGTCACCCCAGGTAATGTCATCCACATGAACAACTGCCTCTTGTTCTGCTGCAGCTGTAAAATAGTACAACATGTTAAGACAGTAATTGTTAAGTACATGCTAAATATCGCAATGGAGTAAAACTTAAAACTTTCTGTAACGTTCAAAGTAATTAGTTTTACCTTGTTCTTGTCTATGCTGCAGTCTTTCATTCCTCGCTGCTTGCTGCAGGGATCTTGTCTCAAAAATCTTGTCATGACCAGACATATGACCTTTCCTCTCAGTTTTGGTCTTCGTAGAACCTGATATCCTCATCTTTCTTCTCTCTGGATAACAGTCTGTTGTTCTGTATTTCCTGGATTGCATCTGGAGCTCCTATATCGAACAGGCTGTCTAATTCCAGCACAAATGCTCCTCTTTTTCCTCCAGGGTTACTTGCTCTTCCTTTGCTTTTCACCAGAGCACGATGTTTCTCATGTAGTTTCATGAAGAGCTTCACTGCGTTGTACTTGGTCATTGTCTTGATCCTAGCCATCTGCCAGAATGGGATGATAGATTCAACTGTTTCATATGCAAGGTCTTGAACCATGGGCCTCCCTGCATTTTCCGGTAAATTCTGAAGATTAAGGAAATACTGGAACGCCTGTCTGTTGGTGGGAAGCTGGGAACCACTGATAAAAGCTGAAGGGTATCCAACCAGGAAAGTTTCAGTGAGAGATCTGGTAGATGGCCCAGTTGACACCTGCCTGTGGACAGTACGTGGAGGTTCTGAGATATCAACTGTGCGCCCACGGAGCTCCCTCAGCTCCTTGCTTAATGCCATTGTGAAGTTGTAACTTGTAGATGGTTTTCTAGATTCTGATTGAGTTTCTGTTGTTTCCTGAAAAATGATAGATTATTATTATTATTATTATTATTATTATTATTATTTATTAATTTTATGCTCTTTCATTTGATACCTAATTTGTTGCTCTATCTTGTTTAGATCAAAAGTTAAAGTGCAAAACATAATTCAAGGGACCCCGGAATTGGCGCTTTGGCCGATTTCAAGGCAGAAAATTTAAAGCTCCATGCGGCAATGCTTCCCAACATCCTAGGTCAAAATAGTTGTGATTTTCGGCTTTTTCAGGTCAAAAAGCATGGGAAAATGTACAGAAACCTATGAAAATAAGAAAACGTTGATTTTTGAACAGGCCTACAACCGCGGCCTACATGTAAGGTATCGTGATTCTTCTGAAAAATTAATTTTACCCCTATTTAAACACTGGGGTCATTAATGTTGCCCATATTCTTGCACAGTGAAGATCATTTTGGCAGAGGTTGCTTTACCTGCTTAATATCTCCATTAAAGAGTGAAATGTTGATCCAGATGTCGAAACTCGAAGAATTCTCCTTCATGAATTCATTCCTTGACGTCATATATTTGCGCAAAAGGGACTCAATCGCCTCTTTTTCTCCGCACCTGCAAACACCGAAAAAAGAGTTGGGAGATTCACAGACATTACTCATCAAGTTTTGTTAAGTAATCATAGCTCGAAAACAGTCTTAAAAACGTGCGAATCGGAAGAGATTTAGAAGAAATGTAACATTACAACTAACCAGAATTAAATGTAATTTAAACGTTAGTAAACAAGTTCATTTTTCTTTCAACTATTCTAGCAGCAGTGGAAAACTGGATAGAAAAGTATAAGGCTCTCTCCCGACCCTCCCTGCCAGAGGGAGGTACGGAAAAAGGTTGAAGAAAATACCTTGATCCTGCAAAAGTAGTCAAGGAAATTTTACATGAAAGTGGGGAATATGTAAGATATCTTTATAATTATGCATGCACACAGAGACACTGCGCAGGCGAACTCCTGCAGAGTTACGTTATGATTTAGTCGTAAACCACAAGAGTATTCAGTACTTTGTCTTGCCTATTTTTAAACACATTTACACTTTGGCTTGAAACGACCTCTGAGGGAAGTTGGTTCTGGATATTAACTATTTTATAGGAAAAGAAATTGCTGCAGACATAGGTCCTAAATGTCTTTAGTTGCAGTTTAAATCCATTGTTTCTTGTCAGATTGGCATTAAGTAAGAATAAGTTCCTGTAGTTTACCCTGTCTATTCCATTGAGCATTGACTTGAATAAACTGACCGCGCAACCTCCTCGTCTCTAAGGTAAACAGATTTAGGCACTCCAATCTCCGTTGGTAGTTTTGCATTCTCATTGAAGGATCAATTTTGCAGCCCTTGCTTGTACCCTTTCTAACCTTTCTATATCCTTCCTACTGGACAGACCAAAACTGCGCATAATATTCAAGTTGAGGTCTGACTAGTGAATTATAAAGACATTAGTCTCCTTGTTCCTAAACTGAAACTGTCTTTTAATATAACCTAATATTTTTAAGACCCTCTTTTCGACTTCTGCACAGTGCTTCAACAGTTTGAAATCATTACTGATATAGACTCCCAAGTCTTTCTCTAGATCGATCTCAGTCAAGTTTCTTCCCAAGAGTAATCAGCCTTCGGGGTTTATAACCTATGTGCATTACCTTGCAATTGTCCAAGTTGAATGGCATCTGCCAAGTAGCAGACCATTCGCCCAACCTGTCAAGATCATTTTGAAGCATTCTCACACCCTCCTCACTACCTACACTACTTCCTAATTTCATATCGTCTGCAAAGTAGGAAATATTTCGGAGCCCGACGTCTATATCATTAATATAGATGATAAAAAGGACCCAGAACAAAACCCTGAGGGACACACCATTGGTGATGGGAACCCACTCCCTTTATTACCACACTCTGCTTTCTATCTTTTAACCAATCTTCAATCCAGTTGGAAACAAGCCTGGTGATTCCTAGTCCTCTGACTTTAGCCATCAATCTCGCGTGAGGGACTTTGTCAAGAGCTTTTTGATAGTCGAGATACACTATATCTATTGCCCTACTTACATACATGGATGCCACTCAGAAATTTAAAAAAAAAACCAAGATCCACTTGTAAAAAATCCCAAGAAATCCCAAGATATACTGTACTATATATCCCAAGATTAAAATCCCAAGATTTGCTATATTTGTTTAAAGAAAAATCCCAATATCCCAAGGTATCGCTGAAAATGCCAAGATCTTAGGATAAATCCCAAGGAGTGGCATCCCTGCTTGCATCATATAGGGTATGCATATTACAGAAAAACTCTAATAGGTTTGTCAGACAGGATCTATGTCGCCTAAACCTATGTTGAGAATAAAAAATTAGATTGCTAGATTCAAGGTGATACACAATATGTTCTGTAATGATGGATTTCAACAGTTTGCTACAATTGATGTTAAACTGATTGGGTGGTAATTACAAGGATTTTCCCTATCACCCATTTTAAAGTGTGTGTTACATTTACTAACTTCCAGTCAGTTGGAACTTTCCCTAACTCGATTGATTGTTTGAATATGGTTACTAAATCATCAACAACATTGTGGCTAACCTCTTTTAATACCGTTAGAAGAAATAAATCAGGACCAGGTGATTTGTATTTATTCATCTTGTCAATTAATTGCTGTACCTCATCTCTCGTAAAACTTATGCTCTCTACAGGATGGTCACCAGCATACGTAATCCAGGGACTTGGCACTTCAATTGAGTCTTCCTCCGTGAAGACTAACGAAGAACTCGTTTAACATATTAGCTATATCTTTATCACTGAATTTCAGTATGCCATTTCTATCTTTTAGGGGACCTACAGAATTTTTAATTCGTTTTCTGCTATTAACATGGGCAAAAAACTCTTTAGGGTTAACTTTACAGAGTGAGGCAACTCTAGCTTCTTCATCCTCGATATTACTCCCCAACATGGAGTAGTCCGACTTGGGATTGGCGTAGCCAATGTGCATCACCTTGCATTTACCCAGGTTAAATGGCATTTGCCATTTTTCAGATCACTCTCCGAGCCTACGTAGGTCCACACGCAGTTGCTCAATCACTTCGGGCGTCTCAACATTGGCCCCAAGCTTGGTGTCATCAGCGAATTTTGCCATCCTACTGACTATGCCAGCGTCGATATCATTTATGTAGATGATAAACAACAGTAGCCCCAAAACGGAACCCTGAGGAACCCCGCTAGTGACTGAGGCCCAACCCGAGCTAGTCCCTTTAATTACAACCCTTTGCTGCCCATTTCTTCAGCCAATTTTCAATCCACCTACCTACTTCCCCATCAATACTCAGCGTGCGCACTTTGGCCATTAGCCATCGGTGAGGTACCTTATCAAAGCCTTTCTGAAAGTCGAGGTAAAGTATATCAATCACCCTACTCTTATCGTATTCACTCCACATGACATGGAAAAACTCGAGCAAGTTGGTGAGACATGACCTATGCTGCCTAAACCCAGGTTGGGAGTCCCCAAGCAGTTTGTAGGAATCCAAATGGTCAACGATCCTATCCCCTATTATCCCCTCTAATAATTTACCTACAACTGAAGTGAGACTAATGGGATGATAGTTCCCTGGACTTTCGTGATTCCCTTTCTTAAAGATAGTGGTCACGTTGGCTTCCCTCCAGTCACCAGGCACCTGGCCCATCTCCAACAATTTGTTGAAGACTGTAGCCAGGTGGGGAGTCACCTGGTCGCACACTTTCTGCAAAACTCTGGGGAGGAACTGGTCTGGCCCAGAGAAAAAAAAAGAAAAAAAAAAAGAAAAATAAGAAAAAAACACACACACACACACACACTTACGAATAAAAAGGAACTTTGATTTCAGTGGAGGCAACATTAAGGATGTTGTTTTGGAGAGAACTTTCCCGCTGCTTCCAAATTTCTTCTGAGACTTCCGTAATGAAGAGCCCATAAGGTCTGCAAGGAAAATATCATTTTTTAATCTGACATAGTTTTGTGTTAAAATATTTTTTAAAACTTGATCCTTTTCTGTTAAACCGTTGGTACGTAACCTTCTTCGTGACCCAATGAAGAATAAATGATAGATTATTTACACCCTTTATTGCCAATATTTTAGGATTTTTAGCCAAACTTGACTGTACCCGCCAGGTTAGCTTAGTGATAAAGCAGGGGGCTGTTAATCTGAAAGCCCTGTATTTGAATCTTGGCTGGAACTTCAGATGTCAGTGATTAAGTTATTTCTCTGGCTCTTCTTTGGTGGGGTAATGGTTCAGATCCCATGCAAAGGCTGTAGGTCCCTCCATCATGTGAGCTTAGACGTTACAAAGGATGTTTAGTGAAGTTTAAAGTGGCTGGCACTTCTCAATACAAGAAAAGTATGAAATTTGACTAAGTGTGAATAAAGTACAAATGAGTTTTAATAAAGAATCTAAGCACCACTCCGAACATTACCGTCGAATAGAATCCGTTCCTGGTGCCTTTTTCGATGCAATGGAAGTGCGCCTATCATTGTCCTTGGTCATCATTGATCCTTCCCTCACCACAGTTCCCATGAGGTAAATTTGTGTGCCTTGCATAACGAGTTTTGAGCTTAAATCCTAAGGCAGAAACTTAGACAATTAACAATTATATCAGGGCAGAGTTCTGCTTAATTTATTACAGATGAGATTTTAGAGCAAGATAATTGGGAGGAATACAATAAAAAAAGAGTATGAATAATCTACATCAATCATACAAATTCCTGAAAATTTCCCACCATCCAAACAAAACTAATTTTTCACCAAATTGTAGAAAAAATTACCTTACTATATAACCATGAAAATGGGTAAACCGACCAAGTTTGAACGCACATACATACGTGTGTGTGTGTGTGTGTGTGTGTGTGGTGTGTGTGTTTTCTACACACTAAAAATGAATAAAATACTGAAGTTATAATGATTTCTTTAAATGTAAAAACTGGAATTTAAGTACCAAAATCTGACATACAAAAGCTTCAATTACAAAAATGTCATTTGATTTTTAAAATAATTTGCACAGTAGTTCTGTAATGAACAACCTTTCAGAAAATGTAAAAACTAGAATGACAAATTAAATGTTTTCTACACTTTACAACGACGTTGAACAACCTAACATAGTGTTCACCTTGATCTCTGGTGGTTCACAAAAATTTCTACTATAGCCACTATCAATTAAATCTTGAAGAGGGGGGGTTACGAACTTGATTTAAAACTGTAACAATACCAACAGAATGAATGCTAATCAACACATCAGTGACAGTACAAATACTTAAACTACAGTATAACTTAAGCACAATACAACTATAACAGTAAAACTGATTTTGGTAAAGTAACCGTACCGTAAAAAATGCTACTAAGTTTGAGTAAAGCTCTGTGTGCATGTTGTATCCTTCTCGCGTCCAAGTGAAGATGTAAGGCTCTGTGAGCGGTTTTTCCCTCCCCTCCTTCCCTTCTCTCAAATCTTTACCCTCTGAAGCATCCCACGTGTAAAGGGCGAAAGAAACATCACATTGGTCGGGTACCTGAGGAAAAGTTTTAGTAATTTCGTACATGAACACTCAATAACCACTTCCCATCCTCCACAGGGTAGGCAAAAATGCTTGATGTACACAGACATTAGAAACTCCAATTACAAACACCAATTATCACTATATACATAGTTAGTATGTAGAGAAACTGATTAACAACCTTGATATTTAAAGTTCCTCTCTATAAATTTGGGTTAAAAATTTCATGACAGTTGAATTTGAAAGTTTTTTTTTTTTTTTTAACAAAACCCACGTTCGTTTCTTAACAAGAAATTGGTAAAATCTCTCAAGAATAAGCACTTACTTTCAGTATAATGTTTTTTATGCTTAGCTTTATGGTCCATGTATTGTGAAGCTTTCGTTGGGGTATTCCACTTATGGAATGAGACCTCATCGCTTCATTCTGAAAATGAGGGAGAAAATGTTACAATTTCCCCTTAAAATATTATATGAACATTTCATAAAAAAAATAGTTGCACGAATCTTTGCTTCACAATTTCATGTAATTTTGGTACAGACTCCCAAAATTTGTCACTCGCCTTACTACGCAATTGTTTCAAGAAAGTATGACTCTTTTAAAGCCTTCTCATACATACATTAGCAAAATCTCATTTCCCAACAAATTGGGGTGAGAAGGCAAAAACAGAAATTGAAGTTCATATATCCATTTGCGGGTACACCATGGCGAAGCAGTGTCCTCTCCCCACCCCTGCACATAGCTAAATTCCACACTTGCAGCACTTCATACGTGTGAGTGGTGGCATTCCCAGGTTTTGTCAGAGATTATGAAAAGATACAGAATCCCCACTTACATACTTCTAACAAACCTCTCCCATTCCAACCTATTTGTAGCCACCTCTCATGCATCACCCGGATCGAGTCCACACTTTCTCACGCAACCATTCACCAAGTCTATCCATCTTCTTGGCTCTCCTCTCTTCTTTCTACCCTCGAAAACACTCGTATACATTCTTTTTCACAACTCTTGTCATCTTCCATTCTTTCAATATGCGGGGTTGGCTTGACTGGACCTGACCCAGTTGTCCCCATTGGTTAAAAAAAAAAAAATGAAAAACCCTACCTTAAAACCCACCTACCTCAGTTTTTTAAAATAAACTTTTTATTTCATAAACCAGAAATCAGAATTGTTTTCTATTTCATTCAAGTAAAAAATGTAATTCACTTTAGTATCATGTTTTACTGTTACTTCCCTATAAAACTACACCTATTACTTAAATTTATTCAAGAAAAGGAAACATTGCTGTGCTATTAACTTTATTAGATTACCTTTCTATTAAAAAAGTAAACAACTAAATGACCTTATACAGTACCTATTTTTTGTGATATTGTTGACCTTGACTAAGTAGACTAGAACGTAAGAAATAACGAAAGATCTACAAATTAAAACTTTAAAATTAAAAAAAAAATGCAAATGATAATGGGATCCTCTCTCTGGTACAAAATAACTTACAGTGGGTATATTGAGTAAAAAATAAGTAAACTCTTACACAATTTTAAAGTTTTATATTTATTTTTTTATTACTACTATACAGGGTGTCCCATAAGTCTGGCATCATAAGAGAAATTCATATTTCTCTATTTCTACAAACCATAATTCATATTTTTCTCTTTCTACAGGCCATAATGTCTGTGAGCAAGGAAGAACAAATCCAGATAATTCTACTCATAGGAAATCGGAGTCAAAGAGAGGCCACTGCTGAATTTAACAGACTGCACCCAGACCGCGAGCCAATAACACAGAGTTGTGTTAGCAGACTTGTTGCAAAGTTTAAGGAAACAGGATCCATAGAAGATAAACCACGCAGGAGATCCACTGACGATGATACAGCAACTGCTATCCTGGCTCATTTTAATAGAAGTCCCAATAAGTCTCTTCGGCAATTGTCCACCGAGACAGGAGTGTCGAAAAGTAGCATCTTTCGCATTCTTCAGGCTCACAAATGGCATCCATATAAACTTCAGATCCTACAGAAATTAAGCGATGATGATCCCGACTGGCGGATAGAGTTTTGTGAATGGGCTATGGAACAATACATATTGAGCACATTCTGTAAATAAAAGCTTTTGTTTTGCCTTTTTTTATTATTTTTCCTATGATGCCGGACTTACGGGACACCCTGTATATTGATTTTTTATCATCATCAAATCAAGTCATTTTAGGAGAAAAAAGATGAGAAAATAGGTTCTCACCTGAAAATCTGCAAAAATTTATATTTATTTTACATAATTTAATATTATAATTAAATTTTTATGTCATATTCAAATAACACATTTTATGGTTATACTTGGTTACCATGATAACCTACACAATCTGTTTTTTAACATATTTGTGGAAAATAAAAAATTTATGTATTTTGCTAAATTTTGATCCACTGCCATTTTTGAAAAAATTTATCACCAATTTTGACCTTATTGCCAAATACATTTTTCCATTGCCTGTCACATCCAAATATTACCCCCTCTGTGTGTGTGTGTGTTGTGGTGTGTGTGTGTGTGTGTGTGTGTGTGTGTGTGTGTGTGTGTGTGTGTGTGTGTGTGTGTGTGTTTTGTGTTGTGGTGTGTGTGTGAAACAGGATACAATATGTTTCAACTTGAGTATGGGGCAGTTTACAAACAAAGATTTAGAGTATGAAAATAAAACCCCACTCTAATAGACAGAGTTTATTTCCACAACAGTTTCGATGCCCACTGGCATCCTCCTCTATATGAATAGGAGAACGACAAACAATTACCTTTTCTAGATGTTTTGGTTATTAACGAAAGCAGAAAGCCCAATTTCACGGTCTATAGAAAACCTACTCATTGTAATTCGTACATTCATTATTTTTCATATCATGATGAAGGGGTTAAAAGCTCAATTATTTCTTCCATGTTTCTTAGAGCACTCAGGATTTGTAGCCCACATTTGCTGGACCCGGAAAATTCAAAGATTTGGAACATTTTTAAGGATTTAAAATATCCTGAGTGGTTTATCAGAAAGGCATATTTTAAAGCCAAAAAATCTTCTTATGCCCCTCGGGAACCTTCAGTTAACCAAAAACAATATGCGAGTTTGCCTTACATTGCCAGCTTAGAAAGAGTAAAACCAGACAAAAGATTTTAAGTTTGCTTTGGCATTCAAATATTTGTCTACCATGAAAAGTAAATTGGTTAGGAATAATGTTGCAAAACAGGAACAAGCCTGTGTCTACAGCATTCCCTGTAAAAGTTGTGATTTAGTATACGTGGGAGAAACTGGAAGAAATACTGAAACCCATATTAAAGAACACAAACATGCCTTCAGAAGTTGTAATACTAATCATGCCATTTTTTATCACACCAGCCAAAATAATCATGCTATAGATTGGGAATAAAGTACAGTACTTTATAAATGTAATAATTATGTCAAAAGAAAAATAATAGAATCTGTATGTATAGAACAAGATAATTTTAATTTGTGCGAAGGTACTTATAAGTTAGACCCTTTAACGAGATTCTTGGTCAAAAAATCCCTTACTGAGTCGGGGGAATGGGTTCTAACCTAAGTGTGAATTTCTTAACATGTTGACTGCCACACCACCCATATATGGGTGATGTGGCTCTTTGCTACGGAGCCGTGTCAGTCAGATTTAGGTGACATTCATATTTTCATTTGGAGCCTTGTCACCACATTTTGGATGACAGTATATGCAATTTCCCATTATATTTTATTAGTGTGGCCTCAGAGGAACATTTTGGTATATGTTATGTGGCCCTGAGAGATACAGATTAAGTTTTATCCAACGTTTAGTTTCATTTAGAACGAATCCAGGTTCCAGCACGGGTAGCCAGTTAGATATTGGAACCCATCTTTTTTTTTATATTTTAATTAATTACAGTTATACAAAAAGAATCATAAGCTGGTTATTTCATAAAAAACATTACAGTACATCTAAACAATTTTATGTATCTGAAATAAAAAGTTTGAACAATTTGATCCCATATTTATGCGCTTTATTGGGAATGTACTGATGGAAAATTAATCTGCCCCACCATGGGACAAGAGTCTCATCTATCACATCTTCTCCAGGTGACAAAGTTGCCTGAAATTTCTTTACTAATAAATCTATCAGAGGCTGAATTTTTCCCAAGCGGTTGTTTCTCTCAATATTTCTGTTGTCTGAAAAGTGAAAACAGTTCAACAACAGCTCAAACCTGTTTCTACACATTGTTCTTTCTGCTATGTTATTTCTGTACAAATCATTCTTCTTCCAGTAGGATGCAATTGATGACATTCTCACCAAGCCCATCCATATAAGAATCCCAATAAATTTTTTAAGTTCTTGTTTCATTGTTGGGGTCCATTTGTTGTGTCTCATATGAGGTGATATTGGTATTTGTCTTCTCTGAGTAGTGACCTGATCTGCATATAAATTTGTCTGTTCCACCAAATGGTCTAAGACTTCATCATCAACAAACAGTTCAAAGATTTGAATGGGTGTTATAGATGATGGTAGATCTAGTAGTAGTCCTTTTTTTCCAGTAAAAGGAATATTTTGAATTCTTGAATTAAAATCAGACCACTGAGATGCACATTCCTCATCTTCAGCTTCTTCAGTGTCAGTATTGATATCCAGTGCATTCAAAATGCCATGTAAATTCCTGGGTGTAAGAATGTCATCTTCCTCATCATTAAAAGAAAATCCAGAAAATGCCTTAGGTGGTGAATAATTGGGATCAAGATCAGAATCATCTACATCAATATCAGAGATTGAGCTATCACTTTCACCCGTGTGAACTAAATCAGAAATTTTAGAATCATCTATAGGTTTACGTTTTCTGCTCATTTTTTAGCGTAAAAACCGAATAAAAAATAAAGCAAGTCAGACTATATACGTGAAAGTACTATAAATTTAATTTGAAAAAAGTATGAATTTAATCTGAAAAGAAAAGAAAATATATATACAGTAAATATATAATTTGAAAAACTATGAATTTAATCTGAAAAGAAAAGCAGTTATATATAAATATATATATATTTATATGTTGTCACCCGTATATGGGTGACATGGCTCCTGCAAATCATAAAGGATCAATTTCTCAGCCGTATATGGGTGACATAGCTCCTGAAGATCATAAAAAAAAAATTAAATCTAGCTTTAATTCATGAATTTCAATGTAGTTAGAAAAAAAAAAAAACCGAGACATATCTTAGGTTACATAGTTTCTGATTCACCCAAATAAATTTTTTGGCCATGTGGGAAGTTTTATGAATATTGGTCTGACAGTCAACATGTTAAAGGTCTCTGGATTGTTTCCTTACTCGCTTTTAGTTCATTCGATTTTTTTTTTTTTTTTTTTGGTAAAATGTAAATGGAATAATAAACGTAAATGTAATAAGAGAAGTAATAAATGTAGAAATAAATATAAATGCAAAAGATGTAATAATAAAGGTAATATTATAAATTTAATAATTAGTGTAAAGGTAATAATAATAATAAATGTTAAAAAAATGTAAGTGCAATAATAAATGCAGTAATTATGTCAAAATATTAGAATCTGTATGTATAGAACAAGATAGTTTTAATTTGTGCGAATGTACTTATAAGCGGGTCCCTTTAATGAAAATGCCCTTCCAGTGTTGGGAGAATGGGATCTAACCTAGGTGCAAATTTCTCAATGGTCTCTGAATTGTTTCCTTCTCGCCTTTTTCATTAGTTTTTCGGTTTATAAGTTCTGTATAATAAACAACAATGTAATAACCAATGTAATAATAAATTTATAATTTGTGTAATAAATAATAATGCAATATTAAATGTAATAAATTTAATAATAAATGTAATAATTAAGTTAAAAAATAATAGAATCTGTACGTATAGAACAAGAAGATAGTTTTAAATTTGTGCGAATGTAAGCACACCAGACAAAAAATTAGTCACCCCTAATAGCACCGATAGTAGGAAGTTCAAGGTCACACAGAGGGCGCTGATGTAGCATTGGTAAGTGACAAGTAGCGGTGACGTAGCACACAGGATCAGATCTGTTTCGTGAGGTGGTGAAGAACAAAGTGTGTGTGGATATAGTCTGCAAAATGGGTCGTGAGGCAGACGTTACTCAGTGGCAAAAAGGAGCCATCGTGTTTGGCAGAGCCCACGGACACAAAATGTCTGAAGTAGCCCAATTTGTTGGTGTGTCAACGCGTACTGTCCAGCGAGTTTACAAAGAGTGGTGTAGTTCGCAATCAACTGAAAATTGACGGCGTAACTGTGGCCGGAAAACAATTCTCGACAATAGTGACCACCGCCATGTTTCTCGTCTAGTAACTGCAAATCGTTTTCAAACCAGAGAACAATTGCTCCAAGAAACCAATGAGGTTCTCCAGCGACCAATTTCCGAACGGACATTGCGACGAGAACTGCATGCGATGGACATCTGGAGCAGGGTACCACAGAAGAGGCCGCTGTTAACAGCAAGTCACAAATTGGCACGTTATAAATGGGCTCAGAGGCAAAAAACTGGACTGCGGCAGATTGGAAACGTGTAATTTGGTCTGATGAGTCCCATTTTTGTTTGTTCTCCAATGATGGGAGGCGACGAGTACATCGCAGGTCCAATAAAGCCTTTAATCCTGAATGCGTTGAAGGTGTTGTTCAGGCTGGAAACAGAAAGTGAAGCGCAGGAATAGACACCCACGGACTCTGGCGGAACTTCGGGACCGGCTGATGAACGAGTGGCAGCAAATCGATGTTCAGTACATGCACAACCTCGTAGAGTCTCTGCCTCGCCGGATTCGTGCGGTTATCAAGGCCAGAGGCGCCGTCACACGTTATTAGGTACATTCTGAGAGGGGTGACTAATTTTTTGTCCGGTGTGCTTACCTATAAGCGGGTCCCTTTAATGAAAATGCCCTTCCAGTGTTGGGAGAATGGAATCTAACCTAGGTGCGAATTTCTTAATGGTCGCTGGACTGTTTTCACTCTTGTTTTGGTTCATTTGTTTTTTTGTATCCACCCGAGGAGGATGCCAGTGGGCATCAAAACTGTTGTGGAAATAAACTCTGTCTATTAGAGTGGGTTTTTATTTTCATATTTTGATCTTCACATAGAAAAAAAGTGAAGTTTTTTGCATTTAAAGATTTAGAGGTTTACAATCCTATATGCATGAACTGCTTTGAAGTAAAAGTTAAAAAGAAAAGAAAATGATGCAATAAAGATTGAGAATATTTATGAAATTAGACATTTTGTTGTTGAGCAAATCTGTTTTTTAAACATTTTTCTTATTTATTTTTTATTGTTATACTTTATCCATATGATGATAAAACCCAATTAAACCTGGAAAAAACTTGGAATATTTTTTTTTTTTTTAATAAAACCTGGGGTTTTGCCAACCCTGTCAACATGCCCAAAACACCCTAACATACTTTCCTCAATTTTCACTTCCACTGGCTTCCGAACACATCTTTCCAGGAACATGCAATTTCTTACTCTGTCAATCCTACACACACCAAACATGCTCTTCAGATTATCCATCTCAATTGCTCTTTCACAAAAGGTAAATCTTGTGAATAATCTTAATTCATTTCCTCACCAAATCACAATGTACAGTTTTGGAAAAAAGTTCGAGAGATTTCTAAAAGGTAAAAAAAAATTGCTAACTGGTAATATTTTTTCCTTTGAATATTTTACTCTTTTGACAACTATAATAAAATTTCAAAATCAAGACAAAATCCTAACTAATTAGTAATTTTTTATACCTTTAAAAAAAAGTTATATTTTCAAACTGCTCATCATGTTTGCTTCTGACTACTTAAGCCTGCTATGAATGCCTGTATCCTATTCCTGAATGAAAGAGAAAAAAATACCCGATTCAATTTTTCACAGGCTTCCTGATGATGTCGAAATAGCTTAATTGTAGATGTAATAGCTGGGTTGAGAATATTTCCTTGTTCATCACGCACAACCAAGTCCATTCCTAGCAACCTTTGAAAGATTAATAAGTTCATTTCATTGTTAATTAAAACTAAATAAGCAATTACAGCTGTTTTCAAGTTATAGTAATGGCTTCATTAACATCCATTTATTTTCCAATTTATTTTCATTGGGCTCGAGAATGAGTATAGAATTATTGGGTTAAGTTCAGGAGAGCTGTTGTTCAAGTTTCAGGGAAAATGGAGAAAGTTTTTAGCTTATTCTCTTTAATAATTAATCAATAATGGACTTGCTATGTGAGGGTAAACATTTTATTTTCAAATTTCTAAAATATTTTGTTTTGTGAATTAAAAGTATAAAAATTGGTATGATAAAGTTGCCAATGTCGCGCGCATCAGTCCTAATGTTATGCATTTTACTTAAATAAAGCTCCCACAAAATATATACTGTTACAGTAAAAGAAATAAAATTCATGTGAAACATTACTTCAAGTAAGGTTCTAGTAATGAAGTTACTAAAAGTAATGTTTCACATGAATTTTATTTCCTTCACTGTAACAGTATTTTGTGGGAGTTTTTTAAGTCAAATGCGTGACATTAGGACCAATGCACGGCCACTGACAGCTTTACCCTATGTAGTTTCCTATCTTTTCAAGAGGAAGAATGATGCTTGCATTACTTACAGTCATGAATCTGCAGGGTAAAAACTTCCAAAAAATTTTAAAAGCAAATATTATATGTTAATTAGTTTCACTTATACTACAAAATGAATGAAGCAAATAACATTAAGGAATATAAGACTTTCATTACCTGTTCACAAGGTCAATATTATCCGTTATTTGGTGTTTAATCTGTTTCATTGCATCCACTAATAACTGGCCTGAAAGCATTCTCTTCCGATCTGATATTAACTCATTCATTGTGTTATAAACCTTACCAAACTCTGGACTTCTACTCTAAAAGAGAAAATTAAAAAGGTAACTCACCAAAGTACTTTACATATGCAAATGAAAAATTAGTTATAAACACTAACTTAATCTTTGCAATCAAATATTCTGATATCTACAACTCACTGGTAAACTAAAGAGGGAATTCAGTATGGACTTGCAATGATGTGGTCTGGTCAATGATGTCATATATATATATATATAATATATATATATATTATATAATATATATATATATATATATATATAGGGTTCTAAGCTCGTGCTCTTGAGTGCTCTTTGTACGTGCTTGTTCCTGGAGGTTTCACGTGCGCCCTCCCGGCCCTAGCACCCAAGGATGATGGGGCTCGACCCTGCAGTCCTTGGTCTTTTTCCACTTCGACTGTCCCCTCCACCCTTTCTTTTTCCTCTGTCTTTCCTCTCACTTTTTCTTTGTTTTTCCGCTGAGATATGCCCTTTTAAATAGAGGCGAATCGGTTCTTCCCGAACTTAAAAAAAATAAAAAATAAAAAAAAAATAATATATATATATATATATACTGTGTGTGTGTGTGTGTGTATATATTAAGGTGATCCAAAAAAAATTAAAATGAAAAATATATTTCTCCTGACATTTGCCCATATTCCAAAAATAATAACTATGTAGGAAATAAAATACTGGACTGATTCGTGCATATTTAGAGGTGCCGCAACTCGAAGCCTTAGTATATTTAGCTCAAAATCCAATCTCAGGTCTTTTTCCATATAAGGAATGAAAAAATGCATTGGGAGCTCTTATTTGTGCATTTTAATGGTAAAAAATTAAAATGACAAATAAGATCTCCTGATGCATTTTCTCATTCCTTATATGAAAAAAGACCTCAGACTGGATTTTGAGCTAAACCCATTAATATTTAAGGGTTGCGAAAATTTGAAGAAATTTGCCAGCCCAAACTGTACAGTGCCCGCGAAAAGTATCCAATCACCCTTAAAATTTGTATTTTTTACATAAAAAACAATGTTTAAATGTATACTAACCTTATATTAGTATTTTGTCATCTGTCCTTTGGTTTGGATGACTTGTTCTAGACGTTTTGGCATGGATTTAATCAAGTTTGACAAACTTCCACTGATATTTCCTTGCACCATACCTTTTTGATGGCCTCTTGTAATTTTTCGACTGAGCCAGTGTCGTGGCATTCAACCTTATTTTTTATTATTAGCCACAGATTTTCTATCGGATTGAGATCTGGACTATTACCAGGCCAATCCAAAATATCAAATTTATTGTCAGTAATCCATTTTGTCACTATTTTGGCCCTGTGACATGGTGCACCATCATGCATGTATGTTTTTGTCCTTTGGATTGCCATTGCCATTGGAAGTTTATCCTGTAGCATTGCTAAATACCGTGCACCATTCATAGTTGTGTTCTTCGGAAGAAAATATAAGTTTCCACGCCCATAGTAACCGAAACAACCCCAAACCATCACACTTGGAGGGTGTTTCATTGTCTTTAGGGTGTATTTAGGGTCCATCCTATTTGAGCCAAAAGGCCGGTGAACCTTTTTTGGACAACTTCTGAATGTCAAAAATGTCGACTCATCGCTAAATAAAACCTTCTTCCAGTCATCAACAGTCCAATGAATGTATTTTTTACAAAATGCGACACGTTTTTTACGCATTTTTTCATTAATGAACGGTTTCTTAGCAGCATGGCGAGATGGTAATCCGAGTTTTTTGGAACCGCTCCTGGATAGTTCGTTCAGAAACACCAGATAACAAATTATTCATTAAATTTTATTTCTTTCGCAGTTATGTTGGGTTTTTCAATACTAAACGTTTCATAAGTTTGTCTGTTTGCGAATTTGTTTTTCTCGGTCTGCCAGATCGTTTTTTAGGGACTGGCGTGGTTAGGCCACCATTGTTCTCAGCCCGTGAAACCCATAAATTAACGGTACTTTGGGATATGTTTAATTCCTTAGCTATCTGTCTCTGTGATTTCCCACATGCATGCAAAGCAACAATAGCACCTCGACAATCACTCTTAAGTTGTTTTTTAGCACACATTATATATAAATTTTATTTACACCACTTTCTGTAAAAAAAAAAAAAAATCAAGAAATTTACAAACAGTAAAATCTGACAAATTTGAGATACAGCCACCCGCAATGAAGGCTACCAGAACACTAATTAGAGAATGCGTTGGATAGCTCTCATATCAGCGAGCAACCTCAAAGTTACCAGATGTCGCTAGAACAAATAGAAAGTGAATTACGTGTCTCTGAATATCAAGGGAAAATATTGTATTTTCTTGAGTGATCAGATACTTTTCGCGGGCACTGTATAATGATACTAAGGTTTCAAGTTGCGGCACCTCTAAATATGCACAAATCAATCCAGTTTTTTATTTCCAACATCGTTAGTGGTTGTGGAATATGGGCAAATGTCAGGAGAAATATTTTTCATTTTCAATTTTTTGGACCACCCTAATATAGAGGGTGTTTATAAAGTCCCTATCTATTTCAGTGAAAACGTAGCAAAAAGGGTAAAATTCAACAACAATATAATAGAAGGCATACATTTAATGAATACTTAAGCATAGGATTCTACATGAGCACCATCAGTATCTCTACAGTTTGAATCTGTCAGCAGCATTGCAGAACACATTTTGGAGCATGATGGGGGTATTTTTGTAACTGCTGTTATGATACGAGTGTGTAAATCTTGCAGATCTGTAACCCTCGTTTGATAGACATTTGATATGATAAAGCCCCATGCAAAGAAATCCAAGGGCGTTAGGTCAGGAGATCGAGCCACCCAGGGCCTGTTGTCTCCACATCCGATCCAGTGAATTGGAAATTATTCATTTAGGTATTCCCAACCAATGTTTGTGTAATGACAAGGTGCCCCATCTTTTTGAAAGACGATGGTGTTTAAAATGCTATCTGAATGAAGTTGGGACATTTATGTGCTCATATTGTAACAGCAGTTACAAAAACAACCTCTGTAACGCTCCAAAATGTGTTCTGCAATGCTGCTGACAGATTCAAACTCTGTAGAGATACTGATGGTGCTTATGTAGAATCATATGCTTAAGTATTCATTAAATGTATGCCTTCTATTAGTGTTATTGAATTTTACCCTTTTTGCTACGATTTCACTGAAATAGATAGGGACTTTATAAACACCCTGTATACAGCCAAAATACAAAAAATATAAAATTCCAAGAGGAAAATATAATAAGAATGGATATGAGAAAATGAGTGAATAACCAGAAAATTTTACATAAAAAATAATTAAAACATCAGGAGTCAGTTCAGGAATCATGAGGAAGGAATGAGATCAAATGCCAATGTCTGAGAATTTGATTCAATATAAATCCCATTCTTTTACAAATTCCTCAGCTGATGTCACTACACACATGATCATGTCACAATGAGCTGTGTGTATATCTTAAGGATTGTTGGAAGGGCATAAACTAACACACACATGTGCGTGCACCTCCACATAAGTGAGGTACCCACCCTTTTTTTTAAATCTACTTATCTAAAAGCTAATTAATCTAGCCTTAGTGCCAATGAACTGAGAAGGTAGTGACAAATATTTCTGATAAAACTGAGGACTTGAAGGGCAGTTTCTTTTAGTCTTAATCTAACCTAACCAAATCTTTACTAACCTAACAATAAAATGTTTCCACAATTTCTTATGTAAATTTTTAATGTTCTGAGATACTGTCAACTGGGGATACTTGGAGAGTGGGAGTAACTTGGGACATATTGACCTTCTTGGTATTTATAGTTAGATACTTTATACTGTACATACGAGTATGTAAAACAATAAAAAATGCCCCCAAAATTCAGCCCTTTTTAATTTAAAAATGCTATTGAAGCCTCATAAACTAGATGTCCCAAGTTATCCCCCCTGTCCCAAGTATCCCCAGTTGATGGTACCAAAAGTACTGCCTCATAAAAAATTACCCCACTACATCTGTGAATTATCACACACAACTTCAATTATGACTAGTTGCCTACATACACACAGTTTGACTTCCTTGCAGAACCATAACATTTTCACACTTACAATTCTGTATTACGATATTTGGCCAATTTTAAAAACTGAGTAACTATCCAAACTTAATTTAACATAATCTAGCCTAACCTTAACTATATATCCCCTTTTTCATGATAAAAAATAGCATTTGTATGATAATTCACCACACCACCACAAACCGGAATGTCAGGATATACACATTCATGTTATAAGCTGTGTGTGTATCCTTAAGTCTCTCTCTCTCTCTCTCTCTCCTCTCTCTCTCTCTCTCTCTCTCTCTCTCTCTCTCTCTCTCTCTCTCAGGGGGTATAAAGGTTATGCACTCGCAGGGGTATAAAGGTTATGCACATTTCTTCTGGATGTAGTAAACTTTATACTTGGGGTGTGACAGCCCTCCGGTCCCGAGTCGTGGGATTCTAGAGGAACTGGCTGCCAGCTCCTTTAGGTTCTCTCTCTCTTTCGGGAGGGCGGGTAAAGTATTTTGCACAATCCCGTCCCGTGGGTTACTAGGACCCCATCCCATCCCTACTCTGTCCTTTTAGATTACGTTAAGGTTGTTCTCCTCTCACTGCAAAAAAAAAAAAAAAAAAAAAAAAAAAAAAAACTTTTCTTTTAGTATTAAGTCTTTTTCTCTTCTTTTACTAGGGACCCGACTGCTACCTCATGCGTGGGAAGAGAGGCTTTGGAACCTCTATAAATAACACCATTTAACGCTCGTAGGTTGTGAGAGACTGGGATGGAGGGGTCCCAGGCGTAGGGGCACGATGAATGGAGTGTGGCTAGTGCCCCGTTAAGCCCATTCCTAACGCGTAATGGCTTGACCAGCCCCCTGCGACCGTTCTTTGGTGACCAATTGATGGTGCTTGGCTGTACTGCTCTGAGGTGAGAGGGCTTTACTGCCCAGCTGGCTGCCAGGCCAGCGTAAAGTCTCGGGCGTAGCCTCTGGGTCTGGTGGGATATCCCTTGAACACTGGATTCTAAGAGTCTGGCCCACTTGTGAGTGACTAGTAAGACTTAGTAAGGGGCTGCATCTCGCTGTCGCTCCTGGCGGAAAATCCGTGACGCTTGCGTCGCGAGTGTTTGTCAGTTGGTAGCTGCGACACGTTTGGGACGGTCCGGCCCTGGGGAGACCTTTGGTCGGTGCGGCAGCAGGAGAGGTGTAGTCTTCTGGAAGGAATGAACGTCACTTGCGAAAAGGCGGGTGCGGCTACGCGCGGGATTAATTCCCCCCCCCCCCCCCCTTTTTTATTATACTGGTCATAACGTTTTTGATAGTTTTCATTGCTAGAACGCTTTATCTTATTCAGAGTATTCAGAAAAAACAAAAAAAAGAGAAATATGGCAGGGCCAGCTAAATTGAAAGCAGAATGCTTTAAATGTAAAGTTAATCATTGGTGCGTAGACTTCCCAGAGGGTAATATCAGCGATATCACATCCCTTAGTGTATGTTTGTTTGTAAACTTAGAGACAACCACGAAAAGGAAGTTAAAGAGCTAAAGGAAATAGTAAAAAAGCTTGAAGATAGGGTCGTAGCACTGGAAATCCAACCCAGTGGACAAGATCAAATTAAAAACACACCAGCAGATTCAAACTGTAAGATTAAGTATCAAGAACAAAGGGAGGGCTCAAAGAAGGGGCTGATAGAGAAGGGTGGGAAGGGATCGATAGAGAAGGGTGGGAAGGGGCCTGCTGATGGCCCAAAGAAACCGAAGGATGTAGCTACCTGTCGGGGTGGGTCGGGTGGTGTAACTGCGTGTATGGGTGGCGACGGGTTTCGAAAGGTCTCGGGCAAGAAGGCTGCGAAGCCGAAGCCTGAGACCCCAGTTGCCCCTGTCAAGACCTCTAACCGCTTTAGTCTCCTGTGCTCGAAGGAGGAAGACACCGTTTTGATTGGGGACTCGCAGATCAGGGGCCAGGAGAAGTACTTTGCTTCTGCAAACCGGGATGGGAGGAAGGTAAGGTGCTTACCTGGGCGGGAACGGCGCACTTAAGGAAGGAGGTAGAGAAGGTGCGCGTGGATAGTCGGAGGACTGCGATCGTTGTCCACGCTGGTGGCAATGACCTGTTCCTCAAAGGCGGTGGGGTAGGTCTTACAGAAGGGATCATCACCGAGATCATGTCTCTTGCGGATGATCTAAAACTGAAGACAGACAGGGGAATGTTAATGGGTATTTTACCGCGAATGAATGTCAGTGACCACTCGCTCAGTAAGGTCATTGGCATCAACGAGAGGGTACAAGACTTGTGCGTTCCGCTGGGCGTGAAGTTTATTGACCCCTTCGATGCATTTTCGGGTAGGTGGGACCTTTACCAGAGGGATGGTGTCCACCTCAATGACAAGGGTAAAGGTGTGCTAGGCGCGCTGCTCGACCGGCACCTATACAGAATGGTGAGGTCGAGTCCTGGGAGAGATGATGGGCCCCCACCGGGGAGAGATGAGGATGAGCCGGTGGCGGACGTACCTTCGACTGAAGGGTGCGGCGAAGTACAGAGGTGACCCTCCTCCTACGTTGGAGGGGCTCAGTCTCCTGTGGAAGTTGCCCCCTAGTTAGTGAGGGGCTCTTCAACTCCCGACAGCCTTGGCTGTTCGGGAAACGGGTCATGCTAGGGGGCGGTCAGAATAGGGAAGGCTCCCTCCGTGCAATGCTTTTTAATGCTAGGTCAATTAGGAACAAGTTTCGCGAGCTACGGGCGCTCTTAGCATCAGAATACCAGGATATCGTTGCTATCACCGAGTCCTGGATTCATACTGATCGTAGGGACTACGTTGGGGAGTTCGAAATTCCCGGGTATAGAATGTTTCGCAAAGACCGCACCCGTGGGGAGGGGGGTGGGGTACTAATATACGTCAGAGACACGTTGAGTCCGGTTGACTGCCAGTTCCGGTCGGAACGGGAGCTGCTTGGCGTCGATCTGAACGTGGGAGGGACGAAACTATAGGTTAATCTTGGTGTACAGACCTCCGCATCTCCTCCTCGAGGAGGATACAGCCCTGTACACCGAACTCAGTAGCCTGCTAGGGGATAGGGTGTGTGTAGTTTTAGGAGACTTCAACTGTCGCGGCATAAAGTGGGAAAACAGGACTGCCGATGCTGAAGGGAGGAGGCTAGTTGACTTTGCTGATGAGAACTTCCTCACTCAGTGGGTCAACGAGCCTACACGAGGCGAAAGCGTTCTAGACTTAGTATTCACGACCGAAGACAACCTCGTCACTGGCCTCACCGTTGACGAATCGTTGGGCGGGAGTGATCACGGTATTATTAGGTTCCGTGTGTGCGTCCCTCGGGTGAAGCGTAGTAACTCGAGAGGCAGTAAGCTCGATCTCCGGCGGGCGAACTTTGTTAGCCTCAGGGATAGCGTAGCAGAGATGGGGTTAGAGGTTGGCGGCGATGTTGAGGGAGTGTGGAGTGCATTCCGGGATGAGTTTATGGTGCTGCAGTCTGCTGCCATACCCTCAAAACTGGTCACCCCTGCTTCAACGCAGCCTAAGTGGTTCAATCGTGGCATCGCTTCGGCTATCCGAAATAGGAAAGTAGTGTATAGGAGGGCGAAGGCCAATCGTTCCCACGAGAACACTGAAGCGTATGTCCGCCTGTGTAGGGAAGTGAAGGCGAAGGTTAGGCTAGCGAAACGTAACGAAGAACTACGGGTGGCAAGCCTCTGCAAGAGGAACCCTAAGGAGTTCTTCAGTTATGTTAATAGTAGAAAGCCTATTAGAAGCATGATAGGTCCTTTAAAGGACGGAAGCGGCGTTCTGCGGACCTCCGACGCGGACATCGCTAAGGTGCTTAATGAGTACTTTGCGGGAGTGTTCACCAGGGAGGATACCCGCGTCATCCCCGAGCCAGCTGTGAGGCACGAAGGTGCTGACCTGGATAGTGTTAGATGTACCGCGACAGTCGTTGCTCATAGAATAGACAAACTGAGCGCGTTTAAGGCTCCTGGGCCAGACCAGTTTCTCCCCAGTGTTTTGCGAGAAGTGCGCGACCAGGTGGCTCCCCACCTGGCTACAGTCTTCAACAAATCGTTGGAGATGGGCCAGGTGCCTGGTGACTGGAGAGAGGCCAACGTCACCCCTATCTTTAAGAAAGGGGATCACGAAAGTCCAGGGAACTATCGTCCTATTAGTCTCACTTCAGTTGTAGGTAAATTACTAGAAAGGATAATAGCTGATAGAATCGTTGACCATTTGGATTCCTACAAGCTGCTTGGGGACTCCCAACATGGGTTTAGACGGCATAGGTCGTGTCTCACCAACTTGCTCGAGTTTTTCCACGTCATGTTGAGTGAGTACGATAAGAGTAGGGCGATTGATATACTTTATCTCGACTTTCAGAAAGCCTTTGATAAGGTACCTCACCGCCGGCAATGGCGAAAGTGCGCGCGCTGGGTATCGGTGGGGAAATAGGTAGGTGGATTGAAAACTGGCTAAGGAATAGGCGGCAGAGGGTGGTAATTAAAGGGGCTAGTTCGGGTTGGGCCTCGGTCACTAGTGGGGTTCCTCAGGGTTCCGTTTGGGCCACTGTTGTTTACCATTTACATAAATGATATCGACGGTGGCATCGTCAGTCGGATCGCCAAATTCGCTGATGACACCAAGCTTGGGCCAATGTTGGGACGCCCGAAGCGATCGAGGAACTGCGTGCGGACCTAGGTAGGATAGGAGAGTGGTCCGAAAAATGGCAAATGCCGTTTAACTTGGGTAAATGCAAAGTGATGCACATTGGCTACGCCAATCCCAAGTCGGACTACTCGATGTTGGGCAGTAATATCGAGGACTGATTTAGAAAAGGACTTGGGTGTGCTAATTAGCAGCGACCTTAAGTTTACGAAACAGTGTGTAGAGATGGAAAAGAAAGCCCAGAAACTATTGGGTTATATCAGGAGGCATTTCAGTTTCGGAACAAGGAGATTGTGCTCTCACTGTACAATTCCCTTGTTCGGCCGTACCTGGAGTATGCTGTGCAGTTCTGGTCGCCCACCCTCAGGAAAGATATTGAGAGGCTGGAGCGAGTGCAGGCGAGGGCCACAAAGTTGATCCCTTCCGTTAGGCATATGGGCTACAATCGACGGTTACGCGCCCTGAACTTGTTTTCGCTTGAAACTCGGACTCGGAGGCTGCGCGGTCAACTGATCGAGGTTTTCAAGCTCTTACGAGGGTTCAACGATGTCGATTTTAGAAGTATGTTTAGTTTAAATGATAACCCAACTCGCAACAATGGTTGGAAGTTGGATTGAAACGGTTTAGGACTAGTGTGTGTGGGAATTACGTTACGTATAAGATCTGTGACACATGGAACAGGTTACCTTCGGAAGTTGTGAACAGTTCCTCTGTGGATCAGTTCAAGAAAAGGTTAGACGAAATCTTGCACACTATTTGAGTGTGTAAAGACTTTAGGACCTCAGTCTGCGGAAATTTCTTTTCCTGTAAATGGTTGATATCTGGAACCAGCTTCCCTCAGAGGATGTTTCCAGTCAAAGTGTAAATCTGTTTAAGAGTGGGCTGGACAAAGTACAGAACACACTCATAGTTTAAGATTAAAACCTCAGAAAACTCTGCAGGAGTTCGCTTGCTCGGTGTCTCTGTGAGCAAGCTAAATATAGAGCTATTTATATATTCTCCACTTTCCTGTAAAATTTCCTTGGCTACTTTCCAGGGTCAAGGTATTTTCTTCAACCTTTTTCCGTACCTGCCTCTGGCAGGGAGGGAGCGGAGGGGGGAGAGAGCCTTCTACTTTTCTATCCAGTTTTCTACTACTGCTAGCATAGTTTGAAAGACAAAATTTTCCCTGGCACCCGTTGCCATTGGTACCTCCTCGGTATGGGCCGCAAGGCCTTTTGAGGTACTTCTTTTCCTTGTAACTCCTTGTAACTCTCTCTCTCTCTCTCTCTCTCTCTCTCTCTCTCTCTCTCTCTCTCTCTCTCATGACACCAAGCTCTTGGGGCCAATGTTGGGACGCCCGAAGCGATCGAGGAACTGCGTGCGGACCTAGGTAGGTAGGATAGGAGAGTGGTCCGAAAAATGGCAAATGCCGTTTAACTTGGGTAAATGCAAAGTGATGCACATTGGCTACGCCAATCCCAAGTCGGACTACTCGATGTTGGGCAGTAATATCGAGGTGACTGATTTAGAAAAGGACTTGGGTGTGCTAATTAGCAGCGACCTTAAGTTTACGAAACAGTGTGTAGAGGTGGAAAAGAAAGCCCAGAAACTATTGGGTTATATCAGGAGGCAATTTCAGTTTCGGAACAAGGAGATTGTGCTCTCACTGTACAATTCCCTTGTTCGGCCGTACCTGGAGTATGCTGTGCAGTTCTGGTCGCCCACCCTCAGGAAAGATATTGAGAGGCTGGAGCGAGTGCAGGCGAGGGCCACAAAGTTAATCCCTTCGGTTAGGCATATGGGCTACAATCGACGGTTACGCGCCCTGAACTTGTTTTCGCTTGAAACTCGGAGGCTGCGCGGTCAACTGATCAAGGTTTTCAAGCTCTTACGAGGGTTCAACGATGTCGATTTTAGAAGTATGTTTAGTTTAAATGATAACCCAACTCGCACAATGGTTGGAAGTTGGATTTGAAACGGTTTAGGACTAGTGTGTGTGGGAATTACTTTACGTATAAGATCTGTGACACATGGAACAGGTTACCTTCGGAAGTTGTGAACAGTTCCTCTGTGGATCAGTTCAAGAAAAGGTTAGACCAAATTTTGCACACTATTTGAGTGTGTAGAAAATTTTCCGTGGCACCCGTTGCCATTGGTACCTCCTCGGTATGGGCCGCAAGGCCTTTTGAGGTACTTCTTTTCCTTGTAACTCCTTGTAACTCTCTCTCTCTCTCTCTCTCTCTCTCTCTCTCTCACACACACACACACACACAAAAGATTTCAGAATACATAATATGGCTCAGGACCAATTTATTGAATTACATCATCAAACCTTAAGTTGCAGACCAAAAAAGCAAGTGAACAAAATAGTGATTTCTACATGTTTTTAAACCTTTAGTTTCCTAATTAATGAGTGACTGGTTTTTAGTAGTTAGAGACCTTATCTTATGATATTGAATATAGCATTTTAATTACTTAAGTTTAACCCTTTTGCACAGAGGGCGTACATGGTACATCCCCCATTCAAGAGCTTGAGGATGCGCATTTAATAAATACCAGTGCGAAAGGGTTAAGTGTACCAACAAGGCTTGAATTCTTGGGTGGTTTTGGCATTTTAAAAACTTGTAGTTTCCACTATTTCCTAGCTAAACTACTCCTTTCTTAGCCTATGCCCCTGAAAGATAGAGAATTTCTTGTTGATTGATACCCATTACAAATTTCTATGTCAATTCCTTCCAATTATAGAGCATGTCAAACCTGAGCCTACATTAAGTTAGCCAAAGCTATTTTCTCACAAATAAGTTAGGCCTGGTATTTAATTAAAATATTTTTGTTTCACAAATATGTAAAATGTTCCATGTAATATAACATTAATATAAAGGTTACTGAATTTAATGAATCAGAGCTGGGTAACTGGGCTACCAAGTTGGGGTCTTGCATGGCACTCCCATTTTTGGAAAAATTCTTGCCCAAATTGCAAAACTCACATTCATAATATTTAAAAGTTAGTTATTGAATTTAATGGATTATTGCTGTGCAATTGGGTTTACAGTTGAAATTATTAACCTTGAATAGGCCTAGTCTGTACTTTAACCCTTTAACATTGAATGTTTTTGTGGGGTTGTCTAAATGTGTATATTTGAAACTACATATTCCCTATGAAATCAACTAGTGATACATTTTTTTTCATATTTTTTATAACACCTGAACAGCTAACATACCAAATCTTTTCATATGTAATCAGAATATGGCAAAGTGACAAAGAATGTTCTTAATGTTCTTATGGTTGCTGTTATTAAGGTAAAGTGTTGATCCATGATTTCAGGCAAGTTAAATATGGAAAAAATCTACAGTACAAAGCAAAGCTGATATAGCTTGGCTCATAATTCTATTCTACCAAACTCACATTAACTGCATCTCTGCCTGCAAGCTCACTCACCAATTGAGGCGTTCCACACGACAAGAGCGAGCCCACCATGAGTCTCAAAACTCTTTTTTTTTATTTTCATGTTTATTCACCATGCCTCAGCAGTGTAGTGGTTAGCGTCGCTGACTACAAACCCATCGGCCCCGGGTTTCGAGACCTGACAGCAGCCAGTGCACAGCAAAACCCAGCTGTTCATCCTTCCACACAATAAAGAAAGTGATTGGTAGATAAATGGGTACCCTAGGTGGCCTAGTGGTTAAGACACTGGGCTGCTGATGGGGTGTGGTTCAGATTCCATGTTAAACTGTAGGTCTAAGGTGGAGTGAAAAGCTTGACCTTCGTCAGAATGAACAATTCAGGCAGAAGCTAACCAAAGGTTATTAATGTATTCTTCGATGAAACATCTTAAGAACAAACTCTCATTTATTGTGCTAGCTTAATATTTAGCAAAGTTATGGCAATTTATTGTATATCAAACTCTGAATGCCAATATCTCTTTTTAAAAAATGGCGGGCTCGCCCTTGTCATGCGGAAGGCCTCAATTTATCTCTGTTAATTTGAGTTGCATATTATTACCTAACCTAACTATAGGCTAACTGAATCCACATTTACAAAGATTACTATTAGAAATTTCCTGGACAGTGGAAATAGAAGAAATACTTCTCTACCCAATTTCAATAAATATTCTACACAAAAAAAAAAAAAAATCTTCAATTTTAAACAATTTGCACAATGACTACAAGTTTAAAAGCCTTACAAATCTCAAGTAATTACAATGGTATTTTCTCAATCCAAGGAATTTTTCACAAAACTTTACAAGGCCAATGAAAATGTGAAAATGATAAACAAAAATACTTTGGCCAATGGGTAGATATGATATATCATAATCCTTGTAAAGTAACTTACAATATAAAGATTTCGTATAAGGAGTCCCCATTCCCTTAATGCAGCTGTCAATTCTTGTATTATTGGAGGAATGCGAGGTGTCACCACTTCAAACTGACCAGTTCTGTCCACAATGCAATCTTTAATCTAGAAAGGTAAATGTTAATCACAGTTAATGCAGGACTAGTTTTCTGGATTTCCAATGCTTCAAGATAGGGCCTGGGAATCTAGTATTAAATAGGCAAGCTAATTCAATGTTACTATGTGGTCAGTTTTGTGCAATGAAATTAGTAATTCTATATGATCTTTTGTTATTCAATACACTTCAGTTTCCCAGGCTTTAATTTATTAAATTTTTAGAAGATAATCACTACATTTGAAATATCAGACTGTTTTGGTTTAAACTTATACCATGAAGTTGGTACCAGTTATTAATACATAGTACTATACTATGCATAAAAAATGTGGGTTACTCAGCATATTTTTCCATGTAGGACATGGTGCTGCAAGTTAATTTAACCCTATGTGGCCTAATAACAAATATATACACCTTAAATTACCTATTCTCTATGAAATCAACTAGTGATACATTTTTTTTCATATTTTTTATAACACCTGAACAGCTAACATACCAAATCTTTTCATATGTAATCAGAATATGGCAAAGTGACAAAGAATGTTCTTAATATTCTTATGGTTGCTGTTATTAAGGTAAAGTGTTGATCCATGATTTCAGGCAAGTTAAATATAGAAAAAATCTACAGTACAAAGCAAAGCTGATATAGCTTGGCTCATAATTCTATTCTACCAAACTCACATTAATAAATGATTTGGGGAAAATCCCCTGCACAGCCCTGTTTGGAAGAACATATCCAAAGTACCAATCTCCCATCTCTTCCAGGATATGAACAGTACTTCCAACAGTGAGTTGGATAGTGTACTCTGCTTCCTGGTTGAAATTATTGACAGCTGAAAAATAAATAAATACTGTATATGTTCTTTGTATCTAGGACATGGTACTCAAATTAAGATGCTTGTTCCAGAAATTAACTAGGTACCAAATATGGCATGAAGAATTTGACTTTTACATTTACACTTTTACAACACCCTTTTTACCTACAAAATTTATATGGTCCCTATTCCATTCCCGACCACCAATGCTTGAGGACAAAATTATTCTTCAGTCTAAGATAATTTGCACAGTGGCTACACATTCCATAATCTTTCAGAAAATGTAAAAACTAGGAAGCTATTATTAAATACTTACGGTAATACAAGGACTTTCAAAATTTTTAACTGGAAAGGAATTTTATTTTAATGGAGTGATATAAGGAGATAATTAATATATTTTGGCTTTAGTGGATGAGGTTGAGAGTAGATAGATACAGAGCCCCTTACCCTCTGTACCCAGTACCACCCATCTTTCAGTGAAAACCCATTAAGTGGAACTGACTGAGTGGGTAAGTATAATTCAAATTTTTTAATAACACAAGTAGGTATATGAAAACTAAATGATGCAAACTGTCAATGCACAGAATCAAGATGAAATTAATAATGGTTTAGGTCTTTGACTTTAAGACCATATCTACAGGACAAGACAATTTGAGTAGTCTTTAAAGCTGTATTAATTAGCTGAGGCTCATTAGTCCTGTCCTAACAGTCATAAACTTACTGAATTTAAGCTTTCTATTAACTAGGAAATACCATATTATCCATACAGTACCAACACGGGTCATTCCAGCTCAATTGGTACAGGGCTGGTCAGGTGACCATCTCCGATTTTCTTCAAATTTTCAGGGTTGATTCATACACCATTCAATAGCTTAAATCTAAAATTTTAGCTTCCTCAGTCAAAAACTTTTAATTTTATGGTCGCTTAAATGGCCCCCACCTTCGACAAAAAATGCCCATGTTGGGCTTGATCAGCCAATGCCTTCATTTTGAGAGGCCTTGAAAAGTGTCTTCTAATAGGAGTAGAAGCTTCAAATTTGTCATGCCAATACAACTTCTGGTGGGCTTTTCAATTTTGCAAGCAAAAAGGCTGTGGAACAAATAGTTTCTAAGTTACAAGGGCTTAAATATGGCTCCATTTTGAAGCTTGCATCAATTCCTCCCACTTTTACGACTCTACCATTTTCAAAAGTTTTAGTTCTACATCAATCACAGCTGTTTTAATACTCCTAATAGTCTCTATGGGTTGTAAATTTATGAGTGAAATAAAAAAATAACCAAAAAAGGATTTATTTCTATTTTTAAAAATTTCCAAAAGTTGATATTTTCACAAAATTTGCAAAATTAACATCAACTTTGGGGCTTAATATAAAGGTGTCCGAAATTAGTCAGGGAGTTGATACTTCTAGTAAAGAAAGATACATATGTGTAAAAAAACATATATTAAGGAATAGATCTCAACTCAACTCCTCCATATAGTTTTGGTGATTCAAAGAAAAGTGTTTTTTTTTTTTTGCAAAATTTGTAAATTTTTAAATTTCTATTTATGACATTGAATTGTAATTTTACTTCCATTTTATTACTTATTAAGTTGATTTACAATTGTAATAATATGTAAATAAGTCTAAAACATACAAGAAATTTAATATGTCTGTCAAAACAACCAGCGACTTGAAGGGCTCTGGGTAGCTCATTTCGCTTTGTATATTCTTATAAATGTAAAACATGATGGTTAATCATTAATGTCCAGGCCTATTTTATAGATCATGATCTTTTATTTTCAGAAAATTTAACTAGAGCAATTAACTTAATTTTACTGCCTGTAATAATGGCTTATTCTAATCAAGAATCAAAGTGCAGCTTTGGTATGTACTTGGATGATCCATGTCATGAACACAGACTCACCAGGAAGGTGGGTATGTATACCTTACATGAGCTGACAGATGAAACAAGGAAACTGCTATTGTGGAGAACAAAAGCAACTGTAATCAACCCAAATAGTGCTACTGTATGCTACCACCATGAAAAAATGTTTGGAATGCATTACCAACAAATGCAACGTAGCTGCCAAGATCCATGGAGAAATCATCGAAAGAAGATAACAAGTAAGTAAATATAGGTACTAATATATTTATATTTCATAAAGAAGTTTATATTGTAAATTGTAACCTAAATTAGCTATTTAATTTTAATAGGGTAGGCTATATACTGTGCTACTGAATGCATATGTTTTGAATATTTTATACGAATAGCCTATAACCAAATGTTGAGGTTTTAAAATTATTTTCCAATGTGTTTAGAGTTTACATTACCCTACTTTATTTGCAGAATCACTACAAATTATTGACAAAGACATAGCAACTAGACTGAATCTGATACCAGGACAGAAACTTTGCTCAACATGCTTCTCTAGAGCCAAGACGATTGAAGATGAAAAAGACTCAGGTAGTGATGAATATGTTCCAGAAGAAATAGTTAAGGAGACATTTGACGAAACGTTAGGTTCACTAGAATGCTCACCCATTAAGTATGTAAGAGCAAGAGATCGAAAGTTTTACGCGAAAAGGAAACTAAAGCAAATTGAAACATCAACAAAATCAAAGCTGTCAAAAGTACTTCATATGAAGCCTAGCATTTTGGATGAGGAAGCGGAGAAACCTATAGAGAGTGAGGAAGAAAAGTGTTATCAGCATATGATAGAGGAACTGAAAGAAAAGTGTAAAACTAGTACCAGACAAGAAAAGATACAAATTCTAACACTCCTTCCAATTGGTAAAACCTGGTCCAGAGAAAGAATTTGAAGTGTCAGCCAGAATGGTTAATGCTGTGAGGGCCTTAAAGAGAAAAGAAGGTATCCTTCCTATAATGAGAAATAAAAAGAGTAGCAAGGGTATAAGCGATGAAATAAAGGAAAGAGTGATAGAATTTTTCCAAAACAATGAATATACTAGAGAATGCCCTGGTAAAAAAGACTACAAATCAATAAAAACACCACAAGGGAAGGTTCACAAGCAGAAAATACTGTTGTTGACAAATATCAGAGAATTATATACGCTTTACAAAAATAAATATCCAAATGACAAAATCTCCAAATCAAAGTTTTTTGAACTGAGACCAAAATGGTGTATGGGTGTGGGGAGTAAAGGATCACACAATGTATGCATTTGTGAAATACACCAGAACTTTAAACTTTTATGTGAATCACTCCCCGTCAAAGTAGAATTAAGAGAGTTACTAGGGAAAATAGTCTGCAACACTGAAACCAGAAACTGCATGATTAATAACTGCAAAACATGTCCTGGTTTAAATGAATTACGGGATTGGCTTCTTACCATTTTTGAAAACAATGATTATGACATGGATGATGAGGTTTCCTTTAAGCAGTGGCTTCATACAGACCATACCCAACTGGTCACAATGACAAAAAGTGTTTCGAATGTAGTAGAAGACATATGTGAAAGTGCAAAAAAGTTGAAAGTACACCATTTCATAGCAAAAGCCCAATCAAAATATTTGTCCGACTGTAAAGAAAACCTCAATGATTCTACAGCATTAGTGCTTGTTGACTTCTCTGAAAACTATAGTTTTATAATTCAGGATGCCGTACAAGGGCATCACTGGGACAATACCCAGGCTACCTTGCATCCGGTAGTCTGCTATCAAAAAGTTGATGGTGAACTAAAAGTTACAAATTTTTGTGTAATATCAGATTCACTTACACACAACACAACTGCAGTTCATTCTTTTTTATGTGAAGCCTTGAAATTACTTAAAAGTCAGAATCCTAAACTAAAACATATTTGTTACTTTAGCGATGGCGCAGCAAGTCAATATAAAAACTATAAAAACATCATTAATTCAGTGTTACATGAAAAAGATTTCCAACTAACATGTGAATGGAACTTTTTTGCCACCTCTCACGGAAAGAGCCCCTGTGATGGTGTTGGTGGCACCGTCAAAAGGTTAGTTGCCCGGGCAAGTCTACAAGCAACAAGTAAAGGTCACATCACCAATCCAAAAGAGATGTTCGATTGGTGCAAATCTAATATTAATGGTATACAATTTCTGTACATTGATTCAGCTAAAATTGAGGAAAATGCTAATTTATTTGAGTTAGAAAAAAGGTATTCCTTAATTAAGACAATCCCAGGAACCCGTTCATATCACTGCTTTAGACCTTCATCAACAGGCATTAAACTGTACAAAATTTCTAGTGATGAAAATTTCTTTAACGTACAACTTTCCTTCCTCAATGCTACACAAGAAAATGTGGCTTACCAATATAAACCTGGTACATATGTGGCCTGTTTCTATGAAGGTGACTGGTTTGTTGGAAACATAGTTGAAGTGTGTGATACTGAGAAGGATCTATTAGTAAATTTCATGAAAAAGAATCCTTTTAAATGGCCTGAACAAGAGGACATTTGCTGGATTCCATTCCAACATGTTTTGTGTTCAATTGAACCACCTACAGTTGCTGGGAAAATGGGGAGACAGTACAAGTTATCAAATGATTGTTTATCTAAAATTGAGGAGTATTTTAAAAAAAGCCTAAGTAATCAAGCTGAATAATAAATTGCCAATTTATGGCTGTGAGGCCATGGAGTGTTGAAGACAATCAGACTTAAAGCCTGAGTACAATAATAAATTCCTGAGTCAGTGTCTAAACATAAGAGTTATTAGCTATATATAAGTTTACATACGAATTTACATAAAACAACACATATTAAAAAAAGAATATGAACTTATAGCCAATAATTCACATGCTTAAAAACTCAGGAATTCATTATTGTATATAGCTAAGTACTGTACACTTGTATTAAGGGAAGTAATACAACAAAGCTACTTAAATTTAAGGTTTTGTACTGAAAATGGTGGTTACTGCTAGTTTATCTGTACTAACTGCATAATTTAAATTACTAGGAAGTGCTTAAAGAGCAGTAGAACACAGTTCTACATGATTTACTTAGGTAGATCCAAGTATTGAGCCTACAAGCTGGTCCATCTGTTGTGTTAACTGCAAATGTAGTAATAATCTAGGTATACAGTGCCCGCGAAAAGTATCCGATCACCCTGGAAATTTGTATTTTTTACATAAAAAACAATGTTTAAATGTATACTAACCTTATATTAGTATTTTGTCATCTGTCCTTTGGTTTGGATGACTTGTTCTAGACGTTTTGGCATGGATTTAATCAAGTTTTGACAAACTTCCACTGATATTTCCTTGCACCATACCTTTTTGATGGCTCTTGTAATTTTTCGACTGAGCCAGTGTCGTGGCATTCAACCTTATTTTTTATTATTAGCCACATATTTTCTATCGGATTGAGATCTGGACTATTACCAGGCCAATCCAAAATATCAAATTTATTGTCAGTAATCCATTTTGTCACTATTTTGGCCCTGTGACATGGTGCACCATCATGCATGTATCTTTGTCCTTTGGATTGCCATTGCAAGTTTATCCTGTAGCATTGCTAAATACCGTGCACCATTCATAGTTGTGTTCTTCGGAAGAAAATATAGGTTTCCACGCCCATAGTAACCGAAACAACCCCAAACCATCACACTTGGAGGGTGTTTCATTGTCTTTAGGGTGTATTTAGGGTCCATCCTATTTGAGCCAATGGGCCGGCGAACCTTTTTTGGACAACTTCTGAATGTCAAAAATGTCGACTCATCACTAAATAAAACCTTCTTCCAGTCATCAACAGTCCAATGAATATATTTTTTACAAAATGCGACACGTTTTTTACGCATTTTTTCATTAATGAACGGTTTCTTAGCAGCATGGCGAGATGGTAATCCGAGTTCTTTTTGGAGCCGCTCCTGGATAGTTCGTTCAGAAACACCAGATAACAAATTATTCATATTAAATTTTATTTCTTTCGCAGTTATTGTTGGGTTTTTTCAATACTAAACGTTTCATAAGTTTGTCTGTTCGTGAATTTGTTTTTCTCGGTCTGCCAGATCATTTTTTAGGGACTGGCATGGTTAGGCCGGCATTGTTCTTAGCCCGTGAAACCCATAAATTAACGGTACTTTGGGATATGTTTAATTCCTTAGCTATCTGTCTCTGTGATTTCCCACATGTATGCAAAGCAACAATAGCACCTCGACAATCACTCTTAAGTTGTTTTTTAGCACACATTATATATAAATTTTATTTACACCACTTTCTGTAAAAAATAACAAAATATCAATAAATTTACACAAACAGTGAAATCTGACAACTTTGAGACACAGCCACCCGCAACGAAGGCTACCAGAACACTAATTTGAGAATGCGTTGGATAGCTCTCATATCAGCGAGCAACCTCAAAGTTACCAGATGTCGCTAGAACAAATAGAAAGTGAATTATGTGTCTCTGAATATCAAGGGAAAATATTGTATTTTCTTGAGTGATCGGATACTTTTCACGGGCACTGTATATTATGTCTTTTTTATGAGTAAAACTTATTTAGATAATTTAACATTTGTGAATTAACTTACCAAGTAATAAAATGGAAGTAAAATTACAATTCAATATTGTAAAAAAAAATTTAAACATTTCAAAATTTTGAAAAAATTCAGAATTTTTCACAAAAAGTACTTTTCTTTGAATAGCCAAACCTATATGAAGGAGTTGAGTTGAGATCTATTCCTTAATATATGTTTTTGTACACATATGTATCTTTTTTTACTAGAAGTATCAACTCCCTGACTAATTTCGGACAACTTTATATTAAGCCCCAAAGTTGATGTTAATTTTGCAAATTTTGTGAAAATATCAACTTTTAGAAATTTTTAAAAATAAAAATAAATCCTTTTTTGGTTATTTTTTTATTTCACTCATAAATTTACAACCCATAGAGACTATTAGGAGTATTAAAACAGCTGTGATTGATGTAGAACTAAAACTTTTGAAAATGGTAGAGTCGTAAAAGTGGGAGGAATTGATGCAAGCTTCAAAATGGAGCCATGTTTAAGCCCTTGTAACTCAGAAACTATTTGTTCCACAGCCTTTTAGATTGCAAAATTGAAAAGCCCACCAGAAGTTGTATTGGCATGACAAATTTGAAGCTTCTACTCCTATTAGAAGAAACTTTTCAAGGCCTCTCAAAGTGGAGGCATTGGCCAATCAAGCCCAACATGGGCATTTTTTGTCGAAGGTGGGGGCCATTTAAGCAACCATAAAATTAAATGTTTTTGACTGAGGAAGCTAAAATTTTAGATTTAAGCTATTGAATGGTGTATGAATCAACCCTGAAAATTTGAAGAAAATCGGAGATGGTCACCCGACCAACTTTCTGAAATCTGTACCAGTTGAGCTGGAATGACTATAATGTCCTAACAAAAGCTTATATCAATGTTGGTAAGCATAATCACAGCTCAATTTGCAATACTAAAATATTAACTAGTCTAATTGTAGATATACTGAGTATCTTACAGGTAGGCCTACAATACTGTACTGATATGAACTTCAGTAGATAGCTACTGGCCTAATATTAAAAAGCTAACCTAGGCAGTCCATTACTATTTAATTAGCCCTAAGTAACTCAGCCAAACCACAAAACTTTTAACAAAATAAAGTGAAGACCAGAGAAAGCTTAGCCTACTTATTTCAACTTTACAGGAAACCAGGCCTAACTCCCTTAAGTTCCTGTAGTAACATACAGTATAAAAAAACATGATTAGTCTAAGGAATGTATGTATGTTAAAATTACCTGACAAAATTTGATAGCTTTTTATTAGTATTTAAAGACTGAGGTACAACTGAATGTATATACTGTATCAATAAATAATAGGCCTACTGACCTACATTACATCACAATGGTACTTTTTCTTCAAATGATACTCATTGCATATGTTAAATAAATTAGCTATTTAATATCTTGGTTACTTTAATATCTCTGAAATAATTTCAAAAGGCCTGAAGACTTGGCCTCACTATTTGAAATTTTACTTAGGTTAGGCCCTTAATCACTAGTTACTTTACCTACTAGGCTTTCGTACTCCAGTTTTAACTTACCAACACCATACTTAAATTTATCTTTCACTGGGTTCCAATTCATGTTGTCTGCAAATCAGAATTCCTCACTAGAGAACTCATTTGAAGGGAAAAAATTTTGCTAATTTGCTTAATACTTCAACAAAGTCAAGAATTTTGGTCAAGCACTTAAACAAATAATTTGCTAGCCACAGTAGAATAACTGAATTTTTTTAATTCTGAAAATAATTTACATTTGGTTAAATTTTAAAAGGTTAAAACACTTCATAGACAGTTTTCATTGAAACTTGGATGAGAGTTGAGAGTACACTTTGCTTACATACCAACATTACACCAAAATTAGCATATACAGTAGAAGATCACCAATCCAAATATCTATAGTCCAAATTCCTATGTATTTAAGATTCCTGCCATAAATTCCCAAATGCCACCACTTTGTTTTCTGTGCACTGCTGTAGCCCACACATCTACAAACCATAAAAGGTTAGGTTTTAATATTGATAGGCTTAGGTCATATTCTAAAGATTAGGTTAGGTTAGGGTAAATCTTACTTTTAAGGCTGCGCAGCAACCATGTATCCTAACATTAATATCACATACAGTGATTCTCCAACCTACATGAGTTTTCCATTCCTGAAAAAAGTCATGCAACACAAAATCATGCAGGTGAAATCTCCCCATAATATAAATAGGGTTAAGGGGATAAAAGTTTAAAAAAATCATGTATAAAGTAATTTTTACCTAAATAAAAGCTTTTAAAGCATTGTACAATAAATGTATATAAATAATAATGCATGTAAAGTAATATATAACAAGTATAAATAGTAAAAACTTGTAAAAAAAAATGTTTAAAACATCACTATAAAAATAATGTAATAATCCAGAGGAGTGTGAGGAAGATGACTCAATATAAACTAGAGAGTCATACAAGGGACATGCTAAAGTATCATACATGTGCACTATGTACAAAATGTATGTGTAAGTATTGTATCATATCATACCAGGGTTGTGGAGTCAGAGTCATGGAGTCAGTTATTTTTGGGTGGAGTTGGAGTCAGTACAAATCCCCCAACTCTGACTCCAAATCTTAAAACTACACGCATTTCCTTGAAATTTTCAATTGCACATGGTTTCTCAGAATTTTCTAGGCATGAAAAGTGTGCATATTTTCTCGGAACATCCGCCTGATTAGAATGTCTTTTTAACCCTTTGTCATATTTTCAGACCAATTGAACACATTAACTTAAATTATTTTTTTTTTACCTACCTAAATCCTAATAATACTTCAGTGAGAAAAAATGCATCTCTTTTATAACTTTGTATCCAGATGCACACATTAGGCCCAGTTTTTATTTTGCTCAAATTCATTTTAGGTATAAGAGTACAGTATATATATGTATATATATATATATATATATATATATACACACAGGGTGTCCCAGGAGGAAATGTCAAGAATGCACCATTTGACTCTTTGGGTATTTCTAAGTAGAAAGTATTATATCGACATGTGCCTGATTCCCAACCATTACCGAGATACAGGCCTCTACATTTGGGTAACTAAAACATACGGTAATAAAAAGCCGATCTTAGATAATATTTTTTTGTCTGGGGTTCTTGAAGAGTAACGTTTATCAGTGGGGTAAGCCCGAAACTAGGGAGCAGTTGGTTGCATGTATACAGGATGCATTCATAAACCTCAGAAATGAACTTCCATGTTTTCCTTGGCAAGACTTGATGGATCGGAGGCTCACCGCGTGCATTAAAGAAGGAGGGGGTCACTTTGAAATCATTCTGCAATAAGTGCAATAGTGTATTGTATGTTTGTACTTTTTGTAAACCACAAGTGTCATTAAATAGGATCGAAGATCACCTTTTTATTATGTTTTAATTACCCAAATGTAGAGGCCTGTATCTCGGTAATGGTTGGGAATCAGACCCATATCGATATAATACTTTCTACTTAGAAATACCCAGAGTGAAATGGTGCATTCTTGACATTTCCTCCTGGGACACCCTGTATATATATATATATATATAATGGTTGTAAAGTATTCATGTATTGTTCCATTTATTGCAGTTGCTTTTTTATATGCTGAACCATTTTGAAATAGTTTCAACTTTCATGCCTTATATTTTTATAATTTTATTATTTTATAAGTATTAAATAACTTTTTAGTTTATTATAGTACAAGGAAAAATTAAAATAGAGATTTAAAAATTAAAACTATTGAAATTCACGGAGACTATTCATTTACCTACACCATACCTATACTATATAAGTATACAGATACTCCCCGAGTTACGACCACCCAACTTACGACGACGACTGTCGTATTAAATAAATTAAATAAAATAATAGACGATGAAAAATTTGAATTCTGATCAGTTGGTCGTATTAT
This sequence comes from Bathynomus jamesi, assembly GCA_023014485.1. Classification (NCBI taxonomy): domain Eukaryota; kingdom Metazoa; phylum Arthropoda; class Malacostraca; order Isopoda; family Cirolanidae; genus Bathynomus; species Bathynomus jamesi. Next base: position 581,546 of record JAJOZX010001079.1, on the reverse strand, counting down.
TTGTATACTATTTGTGTACTATTATTTGTATAATTTGTGTTTTGTTATTTTACTTTGATTGAACTACGTATATGTTAACGCACATCACTACCGTTATGGTTATTTTTTACTTATGGCCATTTCGACTTACGACAGGTTTGTCGGAACGTAACCCTGTCGTAAGTCAGGGAGTACCTGTATATGCCATATGGCTAGTATATACTACAGTTGGAGTCAGAAACTTTTTTCACCAACTCCACAACCCTCTATGTATCACATGTGTAAGTATTGTATGTATCATACTGCATACACAAAAGAGTGTTGTCATTTTTTTAGTATTTACCACAATTTTCAAAAATTTGTGCTAATCTACCTTTGAATCTTAGCTCATGCAGATCGAGAAAATGGTAGTGAAATGTCCTCATCCTATCTCTGAATTCATGCATGTTGGACTTTGTGCACAATCAGGGGATCACTGTATATCAATTGATAGAGCATAAAAAATGCATATTTTTTACACACCATAACCAATATATGTTTCTAAGTAACTAAGGTGCGATAAGCCCAAATATCATGTTCATTTTTGTCACAAATGAGGTTAGGTTAGGCAAGTGCAGGCAAAGTGCTCATTTGTGACAAAAATGAACATGATTATGGAAAAACTATACATGCCCGTTGTACACTTTATATTACAGTTCACAACAAAGCCTAATTCAAACCCAGGCTTATACATGCCTACAATATGGTATTGTGTATGGTACGGTACCTTTATTTCATAATTAAATGCAAATTATTAATTTATTGTATTAAATAACTACAAAATTGCCTTGGGATTGGTGACAAAGCCTATTGGGAATGGAAAAATTTGCCATACATAGAACCCAATGTAGGCATTGGGCCTACATAACAAAAAAACATTTTTCATGTCAAAATTTTCCATCGCTGATTCATGAAAATACTTTGAGAGAAGAAATAATGAAAATACAAAAATTAAATGTCTGGAGACTTCGCAAAGTAAGGGAATTTAAGAAAAAGATATTAGCTCATCTCAGAGCTGCCTAGTGATGAGCACTGCTGGAGGCAAGAAAGACATGTTTAATCTTCCTATAAGTTCTGAGTGAAAAACTAATAAAATAAAACTAACACAAAGGATAGGCCTATTCCTTTAGGTATTTAGGCATAATGAATTGCCAGTATTAATTAAACTGAATAAAATCCTTGCATAACCCTACTGCCTACATTGAAAGAGAGGAGCAATAGGCAGCTGCATACCCAACAACCAGAAGCAAGGTCCAACAAAATAATAAGGTATGGTAATTTCCCTTTTTACTATTAGGCATTGCTAAATACTGAAGGCAAATAAATTTAACATTAACTATAAAGAAAATACTACTTCATGTCTTTTGAAGACCTCCACAAACACCAATTTTTAATGACAAGATGTAGGGTTTTTGCCATCTTTTTTGTTGTCTTTCTCATGCTCCACTGGATTATTACATTATTTTTGTAGTGATGTTTTTTAAATATTTTTTTTACAATTTTTACTATTTATACTTCTTGTTATACAGGAAAGTGCAAAAGTCAGGAACCATAGACACATTTTAATAATTTGCGTTTTTAATATGTGTTTTGTTCTTTTCAGATGTTGTTGAACCTATGGCACAGAAATTGACAACAGATGAATGGGTGGGGATAGTTTTAATATGTGCAAGGCGTGGTAACACACACTAATCAGTTGCTGCTGCTTTTAATGACAAGCACCCTGAGAAGCTGCCAGTTGTTCAGGCATCAGTTGGAAAACTGTTCACTCACTTCAGAGAAACAAGAAGTATTCATGATCAGCTGCGTAGGCCAGCCAAAAAGTGCAACTGATGCAGCAACATCACTGACGGTACTCAATCACCTCAAAAACAGCCCACGTAAGTCCTTAAAAAAGTTATCCCAGGAAATGGGTGTCTCCAGAAGATCCATTCAACAAATTCTTACAACAAATCATTTCCACCCCTACAGAGTCCAACTCATTCAGGAACTGCATGGTAACAATGAAGACCATCATGCAGAGTTCTGCCAGTGGTTTCTACAACATCGACAGCTTCAACAAAGGATCATGTTCAGTGATGAAGTGATATTTCACCTCAGCAGTCGTGTCAATAGGCATGAAGCACGCTATTGGGCCAATGAGAACCCCCACTGGATGGAGGAATGACATGTGCAATTCAATCCATGAATTATGGTGTGGGCTGCGCTCTGAGGGCATCAATTAATTGGTCCATACTTTTTTGACAACAATGTAACAGGTGAAACATATCTGCATATGCTGCAAACATTTTTAATGCCCATACTGGATGACATTCCAGTGGCAGAATGGGTGGAGATGTGGTTCCAGCAGAATGGTGTACCACTACATTTCACAACCATCATCTGGAGCTCTTTAGATGAAACATTCCCAAGCAAGTAGATCGGATGGCAAGGGCCCACTGAATGTCCACCTAGGTCTTGAGACCTCATGCCTCTTCACATTTTCTTGTGGGGCCATCTCAAGTCAGTAGTCTATGCTGATTGACCCAGAACCATATGCTCTCTAAAGGATAAAATCACATCCGAGTGTGCCAAAATCAGTACCAATGTGTTAAGGAATGTTTAAACATCATGCATTCAATGTATCAGAAAGTGTCTCCAAGTAGCCACCAATTCAAACATTTATTACAATTTAATAAAATGTGCCTATGGTTCCTGACTTTTGCACCACCCTGTATATTATTTTACATGCAGTATTATTATTATACAGGGTGTTCCATAAGTCTGGCATCATAGGAAAAATAATAATAAAAAGGCAAAACAAAAGCTTTTATTTACAGAATGTGCTCAATATGTCGACCATTGTTTTCAATACACAAATTCAGACGTGATACCCAGTCAGCAAGCACACGGTAAATGATGTCAGGAGTAATGGTGTTACATGCCCCAATAATGCACTGCCACAAATGTTCAACACTCCTAATTTTCTCTGCGTATACCAGCGCTTTCAAGTGGCCCCAGAGATAAAAACCTAGTGGCGTGAGATCCGGTCTTCTAGCTGGCCATTCCACAGGCCCTCGACATCCTATCCAATGACCAGGGAATTGTTGGTACAGGTATTCCCTTACTTGGGTGCTGTAATGTGCAGGAGCGCTGTCTTGCTGGAACCATGTTGGGAAATTTCCTTCTTCATTCAAGACACTGGGAAATGCTTCTTCCTTGAGCATATGTAGGTAGGTGCCTCCAGTGACATGTTCATCGAAAAAGAGGGGGCCTATGATGCAATCCTTCCAAATGCCACACCATACCATTATCCGAGATGCACCTTGTTCCTTTGAAGAGGTATACCAGTGAGGGTTGTTTTGAGACCAGTAGCGGGTGTTCTGTCGATTTACCTCACCATTTCCATAAAAACAGCCTCGTCACTGAACAGAATGGTGGATGGGAAAATGGCATCCCGAGCAAAAGAAAAATATGAATTATGGTTTGTAGAAATAGAAAAATATGAATTTCTCCTATGATGCCAGACTTATGGGACACCCTGTACATTCATTGTACAATGATTTAAAAGCTTTTATTCAGGTAAAAATTACTTTATGCATGATTTTTTTAAACTTTTATCCCCCTTATCCCATTTATATTATGTGGAGATAGTTCCAACCTGCACAATTTCATGCTACATGAACTTTTTCAGGAACAGAACCCTCATGCAGGTTGGGGGATCACTGTGTATATAGTTTTTCTGCTCTATCAATTGATGTGTGTGTTATTAATGTAGGATACATGGTTGCTGTGCAGCCTTAAAAGTAAGAGTTGCCTAGGTTAGGTAAACTTTAAATAGCTGTAACTTTATTATTTATTTTTGACAAATTTGGATTCCATATTTGGAGAGAGACAAAATTGCACTAAAAATTTTTTTTTTTTTAAATGGGGTCACCAGTTGGGTGCTAAACTACAATTTTCAGTTCCCTTTCTACTAAGATGTAATCCATCCTTACAGTAAGCTCCCTCCTTTCATAAAAATTATTCAACCCCTTCACTACATAGCACCCTAACTTTACCATTTAAGACTAAAATTCTACTTGTAAACTCCATGCTTACTCCCATCCTTGGTAAAATGCCTACTACATAACACTTGCTCTGCCTATGTTTTAAAGTTTCTATCAATTCTCTGTAGCTACCTCTGTTTAACTACTTCTGAATTTCTGTTCAACTTAAATCTACCATCTTTATCCTTGCTTGCTAAATCATTTACACCAATATGAATTATAATAATAGCTCAATTTTCAGGCAACTTCTTCACTACTTCATTGGGGTAATACCATATTTGTTTTAGCACACATCAATATTTTTCAATTAAAACATTTTTCTGGTTAATTTTTAGTCATTTTGCACAAATCTGACATCTGTTTCCTGTGCAAACATGTATTTTTTTGAGATATCTTCACTTGAAAATATCTAGTTTTTATCTAGTGATTTCACCAAATGTTTTTTATTTTTTCACTCATTTAGTAGCCATATTAGCAATCTCACAGCAATTATGGAGCTGTATGGTATCCCCCTAAATAAGGTGAGATATTACATGCTTTCCTTGCTAGGTTAGGGCTACAGTAGGGTTAGGTTAAGTTAAGGTTAGATTAGGTTGGAAGTAAAAGTGGCAACACCTCCTTTGTTGTGCTCCAAGCTTTTTTACAAATTGTTGAGGTAAAGGCAAGGTATTATATTATTAATTCTGTAGATTTGGCTTTGTTAGGATTATTAACCCATTGATACCTAGATACGCATTTTCTATCACTCACGGATCCAAGATGGAGAGAGAGTGGATACTTTTATATTTTTTCGAATATAATTTTATAATTTTGGTCATTTTAGTGGATAAATATTACATATATATTCAGTTGAGAATTTTGCTCAAAAAATTGTCTTGCCTTATCATTTACACACTGGCCAATATAATTTGTCAGTGTCAAAACAAAATTTCGTAAATCACTTTTTGACATTTGAGTTTTTGTTGCTAATGCCATGTAAAAAAATTGCACATCTTTTGGTAGCTACAAATTTCGTCCTTGTAGGATGAACTATAAGGGTGATATTTGCAAAAATTCATATTTTCCTAAGTCATGAGTAATTTAATTTAGAACCCTTTTTTTCATTTTTCTCAAAACCACAAAAAATGACAGGAAAATATGGTATGACTTGCTCTTTTTCCCATTCACTCTCAACACTGGTGTCACTAAAATCACTAAGTCAATCACTATCCTCTTCCTCAGTAGGAATGTAATCAGAATCAGCGTCAATAACATCTATTTCACTCATTATGAATGTTTATAAATATAAAAAGCAATTATGACAAACACAGGTCAACCATGCCATAAACACTGCTCAAGGGGATAAATGACGTGATGTTCATAATGTTAGCCCCACCCACAAATTATACTCATTTGATTGGTTGAAATATTTGAGTCAATAAACTCCTCCTACGACTCAGAAATCTCTCAGTAATATTCTCCTAAGAATATTAAAGTGGTAGAAAATTAAATGTATATGATAATGCATGTTACCCATGGATATTGGCATGTGCGTCTCATGGATAATGCACGTTTTCCATCAGGTCCAGCAGGTTAAGGTACAAATAGCTCTATTCTGAAGTTTTAAAGCTTAATTTAACTCAGTAGCTATTTAGAGATATCTAGGGGTTCATTCTGCACAAGCCCAGTTTTTTGACCTGATTAACCTAGGCCTTTATTAGCTTATTTCTTCCAGAGATAACCTAACTTAAACCATGAAGCTTTTAACTGACTTAAAGAATAGCATTTAAGATGACTTTAGACTGTGACTAAGGTTTGTAAGGAGGAAGTTAGGAAAGGGGTTAAGGCTGTAGTATGTGAGAGTTGTGATGATTGGTATCACTCAGCATGTAGCTATCAAAATTACAGAACAAATGTACAGGGGTATGAAGTCACCAAATATTTTGTGGTTTTGCAATAAGTGCTTAGCCGAGGTTAGGGACATGCTCAAGGAAAGGTTTAAGAAAGCTGCTAGCTCAGAGTCCAGTGGGCCCAAGTTAGCTGGCCCTATGATTGATAGTGTAGCTAGTGAGACTAATGTAACAGTTAGGCCAGAAACTGAGTCTAATACAGGAAATACTAATGCAAGATGTAGTGAGGTTGGGCCTAAGCCTAGACCTAGTGTTAGAGACAGGGATGCAGGCCCAAGTAAAGTTAAGTCTGATGAATGGCACAAAGTCAAAGGTCAGTCAAGAAATAAGGTTAGAGAGAATAGTAATATTGTAGCAACTAATAACAGGTTTCAGATACTAGGAAATTTAGATGAAGCAGTACAGTGTGAATTTACCATGGTTGGGGACTCTATTATTAGGAATCAAGACAATGAATTTTGCAATAAGAGAAGGAAATCCCATAGAAGAATATGTATTCCAGGTGGTAATATTTCTAAAGTCAATGAGGTAGTGAAGAAGTTGCCTGTAACCCAAGGTAATATTATAATTCATGTAAGTATAAATGACTTAACAAGCAAGGATAAAGATGGTAGATTTAAGTTGAACAGAAATTCAGAAGTAGTTAAACAGAGGTAGCTACAGAGAATTGATAGAAACTTTAAAACATAGGCAGAGCAAGTGTTATGTAGTAGGCATTTTACCAAGGATGGGAGTAAGCATGGAGTTTACAAGTAGAATTTTAGCCTTAAATGATAAAGTTAGGATGCTATGTAATGAAGGGGTTGAGTTCATAGATTTGTGGGATAATTTTTATGAAAGGAGGGAGCTTTACAGTAAGGATGGATTACAGCTTAGTGGAAGGGGAACTGCTTTGTATGGGAGGCTTCTGGAAGAAAATGCGAGTTCTTTGGGGTTTTGAAAGATAACTTTAGTCAACAGAGAGAATAAAGCATCAGGGTAGTGGTAAAGTAAACAGTTAGTCTTAAATACAGATTATGTCAGAAATGGGCATATCATCTACCTAGCTGAAGGTAGGGAATCAGTTAAAACTGAGGGGTTAAAGTGTTTTTATACAAATGCACGTAGTCTTAGGAATAAGAAAAATGAATTATTTAGTTATATGATTAGTGAAAATATGGATATACGGTAGTCTGCATTAGTAAGACTTGGATTAGTGAGGCAGCATTCAATGACACGAACAGAATATGAGTTAAATAGTTATACAATGTATATTTACCAGAGAAGAGATATGCAAGGGGGGAGGTTTGGTCTTATACATTAAGAATGGTTTAACTTCAGTTCAGTATGATAGTATTAAATTAAATAATTTAGGTTGATATCTGTGTTTCAGGCAGAGTATATTCGGATAGGTGCATTTTACAGACCTTCAAACCAAACACAGGAAGTTGATGACAGTATGGTTCAAGAAATAAATGAAGGTTGTAGTGCTAGAACATTAACTATGGGAAATTTCAACCTGCCTCATATAGACTGGAGCCTTTTAGAGAGAAATAATAGGGAAGGTAACTTCTTCATTGACTGCTATAATGACTGTTTTCCAACACAATTTGTAGACAAACCAACTAGGGATCAAGCAATCTTAGATTTGGTTCTTTCCAATGATCATGAACTTATTAGGAAACTTGCAGTAGGAGAGTCATTAGGAAATAGTGACCATTGGATCCTATGTTTTAAGATAGAATTAAATAGGGATCTAGTCAACAATGACCATCTAGTCCATGGGTCGGGGAACTTTTTTGGGTATTACCCAAAAATCTATTTGAGTAAAATGAAATTACCCCCAGACTTCAAAGTAAACAAAAACAAGCCAATTGCTCTTAAAATTGTTGCATATGGTGTCTCTCATACCGCACACATTACCCCCAAAATTTTTAAATGTACCCCATTTGAGGTAATTTACCCCTGTTCGCTGACCACTGATCTAGTCCCTTGCTTCTCAAAGGGTGACTATGGTAGATTTAGGGAGTTGTTAAGCTCAATAAAGTAGGATAATTAATTTGCCAATAAAAATGCTAATGAGATGTGGTCTAGATTCAAAGAAATTTTAGAGGATGTACAATTTTTTTAGATGAAAAGCTTTCCTCTATTGAGATCTGCTTACTCATTTGGTCCATTTTCTTTTCTTTCAGAGTACTACCAGTAGAAGTTGATAGTCTAGCCCATATTCTATCTATGCCTATTTCCTTCAGTCACAGCTATTCTTTTTTTTATCATTTTCATTTTTGGCTTTAGCATACTCTTTTAGGTGATTAATCTTCAAATGATTATGAAGAGGTATTGTGCTAAAAGACTTTTGGCCACCTTTCTTCATCCCACATTTGATAATCTTTTGGCAAATATTACACTTTGGAGTGATATTGCTAGGATTGTTTATTGTATACAGTGACCACACAAAACTTGTCATGATTAATACTTAATAGTTTAATACAACACAAGAATCTGAAAGAGAACAAAACAATTAAATATCTGAATATACTTAAATTATTATTTATCTTATATTTGGGGGAGGGGGGGGGCTTGCCCCCAATGCAAAACAAAACATAGCAATATGAGTGTAAAAATAATATGGTACCTAATAATATATATCCAGCCAGATAGATATGGCCATAACCGGTATCCAGTGATGGGCATCGATACATGAAAATCGCTAAAGCGGTACCGATACATCGATACATGAAGAACGTCTTAGGTGATACTGAACGCCGATACTTTCTAGATGTCTTAAGCGATACCGATACATGTATCGCTGGTACATTTTTATAATTATTCATTTAATATGTAGGTATTAGATATTATTGTTTATACTAGTAATTTGTATGCACTGTAAGTAAAATCAACGACATTTTAATGGGTTTTATAGATGTAAATAAAAACAATTGCTTTATTTAATGAAAGTATGTTTTAATTTTGTAGGATACATGAATGACTGAAAATATTACACTAACAAAAAGTAATTTCTATTACCCTTCAAAAATACCAGCTGGCTAAACATCTGGTCAGACAGTCTATTCCTTTTTGGAGCGTGAATGTGACCAGCCAAACTAAACAACCGTTCTACGGGAGCAGAGGATGGTAGTGGTATGTTATACTTCAGGAAGACCCGTAGAATTCCTGGGTACTACCTCAGATTGGAGAGAATGACTTCCGTCACCCAGATACTGCAAAACTTCCATCTCAGTGGAATCTTGGGTTGCAGAGACATTAGTGGAAGCAGACTCATAACAGAAGAAATCATCTGCACTTCCGTCAGATGCAGCATCACTTAGTTGTTTGCTGGGGGGTCTGCTCGCTGAGGCTCTTAACAGCATTAACCAACATTTCTTGAACCCTCTTTTTGACAATGTTAGTATTAAATTTGCCTTTTATTGTCATCCACTTCAAAAATTCTTATTAATGTATCGATGTATCAATTTTTTTCGATACATTTAAGCAGGGTTTCAGAGCCAATAAAAAAACTTCTGGCTCTGACTCCGGCTCCGGAGCAGAAATTTTTTACAGTCTGGCTCCGGCTCTTTTATAGTAAATTCTGTTAATTATAAAATAAATATCTAGATTTATATAACTAATTGTCCAATTTAAAATATTGCACAAAAATATTTTATTATTAAATCACTTTAATACTCAAAATTTAAATTTCTTATGATTTTAAATTAGGCAAATATAATGATAGAATGAAGTTATTTAAATAACTAAAGGAAAATGATGAAAACTAAATGATATTAAATATTTATTAACAATGGTAGCTTATAAAATTAGAGAAACTTGCCTCCTAATTAGTTCAAAGTTCAAACTTAAGAATTCTCGTATGGAAAATAGTAACAATCAAACTTTCTGAGATAATATATGCATCTTTTTTTAAGTGTTGAAACTTGAAAGCTTCATGAAAGCCAACTTGGCTTGAAAGAGCTGAATATTTCAAAAAATTCAGTTTTTAAATTTTTAATAGGTTATATTATTTACTTAAAAAGAGATTTTCTTTTAGTCAAAAAGTTTTGTAATTTAATTAACAAAAGCAATTCAACTAAAAGTCAAAAGTTCAAACTACTAATTGTCTTATCTAAACTAATCTTGAATTTCTGAGCCATTTCTTCTAGTAGACTGCGCATAGCTGGCTTTTCAAACATAGATAGAGGCATAGAATCTTTAACAACTAACTCAATTATGCTATTTTTAAAATTATCTGTAGTCATTGAGATAGTGACTTTTTGAGACTCAAAAATTTAGTAATGTTTTGCTGGTTTGCTTTAGTTTTTGAACTGGCAGAAGTACTGGGTCTTGAAAGCTCAAGCATTTGCTTCTTTTTTCCATCATTTTTGATATTTCAGGATGTAATCGACTCAAGTGTCTTTTCAAATTATATGCTCTTGAGGAGACATCAGGCTTTTTGCTTTGAGGCTTGGTAATTTTAGTTCCACACGTTGAAATATTTCCCGAAGCATCAGAAACTTCACAAATACAAACATAGTGTTGTTTCTTATCTGAACTTTCAGTAAAATACTTGAATATATCAGACTTCTTTATTGAATCTCTATCCATTATGAAGGGTCATAGACTGATAATTATAATTAAAGAATCAAGTACAAATTACAAAGAATCTGAAAAAAAAGAAATTTAGCAATACAAGATAATTGACCTAAAAATAAAAATAGTTCAATCCAAGTCAGAAGGACCAACCTTACTAGGTATGTATCTAGGTAGTTACCTACTTAGATAAATAGTTAGTACCTACCTACCTAAGGTCTCCACCGCCATAAAAAAAATTTTACCTATATAATTAAGTGTTGTTAAGACAAATCTTCCCAAATATTTAATGGTTAAAAAATGGAAATTTGCAGATTATTCCTGCAACTCCCACACCTCCATAAAATCCAAGAATCCTATGGTACCATTTTTCGTAATATATTACAAGAATTATAATTTGCAACTAAACCTATATTTAACAAATAACAATTTAGGTAGCAATATATCACCCGGAGCCAGACCATGGAGCCGTATTTTCAAGGTTTCTGGCTCCAGCTCCGGCTCCAGCTCCGGCTCCAGGTAAGCAAAATTCACTGGCTCCACCGACTCTGGCTCCAGCTCCGACTCCGAAACCCTGCATTTAAGAAAATTGACCTTAGCAATACCGATAAATCGATACTTTTGTCAAGTAGCTAAAGCGATACCAATACCAATCGATACGTATCAGCGATACATGTATCTAGATACTGCCCATCACTGCCGGTATCTGGCCAGATATGAAAAATTCATATCTGGTGCACCCCTAAAATTAACCTTCATTCAAACTGCATCAAAAACTATCAGAAAACAGTTTTGATTTACAAAGCCTATAATGTACACTTGTAAAAATTTACCCAATTTTTAGTCATTTTGCATGAATATGATATCTGTTTTCTGTGCAAACATGTAGTATTTGCAATATCTTCAAGTGAAGATATCCCCAAAATGGCTACAGTTCCGTATTACCCCCCACATTTTTTATTCAAAAATAGTTTTGTATATATATTTTATTAAAAAATTGGTGCTTTTTGTTAGTAAAAAACAACCATGGTTTTCTACTTCTGATAAAAATATTCAATATGATGAGAAAATATTGGTTTATAATAAATTTTTAAAAAGTACATTTTTTTTATCCTTTACAATTAATTAGTCTTTATGGCTCTGGCTACCCAGGCAAGGTAGGCACATATTATTACGCCCCCATAAAGATCACGCATCACAAATTGATCGGTATAAAGTTTTATATTTGGATCCTTTTGAATTTTTAATATTTGTATCTAAATAATTTATAATCCTAATATTTAATAAAATCATATTTTGCGTTTTATTTTAAATTTTTAATAGACTACCAAAATAACTTATAATCCTAATGTTCAATAAAATCATATTTTGCGTGGGGGGGCAATACATAAGAACATAAGAAATTTTTATAGTACACACACTAGGGGACACTTCAGCCCATCAAGGTGGCTCCACTATGTAAAAACTGCCTGTACATTGGCAATAACCAATTTTTACAAAACTAATTAAGTATCAATTTAAAACTAATTAATTACACTGGGGAACAAATTTCAAATTTTTGTCTATTGAATTAGATTTGACAGTTACTTCTAGGTAATTTGGGTGCGCTGAGCACGAATCTTTACTCGGTTTTGCTCTATCAGGTCCTGATTTTGCTCAACACCCCTCCTCTTTTGTCGTATTCATAAAAAGGTTTTTTCTCAATACTCGCTAAGTCTTTTTGCAGTTACACATTATGCAACTAGGTTTTTATCTAGGTATTTGTACCTATTGTTATGGTATTGTTGTATTATGTATATTTTTATATGTAACACCCTAAAATATTTTTAATTTTGTCATTTTTAACCCATTTTAATATTAGTAAATTAAGCTAAAAATATCATAGAATTCTAAAATTTTCTCGAGCGTTCCTGTTCTCTGTAGAGTATTCTAGAGGACAACTAAAATATATAAAAGCGACTCGTTTCCAGAGTTAATCAGTCAATTCAATCAGTCAGTCAGTCAGTCAGTCAGTCAGTCGAGTTAGTTAATTAAGTTGGACATTAACATAATTTTGAATTGGCATATGATTTAGTGAGTAATTTGTCATCGTGATTTAATATAGTTGATTTAATTAGACGTAATTTATATTGTACCTACTCATCCGTGTTTCTAGTTTAATTTCATAGATTGTAAGTACCTATTTCATAATAAGTACCTATTTAAACTAATTTTTGTGTTTATATTTCAGATTTTCTTAAATTTATATGAATTAAGGGCTTTAAATACCTTTACAAATTGGCAGAACAATCAAGCAATATGTCATCAAGCACTAGAAAGTTCAAATGCAAAGCAACCCTGATTCCTTCTGTTATATATGTGGAAATTTTACACTTCCACATCAACGAGCAAATATAACTGACTTCGTAAAAAGAGCTTACTTAGCTTATTTTGGCATAAACTGGGGGACCAAGATAAATCGTGGGCTCCACATAAAGCCTGCACTATATGCATTGAAAGACTGCGACATTGGACGAAGGGTTCGGATTCAAAAATACCTTTTGGAGTTCCGATGGTAAGTTTATGATTTCATAAAACTACGTAATTTAATCACTAGTATACTGTAACTTACCTAAATGTAATTGTAACTTAGGTACATAAACAAAAATTTACAGAAAATGTTTATAAGAATCTCAAATATTGCATAAGGTTGAAACACACAGAAATGTTAAATGTTTGGGTGATAACTTTTGATAAAACTCATAAAAACAAGTCTCTCGTCACTTTTGTTAACGCTTTACAATTTTTTTTCCATATCAGGTGTGGCGAGAGCCTACTAACCACGAGACCGATTGCTACCTTTGCTTTGTCAAGACTTCGGGCTTCACTAAGAAAAATAAACATTGTATCGAGTACCCAAATTTCGACACCGCGATACGACCTGTGCTACATTCAAATGAGATCCCCATTCCAAAATTTAAGGGTCTGCCAACTCAAGAATTAGTTGAAGATGTTCCTGAAAATATTGTTATGCACTTTGAGGAGTCAGACACCGATTTTGACCCCAGCGTATTTGAAAGTCAAAACGATCCGCAAAAGTTTAACCAGGCCGAGTTGAATGATCTTGTAAGGGATCTAAATTTGCCAAAAAAGGCTGCGAAAATTTTAGCTTCAAGACTTAAAGAGAAAAACTTGCTTACTTCAAACACATACATTTCATTTTACAGAAAAAGAGAAGAAGAACTTGTTAAATATTTTAGAACAGAGGATAGTTTAATATATTGCTGCGACATAATTGGTTTGTTAAGAAGATGGGGGTTGAGTCTTACGATGCAAATGATTGGCGCTTGTTTTTAGACAGTTCGAAAAGAAGTCTTAAGTGTGTGTTGTTGCATAATGGCAATCTATACGGCTCGATACCGATTGGGCACTCAACAAAATTAAAAGAAAAGTATGAACATATAGAAAAGGTTTTAAATCTTATCAAATATAGGGAGCACGAGTGGATCATATGTGTTGACTTAAAAATGGTTAATTTTCTGCTAGGACAACAAGGAGGGTATACTAAATATCCCTGCTTCCTTTGCTTATGGGACAGCAGAGCCAAGGAAGAACATTATTTCAAACAAATCTGGCCAGCACGAACATCACTTACTGTCAGAGAAAAAAACGTAATTAATCCACCTTTAGTGAGCAGATAAAATCATATTTCCTCCTCTGCATATAAAACTAGGCCTCATTAAACAATATGTAAAAGCTTTAGATACGAACGGCGAGTGTTTCAAATACATAACTTCAAAATTTCCAAGTTTAAGTTATGAAAAAATCAAGGCGGGAATTTTCGACGGTCCACAAATAAGAACAATGATTAAAGACAGCAATTTTCCTAATGTCATGAATGAACGCGAAAAAAATGGCTGGTTCTCATTCGTGGACTTGATAGAAAACTTTTTAGGCAATTATAGGGCAGATAACTACGAAGAAATCGTAAAAAAACTTTTAAGGGACTACAAAGAGTTAGGTTGCAATATGAGCATAAAAATGCATTTTTTGAATAGCCATCTTGACCAATTTCCAAGTAATTTAGGTGATGTAAGTGACGAACAAGGGGAGAGATTCCACCAAGATATCAAAATTATGGAGGAACGGTACCAAGGCCGCTGGGATTCCCACATGATGGCTGATTACTGCTGGTACTTGAAAAGAGACCTGCCATCAACAAGCAAATACGCTAGAAAGTCTTACAAAAGAAAATTTTTGCCACAGTGAAAGCTTCATATCTGTTTGTTTTTTTATTTTAAGTCATTTCTATCGTTATAATGTAATTTTACTGTAGTTTGAACTGCTTGTATTCATGAAACTTAAAAAAAATTTAACACATGACTTAATTTTTTAGTCCTAATTTGAAAAATCTGGAAAATGGCACATAGGCTGTCGACAAGAATCAGGACCTGATAGAGCCAAACCGAGTTGAAATTCGTATTCAGCGCACCCAAATTACCTAGAATCAAGTGTCAGATATCATTCAATAAAATACGTGTTGCCCAGTGTTATTAATTTAAAACTAAAGATAGAATCTCTAGATCCAGAGGATCAAAG
Organism: Bathynomus jamesi; assembly: GCA_023014485.1. Classification (NCBI taxonomy): domain Eukaryota; kingdom Metazoa; phylum Arthropoda; class Malacostraca; order Isopoda; family Cirolanidae; genus Bathynomus; species Bathynomus jamesi. The sequence continues at coordinate 566,470 of JAJOZX010001079.1, read as the reverse complement.
TCATAATAGGCTACTATCCACAAATATGTTACACACTATATCTATTTATAACTGACATGCAAATATATCAGATCCAAAGAATCCCATCAATACCAGTACCGTGCCAACCAAAAATAAGTCACGGTCCATATCAATTGCGGACCAAGTCACAATTTACATCCATATACATTACAATATATATACTTAGGAGGAAAAGTGTAGGTGTGGCTGTAAAGACTGTAATGTAGAAATGTGTATGCACCCATTTTGGGTCTCCCATTTAAAGGTGTTTGTGGGGCAAGTGAAGATCATAAGTTTTTCAATACCTCACAGTACTATGGGAGGCACCACTCGGCAGAGGAATCTCTTTAAATAGGGTGTGTAAGGACAGAGAGTATCCCCTAACCCAAGATGCTGCCTCCCTATATCCCACAACACCTGTGTTGAGCTGTGGGATCTATCACCCAAATGCACATAATATATATGAAATAAACTAGTACCATTCATGCAATAAAAATTGGCTTAAACACCATCACCAGATGTCTCTTGCAGACATCAAACTATCCAACCTTCTTTTGAAAAAATCAAGTATATCTGAAGTCACCACTTCTTCTGTCAGACTATTCCAAAACTTAATTACTCTATTTGTAAAACTATGTTTTCTTAAATTTACTCTACATCTTGGCTTAAATAATTTCATACTATGACCTCTAGTCTGGTTATTGCAATCTTTAATGAAAAGAGACTCAAAATCTATCTTATCCAACCCTTTTATCATTTTATACACCTCTATCATATCACCCCTTAACCTCCTTTTTTAATGAAAACATGCTTAGATACGCCAGTCTTTCCTTATACGTCAATTGTCTTAGAGATGGGATCATTCTTGTTACTCATTTCTATACTTTTTCCAGTTTTTCAATATCTTGTATCAAATAAGGACTATTAAATTGAATGCAATATTCGAGGAGGGGTCTCACATATGAAATGTATAGTTACTTTATAATATTAGGTGATTTGTATTCAATGTGTGTCTGCATGAGATTGAGTCTAGCATTTGCTTTATTTCTGATTACCATACAGTGATTTGAGGGTTTAAGTTCATTAGTCATAGTGACACCCAAGTCTTTCTCTTTATCATCATTTTTAATCCAAATTCCATTCATATTGTATTCAAATTCTGGATTTTTTGGCCCAATATGCATAACCTTACACTTATCAATATTAAATTTCATCTCCCACTTATCTGCCCAAGCTATTACTCTGTCTATCTTTTTATATGTCATTGCTCCTACTACTGACTTAATATTATGACCTAATTTTGTATCATCATCAAATTTTGAGGTTTTACATGATAGGCCCTTCTCTAGATCATTTATATAGACAACAAAAAGCAGAGGTCCCAGAACAGACCCCTGTGGGACTCCGCTCAATATGGGTCTCCAAGTAGACTTATTTCCATTTAGATGAACTCTGTTTTCTATTTCTCAGCCATTCTTCTATCCAATCAGCTATATGACCTCTTATACCATGGGCTCTAACTTTTACCAACAATCTTGCATGAGGAAGAGTATCAAATGGCTTTGCAAAATCTAAGTATACTATATCTACTGGCTCTTTATTGTCCAAATACAATAGGACAAATGCAATACGGAACTGACCCCACAAAAACTACACATTTGCACAGGAAACGGATGTCAGATTCTTGCAAAATGACCAAAAATTTACCATAAAAATATGTTTTTGTCAAAAAACATCGATGTATGCTAAAATGAATATTTACCTTTCATTGACTTTAAAAATATTACCTCCTGGAATACATATATCTTCTACAGGTTTTCTTTCCCTTATAATTGATTCCTAATGATAGAGCCCCGAGCCATGGTAAATTCACACTGTACTACTTTATCTAAATTCCCTACAACATGATTACTGTTCTCTCTAATCCTATTTCTTGACTGACTTTCTGCCACCCAGATTCATGACCATTTAGAATTACTCTGTTCTTTGACTTCTAGGGCAACTACATTTGTATCACCAGCAAATTTATGTATTTAATAACTACTCTCTTCTCTAAATCATTTAGATATACAATAAAGAATAATGAATCTAACACTAATCTGCTATATGAGAGTTAGTCTTTCAGCTAACCCTAAAAAGTGAACAGGAAGCCTAGGTCTTCCGGGGCGAATTTGGGAGCTAACTTATGAAAATAATAGATGATGAGGCTTGTCTTTCGACAACGGGCCAAAGAAAAAAGAATTACTGTTTCCAGCAACAAAGGCTCATTGAGTATTCTGACGGGACACTACTTGGCTATTGTACACTGGTCAGTGGTAACTGTCAAAAATATAGTCTATTATTATTATTAGTCTGTTTTCTGTGTAACCAACTATGAAGGGTCATTCGCGCGCGCGCGCACACACACACACGAATTACACTAAATTATGTGACTAGAGATTTCATGAATAATTGGAGCATGAAGTGAGAGATGAAAAAGGACAAAAAGGTAGCCAGCACCATCTTCAGTTCTGAGGCCAATTCCAGAATACTCAAGAAAAAATGAAAATGAGGCCTGTTAGTAAGCTAACTAATGAGGTGAGTGTATGAGGGTATTAACCAGTGTTGGGCACTAAAGCGTTAATCCGATAACAGTTAGTTAACGAAGTTAACTTTTTTTAACGGACTATTAACGGAAGTTAATTTCCATTTATCGTTATCGGACCAGTTAACTTCGATAACTCGATATTTAGTCTGTTAAAGTCCGTTAACCGTTAACTGCGAGGAGTCATTCACGGAAGATCACCGCTCCGCGAATGAATTCAAACCGACATAACTTCAGTCTGCTTCCAGATCTCACAAGGGGAGGATGGGGAGGCCAAGAGGTCAAGACTGGCAGTTGGGCCTAACTTTGAGAAGTTGGTCTTTCTGAAGGACAACCAGCACATTGTGTCATAGTCTTTAATAAATATGCCTAAAATTTAATATTACCTTTCAGTTCCGCCATAATAATTCTCTGGTAAATTAAAATTTAGTTAATGGTTAGTGGTTACAAGGGTTTCAAAACATGTAATCAGTACATTTTTTATTAAAATAAAAAAAAAGTTATTAAGCAAAAAGTTGCAAAACTTGATAAAAATACAGTTAATAAGTATTTATTGTTTGATTTTGCATAAATAAACTTTTCTATGGGTTTTAAAGCTTTTTTCCTTGATTTTTTTTAAATGTTAGTAAAGAAATAGTTATCGTTAACGGATTATCGTTAATGTCCGTTAACTTTGTAGTAAAATTATCGGATTATCATTATCGAGTTAAAAATTGGGGTTAACGGATTATCGTTATCGAAGTTAACTTTTTGGTTAACGGTGCCCACCACTGGTATTAACTAACAACTATTGCAGTATATATCAGTAGGAGAAATGACATATTCACAGGTATATAAATCGTGATCGGTAACATTAAACAATCACATTGCAAAAATATACAAAAGTAGCACTGAATGGATTAAATGATATCACAAAAGTTGGTGATACGAAGGAAGGTTGGAATTATTTTGAGAGGAAAGTCCTCTGACAGAAGGATAAGAAGTGACAAATTCCTGTTATGCCTTCTGCAATATTCAAACAACGGAAACTGGGCACTCAATAAAAAAATGTTGTAATGTCATTGGGACTTGTGGGAGATACAAAAGTTCTACGATTGTGAGAAAAATAATGTTGATGAGTAAAGTAACAGGTTTTCACATATGTACGATAACACAGGAGTAGAATCGATAAACTAACTGAAGATTGTCATAAATTCTAACTAAAGTTTAACCTCCAAGAATTATTAAAAGTATCAGTATTGTGGTGTATCACTGCTAACTTGTATCACATATAAATGAATAATCTTAGTGTTTATTTCTGGTGGTCGTTTCAATAAACATTCATAGTATTGGCGCTCCTTAAGAATACTTAAATGTTAAACTTTAGTTAGCCTTTATTTTTTATTTATTATTTGACAACTAATGACATGACATGCCATATGATATGGTAAACAGTAGCTCGTTAGTTAATTTTAAGAAAAAATTGATAAATAGTTGTATGCTAATTACCTGACTTGAGACTGCATTTTGCAAGATTTTAAATAGTAAATAGATTGTACTACTCTGGTAGTTATGAAAAAAAATGTATAGGATTATAGGTTGCTGCTATCACACTTGGCGATCCGGTGAAAATTTCCGCCAGATCTTAGTGCCGAGTCAACGACAAACCCTACGTCTTTTCATTAAAAAATTATGTGTTTTGTGGGGGTCTTCAAAAACCTTGTTAAATAGTTTTTTTGGTTAATGTTAAATTGAATGTCCTTTAGCAGTTAGCGCTGACTAAAGGTAAAAAGGAAACTACCATACCTTATTATTTCGTTGGATCTCGCTTCTAGTTGTATGGCGCGCGGATTGCCTATTGCGCCTCTCTCTCTCTCTCTCTCTATGTAGGCGATAGGGTTATGCAACGAGTTTATTCTGTCTATTAATGCAGGCAATTCGCAATGTCTAAATACCTGAAGGAATAGGCCTATCCTTTTATGTTATTAGTTTATTAGTTTTATATTATGTTTAAAATCGATTAGACGCATATGTTGATAGATTGGGTATAGTTTAAGGTAGTAAAATTAAGGCTTTGTGGGGATAGATCCCACAGCTCACACAAGTATTGTGGGATATAGGGGGCAGCATCTTGTGTTAGGGGATACTCTCTGTCCTTACACACCCCATTTAAAGAGATTCCTCTGCTCAGCGGTGCCCCCCATAGTACTGTGAGGTATTGAAAAACTCATGATCTTCACTTGCCCCACAAACACCTTTAAATGGGAGACCCAAAATGGGTGCACACACATTTCTACATTACTGTACAGTCTTTACAGCCACACCTACACTTTTCCTCCTAAGTATATATATTGTAATGTATATGGTGGTAAATTTTGACTTGGTCCGCAATCGATATGGATCGTGACTTATTTTTGGTTGGATGGATACCGTAATGAAATTGACTGGATCCTTTGTATGGAAAACTGATGAGTGGGTAGTTGGGAGGTAACGAAAATGGTTCACTGAGTAGGTAGGTAGTTAATCTAACAATCATTAAATTCCTTTTATGTCAATAACTGGGTGGATGAAACCAATTGGTTGCTCACCAGAGTTATTCTCCACACTAGTATTTATATACTGTGTGGGAGGAGCGTGCTCGGTAGTGGAGATACATTACCGCTCAACCAACCGAGGAATAAACCAAGACAACGCTGGTACGAGAAGCCCCGCGAAGAGGAGAACAAAGGAGAACAAAAGGAGAACGAAACGACGAACGGGGCGAGAGGACGTACCAGCAAAGTGCGCTCTCGACAAACATAACCGGAGAAGGGAGAGACTCAAATAACTAAAAGTAAGTGACTAATTGAGTTTTTACACCAGTAAGTTATAAGCATTAAATTAAGCTGGGTCAGACAAGTTAGGCCTACATTGTGGCCTAAGACCCAGCATCAACTCATAGCTTAACAAAGGTGAAGGTAGATTGCCCTAACCTAATTCTTGTGAGGAATCCTACTGTGGACCTCAATTTATCTGCCCGCTCTGGACCATTTCCGGAATCTCTAGGCTGACCCCTCTAGGCTAGACTTGATCTACTCTATAGTATAGACTGGAGATATAAGGGGTGGGTTAATTGTGGACCAAGTCATACAGAGCATTTTTCGCATTGATGGCCCGTGTGGGGAATTTACAAACCTTAAGCTTACTTAACAAAAAATTGCAGAATTAGGCTAAATAGCCTAAGTCTAGCCTAAGCCTAACCTGAGCAAGCCTAATTAGGTCTACAACCTAGGGCCTAACTAGGAAACATTTACATTAAAGGAGTCTCATTCTCTTATAAGCTTAGACCTGAGTGACACACAAGTACTTGGGGGGGATTAAACCAAATTTGAACTTGACTGTTTTGTCTGTGCTCTCTCTTCTCTGGTAATTTCTTCTTGTCCTCTATTTCATTACGATCCCCAGTTAAACAATTTTGACTTAGACATGGACAGTGCAGAATTGAAAAAGTTAAAAAAGAAAAGGGGGGCAAAGTTGGGAGCTGTTACAAAGGCTGTGAACACTTTTAACAATATTACCAACCAGGTAAGAAAAATATAGAGTGTGTAATTATTAAATTAGAAATTAAAAGAAGGAAATAATAGCCATTAATGAGAGTATTTCAGAGTTAGTTGAATCCGAATGGCTGAAGAACAATTGATAGACCTTTACGCTGATGATGATGATCAGGTAAGCTCAATTGAACAGCAAATAAGGGAACTACGGTCTCGGTTGACTGACTTAACACCAAAAAAACCTAATTCTGATTTTAATCAAAGTAGGGCTAACCTTCAACAAAATTTAAGTGGCATGCAAATCCTGAGTCACAAGAATTGAGGGCTCAGTTACCCATTTTGCAATACCACATTTGAAGGGGACACGGTACAATTCCCATCTTTCATTGACAAATTTGAGAATTTAATAGGTAATAAACCTTATATTTCAACTGTTGAAAAGTTTAGTTACTTACTAGTTCCCTTAAAGGCCCAGCCTATAACCTGATAGCCTATTTACCAGCCGTAGGGATTCATATGAAGTAGCTATTGATCTTTTAAAACGTAATTACGTTAATAAAGATATGATTATATATGAATTATCTCAACAAATTTTTGAATTTGCACCCATAAAAGATAACCATAGTGATATGGAAAATTTTTATACAAAATTAGAAGCTATTATAGGACAACTGGTTAGCAATGAGATAGATATTAAAACTTCATCTTGGCTTATACAAAGCATAGTACTTAGGTGCCTTCCTTCGAGGGTTAAAGATAATTTAATTCTAAAGACGGGAGAAAATTATCCTAATTTAGCACAAATAAGACAACACTTCCCCAATATCCTAACTAATTACAACTTGAGAGATTTTCCAACACATAAGACCCAGACTATAGATAAACCAAAGACTGTTCCCAGAGACCAACTAGCTACAGCCAAACAGACAAAACTTGATACTGTAGAATCAAATGTGACCAACTACAAAACACGAACACCTACATTACAGAACTTTAATGTAACTGCTGCCTCAACTTACACACCATATTGCAAATTTTGTGCAAGTAATGAACACAGTAGTACTGGGTGTGACAAATATTCAGATTTTAACCAAAGGGCTAAAAGATGTGAACAGTTGAACCTGTGTAAAAAGTGTACTGGCCAGGGACATTATAAGAAAGACTGTAAATCTAGGTTAAGATTCAAGTGTAAGTTTTGTAAAAGTTTACGACATGTCTCATCAATGTGTGATTCACCAAAGTGTCCAAATAATAGTACTCAAACTCAAAGATACCTCCCCCAAACAAAGGTAATCAAGAAAATGCCACTTTCATGGGACATTCTGCTTGTTCAAACAATGTAACAAGAAACACTGAGATTCTTTTACCAACTATTACTTTGGACTTAGTGAATAGTGAGGGTAGTACCACTCCAGTGAGATGTCTTATAGACTGTTGTTCTCAACAAACATTTGTTTCAAAAAATGTAGTTAATAAATTGGGTTTGACACCAAACCCGAATGAACAAAACCTCAATATTGCGTCCTTTGTTAAGGATAACTCGGACAAAAATAGCTATAAGACAATTGACCTGGAACTACATTTAGAAAGTAAATTCAAGAAAATTGAAGCAGTTATTATTTCTAAAGTAGGACAAAACAAACTGGTTATACCCAAACTAGAACAAACCATAAATCATTTGGGAAAACACTACAAAATAGCTGATAGACATATCACTAACAACACAGTAGCTAACATTGAAATGCTAATAGGGGCAGATTATATTAATCTTATTCATAAGGGCATAGTAGAGATAGGTAATGGTATAGCTATTCAGACTCCATCAGGGATAGCCCCTTTGGGTGACCTATCAGAATACAACCTAGACCTAAACCAAAACAGTTCATGACCAACAAATACTATGTGCCTCAACTCAGTCCTACATAACACCTGTAAGAATAGCAACACTTTGAATAATATTATCTCAACTGAGAACATTAATTCATCATTATCAAATGAAACTTTGGATGAGGCAATTCAAACTTTATGGTTGCTAGAATCTGTGGGTATACATGACACAAATCAAACTTCAGAAGATCAGTTAATGGTAGAAAGATTTGAAGACACCATTCAGTGCAAAGACAATAGTTATTTTTTGAGTTACCTTGGAAAATAAATTGTCCAACTTTAAGAGACAATCTCAAAGTAGCTAAAGGACATTTATATAAAGTAATGAAAAAACTCAAACAAGAAATAATGTAAAAATATTAATGATGTCTTCAAAGAACAGCTACAGAAAGGCTTCATTGAAGAAGTAACAAATAACCCTTTTAAAAAAGATGGTTGTCATTATTTAACCCACAGGGGGGTTTATCGACAAGATGCCCCAACAACAAAACTCAGAGTAGTATATAACTGTAGCCTCAAAGACAGTGATAAACACAGTTTGAATGATTGCTTGATTGAGGGTCCTAATCTCATTTCTGACCTTGTGAAGATCTTACTGAGGTTCAGGTTAGACAAATATGCTGTACAAAGTGACATTTCAAAGGCATTTTTGAGAATAAATCTTAAAAATGAATATGAATAAGAAAAAAACCAACTTAGGTTCTTATGGTTCAAGGATCCATTTGATTTGAATAAAGGGTTCATAACCTATAGATTTAATGTTGTGTTGTTTGGAGCCAATTGCTCACCTAGCCTATTAGCATTGACAATTAACATCATTTAAACCAGTTTAATAACTCTCTAACATTGAACTTCCTTAAGGAACATTTTTACGTAGACAATCTAATAGGCTCAACGACAACAAAATCTGAATTATCTGAAGTCTATGAACACTCTCAAAACATTATGCAACAAGGTAACTTTGAACTTAGAGAGTGGATTTCAAATGATGAGGATTTAAACAAAAAGATTTTAAAGGATAATAATGGTCTTACTGAGCCATCAGACAGAGTTAAAACTTTAGGTATGAACTGGTATTTGGATGCAACTTCTAACAGTCATGATTCAATCTGTACTAAAGGTTTTAAACTTGATGAGGAAGCAAATACTAAAAGACAAATATTATCAGAGGCTTCCAAAATTTTTGATCCTATGGGTCTATTCCTGCCTTCAACAATAAAATCAAAGATTCTCCTCCAAGAAATTTGGAGGACAAATGTTGGGTGGGATGATCCAATAACAAATGAAAATCAAAAATCTTGGAAGAAGTTAGCTACTGATTTAACAAAAGTGCAGAACATTAAAATTCAAAGGTGCTGTGGGTTTAGGGATAAGCCCCAGAGACTTCATGTGTTTGCTGATGCAAGCACACAAGCTTATGGGTGCTGTGCGTATCTTGTAAGCCCTACAGAAAGTCATCTAATTTATGCAAAAGGGAAAGTTGCACCTCTCAAACCTACCCGAACCATACCTCAATTGGAACTATTGGCTGCTACATTAGCCATTAAAACCATTTCATTGCTTAAGGATGCTTACTATGATGTGTTCATAACTAATATCCACGTCTGGCTTGACAGTCAGATTTGTCTTGCCTGGATACGGAATGATAGCATTAATAGTAAGAATATCTTTGTAAGAAATAGGCTAAAAGAAATAGCTGACGCTAATGAAAGCCTACAAGTAAACTTTCACTATGTTCCAACTAAACAAATCCAGCAGACTTTCTGACCAGAGGTTTATCCTACAAGTTGTTGAAGTCAAACAAAACTTGGTTTATGGGACCTAAGTGGCTCTGTAATACAGACCAATGGCCTGTGGAACAAGTTAACTTGACATTAAATTTAATCTTTTCAAATGAAAAGGTTGAACCAATCACTAATTATGAAAGTATTCTGATTTCAACAAACTTGTCAGGGTGACAGCCTACTGTTTGAGGTTTGCTCACAACTGTTTAGCTACAATTAACAAACAGCTAAATAAAAAATCATAATTATACAGAAGTTGCAACCCAATACTGGATAGGCCAAGCCAACAAAAAGAGTACAATAAAGAGTTAGAATTCTTAACTAATGGGAAACAAACAAAAGAACCTGTACCATCAGTAGTTGTGGATCTAAACTTGTTCAGAGATGAGGAAGGCCTTCTAAGGTGTAAAGGGAGATTAGACAAATCAAAACTGTCATACAAAAGCAAAAATCCAATCCTTTTACCTAGATTTAGCTATTTGACAACATTAATCATCAGAAAACACACAATGATGTATATCATATGGGGGTACCACAGACACTAACTACATTAAGAAAAACTTATTGGATACCCAAGGGAAGGATCACTGTTAAAACAGTCCTGAGTGAGTGTGTCACATGTAGGCGTATTCATGCTAGGCCCTATAGGAAACCAAATCCTCCTGCTTTGCCAGAGGAGAGAGTTACTCTCAACAGACCCTTTGAGACTGTAGGCATTGACTATACAGGAGCATTGACTGTAGGGGTGGGTGACACTGAACAAAAAATGTACATTGTACTGTTTACATGTGCTGCCTCACGAGCTGTTTATTTGGATGTTGTGGAGGACCTTACAGCAGAATCTTTTGTTGCTGTCTTTAAGAGATTCTGTGCACGACATTCAGTACCCAAGACAGTTTGGACTGACAATGCTACATATTTCAAAGCTGGTGAACAAGTCATCCACGACTTGTTAAGCAATGAAATCACACAATTATATATACAAAATTCAAACATAAAGTGGAAGTATATTCCGGTTGCCTCTCCTTGGTATGGTTCTATCTGGGAGAGGAATATACAAACAGTAAAGAATTGCTTGAAGAAAGCAATTGGCAAAAAACAGATACACTTATTTGGGTTACTCACTCTCCTGGCTGAGATTGAGAACATCATTAACAATAGACCACTCACTTATGTGAGTGACAACATTAATGACCCAGAACCATTAACTCCAAATCATTTGATTCGGGGAGAACAAGTTAGTCTCCTGCCGGACTACAATATAGACTCTTCAGAAGACCCAAACTGGACTCAACGACATGATGAGCTCCAGACTAAGTTACAACATTTAACTAGAGTTAAAGCTCATTTCATTAAACAGTGGAAAACTGAGTACTTGATGGGTCTAAGGGAGAGACATAAACAAATGACTAAGAAGGATTGGTCTGACACAATTAAGGTAGGGGACCTTGTTCTCATACATGACAGTACTCCAAGACAATACTGGCCTCTGGCTAGAGTTTCAGAACTCAGACCAGGGGCAGACGGGGTAACAAGAGTGGTCAAATTAAGGACTTCAACGGGTGACACAACAAGAGACATTTCTCTTTTGTACCCTTTAGAGTCTGGACCCAAAACAATGGACTTTGGAGAACCTTCTCCACTGACAGTAACAACTGGAGACACTGAACTTCCAGTAACTATTCCTTTGACAGTAGGAGTGGTAACGCATCCTACTACAACATTGACAGACACAAGACCTCAGCGACAAACAGCATTAAAGGCGCGACTATTTTTACAACAAAAAATAGATGCTGGGGAATTGTAATTTTATCTTCTAACTTTCATTTTTCTTTTCTTATGGTAAAGACCATAGACAGTTTCATCCTATGGATGTATATTTTTCTTCTAATTAAATGCTACACCTTCTCCATGAGAAGGTGAGGATAGGCACTGTTAATCAGATTAACAGGCATTTACAGTTAAATAGTTAGCTAGTCTACACTCAGACAAAAATTGGTGACAATGACACCAAAATTTTTATCTCCCGGGGCCCCCAGTATATGGAAAACTGATGAGTGGGTAGTTGGGAGGTAACGAAAATGGTTCACTGAGTAGGTAGGTAGTTAATCTAACAATCATTAAATTCCTTTTATGTCAATAACTGGGTGGATGAAACCAATTGGTTGCTCACCAGAGTTATTCTCCACACTAGTATTTATATACTGTGTGGGAGGAGCGTGCTCGGTAATGGAGATACATTACCGCTCAACCAACCGAGGAATAAACCAAGACAACGCTGGTACGAGAAGCCCCGCGAAGAGGAGAACAAAGAGAACAAAGGAGAACGAAAACGAAGAACGGGGCGAGAGGACGTACCAGCAAAGTGCGCTCTCGACAAACATAACCGGAGAAGGGAGAGACTCAATAACTAAAAGTAAGTGACTAATTGAGTTTTTACACCAGTAAGTTATAACATTAAATTAAGCTGGGTCAGACAAGTTAGGCCTACATTGTGGCCTAAGACCCAGCATCAACTCATAGCTTAACAAAGGTGAAGGTAGATTGCCCTAACCTAATTCTTGTGAGGAATCCTACTGTGGACCTCAATTTATCTGCCCGCTCTGGACCATTTCCGGAATCTCTAGGCTGACCCCTCTAGGCTAGACTTGATCTACTCTATAGTATAGACTGGAGATATAAGGGGTGGGTTAATTGTGGACCAAGTCATACAGAGCATTTTTCGCACTTTGGATCTGATATATTTGCATGTCGGTTATAAATAGATAATACTCTTACTTTGCAAAGTAAGTCCCCAGACGTCTAATTTTTGTATTTTCATTATTTCTTCTCTCGAAGTAATTTTCATGAATCAGCGATGAAAAATTTTTATACGAAAAAATACGTTTTTCTTGCTGTTATGTAGGCACAATGGCTACATATTTGGTTCTACGTATGGCAATTTTTCCCATTTTCAATAGGCTTTTTCGCCAATCCCGAGACAATTTTGTAGTTATTTAATGCAATAAATTAATAATTTGTCTTTAATTATTATGAAATAAAGATACCATATACGTACCATATTGTAGGCGTGTACTGTATAAGCTTGGGTTTGAATTAGGCTTTGTTGTGAACTGTAATGTTAAGTGTATGACAGGTATGTATAATTTTTCCATAGTAGTAGTAAATAGTTGTATGTTAATTAGCTGACTTGAGATTGACGTTTGGCAAGATTTTATTATTATTATAAAATATAGCTCATGACTTGGATAAACTCCATAGGCCGCAATGGCTTCATGTTTTCCAAATGAAATGTAATGTATGGTAATTAAGGCACACTACCTTATAAACAAAATCTTACCCCATCGTAACTACAATTCAATGATTATGATACACTACACGATATAGTGAGTAATGGTATATGTTATCTAACGATAAACTTGAGAATTCTGGTCCCTATTGAGACGATTTGAGGTGCGATAATTTATTATTATTATTATTCTTGTTTAAAGGAATAGAAAATATATAATACATGGGGAAACATACTGAAGAAAAGGGCGGCGGAAGGGGGGGACCCACTCTTAAAATGACAGGGGGGGTTCAGGTCCCCTTGTCAGCGAAGATATTTGACATTTTAAATTTTGAAAAACAAGTTTTTCAAAGTAAAAAGTAAACATTTACTTTGTGTTTGGTCTATGTAGCATATCTTGTAAATTGTAAGTTCATAACTGTAGCACTTTCGAATGTTCACGGAGTCTAGTGAATGTAGTCTAGCAGTATGGTAATCAATCCTACTTGGTTACCCCTTGCGCCCTGACGTTCCGCCGCCACTGGTTAAAGGACAAGCCGATTTGTATGAATGAAGTCTTTGCTACTTCGTTACTATTACTTCAGAAACTATAGATCGTGGCTTTGTAGGCAAAAGGTTTTGCTACTACGACTTGTCGACAATTACTAGTAAAATTTCAAATATCTTTTTTATAAGAGAAACCTGGAAATTTTTAATTATTTATTTATATATTACATATACTATTATTTTGCAGTTTTAACCGTAATGATGTATGTCATAATTACGTTGCATATATCCATTAGCGGGCCCAGAGGGAGCCAAAGGGGCCATGGCCCCCCAAAACTGATAAAGGTGGGGCTAACACCATCTCCTAAAGGCCACGTAAAATACTTTTTCTTACCCCTTCCCTTTTTCTTCATGTTACCTACAGAAGTGCTCTATATATCTGTTATGAAAAGGCCAATGAATTCAACGTTTAGAGGCTTTATTCAACTAATTCAAACATAATTCATAATCGAGATTACATCTGAAACAGAACAGAAATAATAATTAAACACAATGAAAACATAATAGCAGTTAGCAAAAGTAAGTAAAGTTAAATTTACGACATTTACCCCTCCCAAAAGGCAAAACATAAATTTTCTCAAAAATTAATATGAGACGAATTACATTACAGTACATATCTTACAAATCTAAAATATCCGGCGCTTTCCTGCGGCGCTGAGATCGACGTAACGGGATGTCTTCAGCATTGACTGGAACATCAATTGATGGACTATTGTTTTTGGTGATGTGTCGTTGCTCATCTTCCATACCTTTCTCCCAGTGTTGGGCACTAAAGCGTTAATCCGATAACAGTTAATTAACGAAGTTAACTTTTTTTAACGGACTATTAACGGAAGTTAATTTCCATTTATCGTTATCGGACCAGTTAACTTCCGATAACTCGATATTTAGTCTGTTAAAGTCCGTTAACACGTTAACTGCGAGGAGTCATTCACGGAAGATCACCGCTCCGCGAATGAATTCAAACCGCCATAAATTCAGTCTGCCAATTCTGTCCTCTGCCGCAGTGGAACGGCTCTTCTCTCTCGGCAAGGACATCCTGAGGCCCAAGAGGTCAAGACTGGCAGTTGGGCCTAACTTTGAGAAGTTGGTCTTTCTGAAGGGCAACCAGCACATTGTGTCATAGTCTTTAATAAATGTGCCTAAAATTTAATTTTATCTTTCAGTTCCCGCCATAATAATTCTCTGGTAAATTAAAATTTAGTTAATGGTTAGTGGTTACAAGGGTTTCAAAACATGTAATCAGTACATTTTTTATTAAAAATAAAAAAAAAAAGTTATTAACCAAAAAAGTTGCAAAATTTGATAAAAATACAGTTAAATACCTATTTATTGTTGGATTTTGCATAAATAAACATTTTCTATGGGTTTTAAAGCTTTTTTCCTTGATTTTTTTAAATGTTAGTAAAGAAATAGTTATCGTTAACGGATTATCGTTAACTTCCGTTAACTTTGTAGTAAAATTATCGAAGTATCGTTATCGGAGTTAAAAATTGGGGTTAACGGATTATCGTTATCGAAGTTAACTTTTTGGTTAACGGTGCCCACCACTGCTTTCTCCACATCCATGTGTACAGGGGAGTTCGGGCTTTTAGTTGACGGTAGATCCGGGGGATCGTTCTTTGTGGAAGTTTCTTGCCTTTGTTCATTGGATGTAGAGATCACAGGTTCTGCATCTGCATCCAAACGGACATTTTCTTGCGGGGCTGGTGCTAAATGCCTGACGGAAACTGTGGTCTCCCGTCCATCCTGTAGACGTACGTGCGCATATTGTGGATTAGCATCTAATATCTCTACTTCGTCGACCAATGGGTCGTCTTTATGATGACGTACGTGTCTTTTGAGGAGAGCCCTCCCCGGTGAGACCAACCATGTTGGTATAGCACTGCCATAAGATGATCGACGAGGAAATCCAAAGAATCGTTCGTGAGGTGTCATATTAGTGGCAGTTGAGAGCAAGGATCGAACAGAACGTAAGGCGTCCGGGAGTACAGCTTCCCATTGAGAGCTATCCAAATCTCGGGATTTCACAGCTAAAGATACGGCCTTCCAAATAATGCTATTATTGCGCTCGACTTGACCATTACCCTGTGGGTTGTATGGAGTGGTACGGCTGGTAGCCACTCTCCTCTCATGGAGGAATTTCCGTAGTTCATGTGACATAAAGGAAGATCCCCGGTCACTATGCACGAATGCTGGCATGCCAAAAATGGAGAACAATTGGCATAAGGACTTGATGACCGAAGATGAAGATAGATCGGGGGAAGGGAAAGCAAAAGGAAACCGTGAGAATTCGTCAATGATTACGAGAAGGTACTTGTTACCAGTTGAAGAAGGCAGAGGACGTTTGAAATCAATATTGAGCCTCTCGAATGGTTGAGTTGCTTTAATTAGATGATCTGCTGGTGGTTTATAAAATCGAGGCTTGAGTTGCGCACATAGAGAGCAAGAAGCTGTCATTTTCTTTATATCATCCATTGAGTAAGGAAGATTGCGGCAACGGATGAAATGGGCCATCCTAGTTACTCCAGGGTGACAGAGAGAATCGTGCAATTGATATAATAGATCAGTTCCCGTAGCCGAACAATGACTGCGTGACAGTGCATCCGCGGCTACATTATCTCTACCTGGTCGGTAAACGCTGTCGTAGCAGTAGGATGACAGTTCCAAGCGCCATCTCATTATCTTTTCATTCTTTATCTTTCCAGTCTCTCTGTTGTTGAACATAAATGCCACTGATTTTTTATCTGTAACGAGCTGAAAGTGATGCCCAAGGAGAAAGTGCTTCCATTTCCGCAATGCCTCAACAATGGCATAAGCTTCTTTTTCTATGGCAGAGTGATGTTGCTCTGATTTTGAGAGCGTTCTGGAGAAGAATGCGACAGGCCGTCCCATTTGATTTAGAGTAGCGGCTATCGCATGTTCAGACGCATCAGTCTCAACAACGAATGGAGAAGTAGAGTCTATAGCCATCACCACTGCATTCCGTATGTCTTGCTTCAATGACTGAAATGCAGCATTTGCATCACTGGAAAGAAGGAATTCTGTAGATCGAGTGAGAGGATGAATCTTTTCCGAGAAATGAGGGATCCACTGTGAGTAGTAAGAGAACATGCCTAATGCTCGACGGAGCGACGGAAGGTCTGATGGGAGCGGTAGCTCCAGCAATGGTTTTATTCGTTCAGGATCTGGCTTCATAGTGCCCTTGCTAACACAATAACCAAGAAGATTGATTGATTGGGCAGAAAACACGCTTTTATATGTATTAAATGTAAGGTTGTATTTCTTGGAAGCAGCGAGAAAACAATCAAGATTCCTGTCGCGCTCCTGCTGAGTACGGCCACAAATAGTGACGTTATCAATATAGGCATAGGTAGCTCTTAGGTTTTCCTTAGCAATAACGTCATCGATAACACGCTGAAAACTCGCAACGCCAGTGGTGACTCCAAAAGGTATTCTACGAAACTGGTACAGTCTTTGATTCGCTTCAAATGCAGTGTATATTCTCTCTTCTTCTTTGAGAGCTATCTGATGGTACGCACTTTTCAGGTCTAGAGTGCTGTAGAATCCATATTGGGAGATCTCTTTAACCATCTCATCAATGCGGGGCAATGGATAGGCATCGAGAAAAGTAAATCTGTTTATCGTCCGAGAATAATCGACCACCATTCTCTTTTTGTGTCGTTCGTTCGTTGTGACGAGAACCTGGGCACGCCATGGAGAAATGCTGGGTTCGATGATACCCTCTTTGAGAAGACGAGAGATTTCAGAATCTATGAATTTTGAATCTGATAGCGAATATCGTCGAGATTTATCTGCGATTGGTCGGCAGTCAGGCGTGAGGTAGGAAAATAGAGAGGGTGGAGGCACCGACGCGGCAGCAAGACTACATAATTTGAGTGGAGGATGTGCACCATTAAACGCTATTTCCACTCGTTCATGCTCACCCAAAACATCATGCCCCAGTATTACATTAGCGCATAGATGCTTTAAAGCAGTGAATTTGACGTCTTGAAAAACATGAGTATCGTACTCAAGTTGTGCATGACACACACCAGCGGCCCTCGCTGAAAATGCTGTAGAAGCCATGGAAATGCTACTGGAGCAGGGAAGCAATTGCAAAGAATTGTGCAGACAAAACTCTGTGCAGATGAAACTTTCCGAGCTTCCAGTGTCGACGAGAGCGTCGGCCGTTATGCCATTAATCTTTACTCGTAGGAGAGCTTTCGATAAACTGCCAGGAACTGATGCAGAAATGGTAGCCAAATATGGAGCTGCCGCAGAGGTAGGTTTAGCAGCAGCAGATCGCCAGACTTTAGCGAAGTGTCCTTTTTTAGTGCACCGGCCACAAACAGCCTCTCGAGCAGGGCATTTGTTCCGAGGGTGTCGAGGAAATCCGCAGAAGTAGCACTTCTGCACTACAGCAGCTGACATGGCAGAATCTTCAGGAGCGTCCGACTCAATTGGACTGTATTCTGATCGGTTAGATAAAGGCGTTTTTGGCTTGTTTTCTGATTCGGCCATGGCAACAACAGATGAATGATAAGTGGGGTATGATTCGGCCTGTAGCTGTGCAGCGTCCAAGGCCCGAGCCTGATCGTAGGCAGTTTGAAGATCTAAAGTTCTGTTTTCCAACAATCGCTGGCGAATCGCTGAGGATCGAAGTCCACTGATGAAAGAGTCACGAATGGAGTCATCACGACATTGCACTGCAGTACTGTCGCAAAAGTTGCAGTCACGACTGAGTTGTTTCAGTGCTTGGAGAAATGTATCGAGTGACTCCCCAGTCTCCTCTTTGCGGACTGCAAGCAAATGTCTAGCATAGATTTCATTCTGAGGTTTTACGTAAATTCCTTCGAGGATAGCTATAGCGTCTTCATAGGTATTGCAGTCACCTATAAATTCATAGACAGTAGGTGTAACATAGTTCACCAGAAGAGCCAATTTGTCCACAGTATTGTCAGCTAATGATGAGAGGAAGTTATTGAATGTGCGGAACCAGTGATTCCATTCCTTAGCTGCGTTAGCACAGTTGGAGTCTGTATTAAATCTTTCAGGCCTCAGAAATTTTTCCATGATATGAATGAGTTGAATAAATTGTTATGAAAAGGCCAATGAATTCAACGTTTGGAGGCTTTATTCAACTAATTCAAACATAATTCATAATCGAGATTACATCTGAAACAGAACAGAAATAATAATTAAACACAATGAAAACATAATAGCAGTTAGCAAAAGTAAGTAAAGTTAAATTTACAACAATATCTATCTGCTTTTTCCCTATTTACCTGAAATTTGTACATTGGTAACTTACCTGTGTTTGCGTGGATGTCTTTATGTCCTAATATTTTATAACATTTCTTGTGAATCTAGCGATTTCCACCTTTTTTAGTGGATCTAGTGGCGTCAGGTCACGCGCCAGTGCCCCAGGCCGGCGGCCGGCACAGATGTTAGGCGTAGCCTACTATGTGAAACTTAACAACTTTAAAATTTCTTGAATCGGACCCTCCCTTGCAAAAATTCTGGCTGCTCCTTTGTATAACACTTCTAAATTGAACTCAGTATCAAAAGTGGTAAGGCATTGGAATCCCAGTGACTGTCCTAACTCCTAATAAACCAATGATATTTGTTGATGGCGAGATGGGATAAGGTTAGCTTGGTTTGCGTTAGATTTAACCACCCCTAAACGTGGCGGCTATATTCACCACTGCGTATGTCCTTAAAATGTTAATGCCGATGTATTAATTAATTTTAAATTGATACATATATTTTACCAATTAATTTACCAAGAAAGTGGCTCCCAAAATTAATTGAGTCAATGGTGTGTTTTTATTAAATTAACTCTATCAGCTAATCAAAAACAAATTCAGAAAAATAATTATACATCACTGTTGTAACAATTATTTCACCACTTTTAATGTACGTTTTAAAACAACAGTTTTTGTGTTTATGAAATAAAATGTCTGAAGTTACTAACAACTTTATAGTCGTTTGTCTTACCATCAGTGGCGGCTCGTGACTTTCAGTTATGGGGGTGCTGCCTCAGAAATTGCGAACAATTGTGTCGATTATATATATATATGAGAGAGAGAGAAAGGCGAATAGATAAATAGATAACTACTCACTACTCAGTCATAAAAATAAGTAAAATAGTATCATAAAATCAATTATAGGGTACTTACGCTTAACGGGTAATTTCGAATTTGCCAAAAATTTTATTTATAAACAAATTCTATTCTTCTGTTTTTATTCTGAGCGAAAAAAATATTCTAAGAAATGAAAGCTATATATTGTAAATAATCTAATTATTATATAATTAACTTCAATCTCACGACAAAAAATAAATGATAACGAATCATTGATAAATGCAATTTGGAAATTAAATTTCGAATTAGCAAACGATACAGCAACACAACTACCACGTCAAACAAACAAATCGGCACTGCTCTGTCCACAGTGCTTTGGATCCTCTTAAACCCGCGATTCTGACTCGCTCTTCGTACGTCCGCCACCGAGGTTTCAAGCGTTTCGAACAAAATCTGGAACTGTTAAGTACGCAGTTCCACGGGAAGGCTGAAGCTACTTTCGTGATTCATTCGTTCGGCATTGAAATAGTTTAAGGAAAAAAGGATATAATCTGATTTAAAAACTCAAAGTTCATTGAAAAAAAACAATCAGAGAGGCTATTTTAAATATTTAAATATAAAGATCATAAGATCATGGGGGTGCTGCAGTTCCACACTGCCTACCTGCGAGCCGCTCCTGCAAGTTACCATAGACGTTAATGCAAAGTAAACAAAATTTAAAGGCTAACTAAAGTTTAGTATTTAAGGATTCTTAAATAGATCAGTACCGTGTATGCTTTATCTAAACAAAATAGCAGTATAATCATTCATTTACATGTGAACCAAGTTGACAGTGATTCATTTAAAATTAAGCATACATGTTATTGGTGCTGTTTTGGAATTTTTAAATATCAGACTTCAGTTAGCCTTTATTTTTGCTTTCTTTGATTTAACTTCTATGATAACTGATATACTATTAGAAAGCTTTTTTAGTAACTTTAGGCAGTCTGTTTCACAAACAAAAAATATTGTCTTAAAACTTCCATTAAAACGGGCAAAGTATTTGTTTACAACACGGTGTGATTATTTTTTCTGAATTTGTTCATTTGTTTTTGGTTAGTCGATAGAATTAATTTAACTGACCCGCTATTGCTTCGATTTGGGAGCCCTCAGCTCTGTTCGATTTTGTAATTTACATTATTGCTCCCACAAAAGCATTTCTGATTTTATGGTATAAAACTTTGGTTAAAATATTTAACTACTGTAAAGTATATAACGAGAATAGAATTATAATATAGCTTTCAATATAAGTTAATTTCGATATTTTCACACTGCTTTGTTTATGTTAATTAGGTGGTCCGATGCGATTTTGCTCCGACTCTTTTTCAGCCGACTTGGAAATTTGTCAAGTATTTTGAGCCGACAAACTTCATGAACGTCGAACAGGTGTGCATAGTAAAGTAATGGGTCTATAGGAAGCTAGTTCTGTTGGATTTTTGTTTGGTTTGAGTAGTGTAATAACAAGGTAAAATTATTACACTACTCAAACCAAACAAAGATCCAACAGAACCTAGAGGACAATGATTATGTTTATGTTTATGTTTATGTTTTATTCAAGTGATTACTTATTATGCTTATTCCTTTTTCAGAAGACTGTTGTCATTGTTTGACTTTATATAAATAAATAAATGATTACAAAGAGTTGGTTCTCATTTAGAACCAGCTTCCTATAGACCCATTACTTTACTATGCATACCTTCCAAAGTAACAGAAAGACTAAGCTTACAAATCACCAACCAACACATACCACTATCGCCTACTCAACATGGATTCAGAAGCTCACCACTCAACCACGATATTACTCACTAACCTCACGCAGCACATCATGGATGGCATCAACTCTAGACGAGCAGTTTAATTTTAACATCATTATCTTTTGCAAACCACATTCAGGACATTGAAAACAAATGTACGTCAAGACTTAGCACACTTAGAGTACTAACAGGCACAAACTTTGGACACCAGCAGGAAACAACATCACCCATATACAAACAATATATTCGCTCAGTTATGGACTATTCTAGCCCATGCTGGGCACAGTGGGCACCCATTATCTCAAACACACACACAAACACCTTACAGACAATACAAAACAACGCACTTTGTATCATTACAGGATGTACTCAAACAACACCAATAGAACACTTGCACACAGAAACAAAAATACTGAAAGTTAGGGAATATTTAGATATGAGGGGAACACAGTTCATGGCAGCAGCGACAACTAACCCACAACACCCTTGCCACTGCATGCACAATCATGCACCAACACCTCGTACCATTAAGGTAACATCAGAGAGACATTATAACCAAATACTCCATTCCATACCACGCCCCACAGACATCACACAGTACAGAAAACCAAAGGTGGGCACCCGGGCCTCAAAAAGGACCGACGGTCCCGGTCCTTTCTGAAGATAGGACCTAGGAACGACTCGGTCCTCGGTCCTTATATATAATATAAGTGAAAAATTTGATTAAAATGAAAAATGAAATTAAAGACACCGGAAATCTTTAATTTTATTAACGTAAATTATAATTAATACAATACATAAATGATGAAAAAAAGTTATTAAGTTAAATGCTTGAGTTTCCCTTCAAGAAGACTAGCATTTCAAAATGGCTGTCACTGAGCCCTGACCTTTTCGGCTTGAGGACGTCCTTCCCCAAAGAGAAGAGCCTCTCCACGGCGGCACTGGATGGGATAGGCGTGTTAAACTTGATGAACAAGTCCTTCAACGCCGGGCTGGGGAACGAGTCCTTGTTGAAGATGAAGGGTTTCACAGGCCTCTCGCTGAGAAATGTCTCCACCAACTTGGTCCCGGTCTCCTTCGGCTTCTCCCCGCCCTGGAGGAAACGATCCATCTTCTTTAGAACTTCAAATAATGGAGGAAACGATCCATCTTCTTTAGAACTTCAAATAACCACTAAACACACTAAAATCACTAAAAAAGACCGTCCGGAATTGCTTAAAAATGGACCGTCGCTCCTCATTTCGGTCCTCACTGAGAAAAGGACAGACTTTCCCGCTCACGGTCCTTAAAAAGGACCGAGTTCCTGGAGTTCGGTCCTTTTGGAACTCGGTCCTGCCCACCTTTGCAGAAAACACATACACACACACCTAACCCACAAAGCACTGACACGACTCGGTCCGAATGCGGTCCTCGGTGCGAAGCCGCCATCCAATGACAGGTCAGAAACCAGCCTAAGTAGATTGGATCGGATTGGATCCGATGTGGACATCACACCCAACTTACAGACATATAAACACAGTCTAGACAACTCCACAGACGACACTTGCCACCTGTACCAGGACACACCACAAATAATTGAACACATTATGACAGACTCTACCGCTCTAGCACAACAATGAACACAACACAACATCACTAGTGCGCTGAACCTCTGGTCCACTCCGGAGAGGGTCATCGTTTACCTGCAGTGCCGCCGGCTTGCGATGGGCTGATCGGCCAACCAACAACAACAACAACATCGAACAGTAATTTACTAATTTAGATGATAATGGCTAGAAGAACAGTTTCATTTACCAGTTTATGTTAAGTCATTCATGCAATGCATGGAAATATACAATAAGTATATGTAGTTGTATTTTCAAGTTTTTCTTTTTATTCATGAAAACGTCTGATATATAAGGGAAGTGCTATTTCTATCTTGTCTCTCATCCATGTCATACAACTATTGCACTGCAACTTGCAGATAGGCATTGTACCTACTGCGGGCATAGTGCCTATTCTATTTTTTTATTCATTTTCAAGTTTTTCTTTTTTTTTTCCGTGAAAACGTCTAATATATAAGGAAGTACTATTTCTATTGTGTCTCTCATCCATGTCATACAACTATTGCACTGCAACTCGCAGATAGGCATTGTACCTACTGCAGGCATAGGGCCTATTCTATTTTTTTTCTTGTCATATATCTTCTTGAACACTAAGAAGAAAGCGGCTCTATGCAGCTAAGGAATTAGGTGTTTAGAGCAAAAAAGGTGAATTTTGAGCCATGAACGATAGGGCCTACCGGTAGTCTTATTGAAACAACGTAATCCAAGTCTAAGTAAGTGTTTTGGTAGGCTCACCGAACATGATTAGGTGTATTTTCCATTACATTTGGAAAGAATCCACTCTGCCTATCATGATTATATAAGTCATGAACTATATTTTATAATAAAATTGTGTAAAGTATCAATTTTAAATTTTAAGGATTATTCAGTTAAAATTTGTGAGCACAT
This sequence comes from Bathynomus jamesi, assembly GCA_023014485.1. Taxonomy (NCBI): domain Eukaryota; kingdom Metazoa; phylum Arthropoda; class Malacostraca; order Isopoda; family Cirolanidae; genus Bathynomus; species Bathynomus jamesi. The sequence goes on along the minus strand of JAJOZX010001079.1, from coordinate 542,497 downwards.
AGTCCTGTACCAGTGAAAGGCTAAGTAGTGCCTAGGCCTAGCCTAACCCACTTTTGGTATACGTATACTTTAATGTTGGAAATTTGGTAAATTTCTAATCCAAATGGCAACTAGTAGTAATGTTGCATATAGAAAGTTGTTTTAGGAGATACTGAATACAGTCGTGAGGTTTATTTTTGTCACTAATTAAAACTAACCTAGGTAATTTTTTACTATCACTCCAGTCTCTTCAATTCCCATAATTTATAGATCAATGGATTCGTTATTACACCAGGAATGCGATTTGGATAGTCTCAAGTGAGGGAACTGGCCCAAAACTAAGTTAGGACACGAAGTTTATTTTGGGGTATAAGTGTGAAAAAATACCCTAAAATGCGAGTAATTCCTTCAGTAGAGACTATCTAGGGTGCATTCGCGATGTAAAAACGAATCCATTGATATATAAATTATGGAAATTGTAGAAATAGCCAACATGAGTGACCTAAAAGGTATATATATACACATTTATATATATGTAGTAAAACGAACACTGTATATATTCACTGGGATCTTTTCCGTTTGACTGCCGCCATTGAAACATAATTAAACTCCAGCCTTCTTTAGTTAGCTTTATAAGGCTAACACAAAAATATCATGACCTAACCTAACCAATCATCAAGGTCGTACAGTTGACCTAATGATTGGTTAGGTTAGGTCGTGATATTTTCGTTAGCCTTATAAGGCTAAGTAAAGAAGGCTGGGGGCACTCACCTCTTATGTTTCAATGGCAGCAGTCAAACGGAAAAGATCCATTCACTGTATATATTATATATACACCGTAAAACTAAACGTTACTAACCTAACCAACCTAACCTAACCTACCTAACCTTGCGTGTTCCCCTTCTCCGTTTCTTATCACGCACTGACCTATGGCAATGAAATGCTTTTCTGTTTTTATCGAACACACACTTATTACCACAAACACTATCTTCCTTGTTTTTCTTAGGGCAAATAAATTATTTTAGCAATACACCGTGTTCTACATAAAAATTAAATGTAGCCTCTTCATCACCAAAAAATTTGCATGAAGTTAAACACACTGAATAATTAAAACCGACGCCATCGTGACACTAAAATCTTATGAGTTTAGGTCAAACCACCCAATTTTGTTAGCGGTACCTTCCTAACCTTTGTGGGATCAGCCATTTTATCACTCCCAAAAACATGATCCGCGATTTTATCGCTCAAAAAAAAATTTATTAACATTAATTTTATAGCTTTAATTGGCATTTGCCTTCATATTGTACTTAATAAAAGTTGTTTAAAAAAATGTAGAGAGTCTTATGGTAAACTTTATTTTCAGTTTCCAGAGACCGGACTGATAGTAAAAAATTACCCTAACCTAACCTAACCCATCCATGTTGCAGGATGGGCACAACTTTGAGGATTGGATTACGCTGTGCTCTTTAAAAAATTGTAATACTTTTTCATTATTATTAAACACCGTGACAATTAGCATATAGGATGTTTGCTTATAACCTTCATAAGCCATGGTTTTTTATAAATGAGATGCTCCCTTGTGCAATTATATTAATGGATGCATGCATGTGCATAAAAAATAATCATACAAATGTGTGGATGCTTCCTTGCGCAAGTGTATTAATGGATGCATGCATGCGCATAAAGAAACAGAGCCCACATACACATAAACAAGAAGTGCAGTGCACCAACTAATGTAACATTTGTGCAATTTGTTATTCAGTGTAGTGATAAAAATGGACCTTACCATTGTATTTAGTATCCTCATAAACCTATAAAACCAGAGTCCATATATATGGGTACTAGTTGCTATTCAGAATAGAAATTAACCAATTAGGTATACATTTTGGCATTGGAAAGTATAACTATTATTATTATTAAAAGTATTAAAACTATATTAGAACTGATAAATGTCATTAATGGATATAATCAAATGTGCAAATGTTTTATATTTATTTCTCCATAAGAATTTGTGAATATAGCTAGGAAAATAAGACCTGTGATATATTTTTTTTTACAAGAGTACATTATAGGCTTTTGAGGAATTTTAGAATTTTAGGTTAGGTTATATATTAAAACTAGGGGTTATTATTCATTTTAACATGTATCTCGCTAATGAATTGAAAATATTTTTCTTATGTAATTTGATGCATACTGTTTGAAAATGACCTTCATTTCTTTAAGAAATGTGCCATTTTTCCAGAAATGACCTATATCATATGCAGATATAATTCCGCTATACATTGGAGAAAATGGTGGATGTGTTCATCTTTGTTATAAAATCAGTTAAGTGGGTATTGCGCAAAATATTCAGGGTAATGTTCATTCTTATTCCCTGACTTCAGCACCTAATTAAATGCCAGGTAGGTCAATTGAATGCCCAGTTAGGTCAACTGTACATCCTTGATGATTGGTTAGATTGTCATGATATTTTCGTTAGTTTTAACAAAAATATTATAACTTAACCAAACTAATCATCAAGGGTGTACAGTTGACCTAAGAGGCATTCCATGTTAAGTGTACACACTTTTTGGTGATTTTTGCCCTCATCTCACCGATTTTAATGATTTTTGGTATGGTAGTTGGGTATGATAAGTAATGAAGCATGCCCAAATTTTAGCCACTTGGGTCAAATAGTTTGGGAGTAATGACCTCCCCCCCCTCAAATTTGGGGTCAGCAGCGTAATCTCGTGACTTTGAAAGGCCATAACTCAGGATCTAATGGATGGATTTTAATGATTTTGATGTCAAAATGCTCAGAAAAGACAGCAGAATAACTTTAATTTCATGCACAGTGCGTACATTCTGTTAAAAAAAGTTGCATTTATATTTCACCTTTGACCTTGACTTCAGGTCAGAGTTCAAAATTCAAGGTCATGAAAATTGGCATAAGTAAAGACCTTTTAGATGAAGCATATTCAAGCAAAAAATTGGAGTGGGATCTCCATGGGTTTGCTTTCCACAAGCATTTGAAATTGTGCATGTTGAAAATTTTGAGCATTTTATTTAAGATAACTTCACAAATAGTTCATATATATTTATATTATAATATAGCTACATACATGATTTGATATACAGGAATACCCCGCTTTACGATGCTTCGTTTTACGAAACCCCGGGTTTACGAAATTGTATTTGCGCTAAATAAAAAATTAAATGAAGAAATATAAAAGACAAAAATAAAATGCGTACGTCGCGCATACCACAATCTAATATTCTGCATTACAGCAGTGCTTAGCTCGATTTTAAGACAAAAATAATATGCTTACGTCGCGCATACCATACTGTACTGTACTCTATTACGTATTCTGCATTACAGCGGTGCCAAGTTAGCTCGCTTTTAGCTCACTTTGCACTGTGGCAACGCAGCTGTTGTCAGTTTATATGTGCACTTTGACAAGAGAGTTTGTGCTTTATTCACTCTCGCGCACGCTAAGTGTTTCACTGATATTCTTTTCATACATTGCAATTACAGTACCCATCATCAATTATGCCAAAACGAAAGAGTGATAGTAAAGACTGTGACGTTAATCAGAAGAAACGAATCCAAAAGCATGTCTACTGACGCATCTATTAATGAAAACTAAATTTGCATATGTAATGTTTTGTACTATTTCTTTGTTCATTGCTTACATTTTTATTGTATTTCTTTGTTCATTACTTTCGTTTGTATTATTTCTTTGTTCATTGCTTTCATTTCTATGTTAATAAACATTTTTTTCTGCAAAATTTGCTGTTTTATAACCTTTTTTTTTTCGATTTTTTAAGAAAAAACGTAACCCAAAATATAACATTATATGTATGGGAAATAATGCTCTGCTTTACGAACGGGCGCTAGGAACGGAATAATTCGTAAAGTGGGGTATTCCTGTATACTTAAGGTAAGCATCAAGATTTTTACAAATAAATTATTTGGTTCTCTAAAAGTATCAATAATTTTTATCACAAATCCTATATAATTTTTAGTTAAAAATAACTTGAAATTTGGGTATTTGATATTTGAAGTTTGAACAATGACTAACTTGCACAGGTATTTCTGATGAATTAACACTTCATATTGCCATGCTGAACCTAAAAAATATAAATTTTATACCTATTAAAAACTTAAATAAAATTATGATAAGGAGTTGTTTAAAAAATTAATTAGCAAGGCCGAGGTGTGTAGTACCTTGTTCCAACTTCCGAAGGACCTAGGCCTAGATACTATGCAGGGTGCCAAAACAGGTTTTTTTTCCATTCCATATTAGTTTAGAGATCTTATATATTCTATTGTATGGCAGAAACAAACATAGGCATTAGGCACCCACTTGTGGAGAAAAGTTTTCTAACCTCTAAGCTACTAGGATTCTAATCCAGGACCATTTATTCACAGTCACAGGCTCTAATGACTAGAGGGATTTCCACTATTTGATAATAATTTAATCTTAGGAAGCTGTACAATTTAAGATAGACTAATACTTAGAACTGTATTCATAAGTGTAATTTTTAAAATAGTTAGTTATAGTATATAGGCATATATGTCAATAAGCAATTTAAATAGCAATACTCATATTTTTCATGCAGTTGTAAGTTTTTTATTATGTTTTTGACAATAAGTTTATATCCAGTTTCTTGATTACTTTTTAAGATGATGCTTTTTCAGGATCATATTGGCTTCATTGGTTTCCTTTTTTGTGATTGTATATGTTCTTCCAGTAGCTGTTGTTGGGTTTATGATTGACAAATCTACTGTAAGTATATCAGGATTTTCAGGATAAGTAAATTACTTTTTTGGGCCACAAGGGTGAAGGAAGTTTACTTTCACTTCACCCTCACCAGGATGTTTTCATCATACACCCAATCCACCAGTGGTTATCATACTCCACTGTTATATATTCTGTGACATTTTCAATTAATTGAGTGGCTTGTTGGGGGGGGGGGGGAGCGGATTCCTTTCGACTTTCAACTGAGGCGCTGTACATTTGTACTTCTAAACAATTTTTTGTCAGTGGTATGAATGAATGAATGTAATTTTTGAGTTCCTGGTATGGTTCTCATTTTTGATAAAATTGGATCTAAAAATTCTTTCTCATTTGAGTATTGTTCTTGTGTTGTAAAGCTAAAAGACATTTGAGTCAATTTTAAGGAACAGAAATCAAAAATCTTTTGGGGATAGAATTTGATTTTCATATGACCTACAAAGACTTTCTTTTGATGCTTCCCTTTTGATGGTTCCTCCAACACCATCTGATGGTCCCTTGCCATGGCTGGTAGCAAAAAAATGCCACTCAGCCTTAACTCCAAATTCTTCATGGTGGTAGTATAAATTTAAAAAGTTTTTGCAGTTTTTGTATTGACCTGTGCATCCATCAGTAAAATAGATAATTCTGTTTAGTAGCTGAAAATTTGACTTATGATTTATTAAAACTTTTATGAATAGATGCATTGCAACAGTATCATGTGTATTACACTCTGAGATGATAGTTAGAGAGCTGTGATTTACTTTTTCTTGCTCTTTGTAATAATAAACCCATGGATGAAGAGTCACTTGGCAATTATTCCAGTGAAATCCTTGAGTGCAATCTTGGACTACAAAGAAATAGTTTTTGGAAAAGTTCCCCAATCACCAAAAAAGCACCTTCATTCAATTCATTTTTTCTTTTTTCTAAATACTTGGCTTGTTGTTTGGCAATGAAATCATGCCTTAATTATTGAGTTAGTCGAGAAATAAAGGTATCTAGGAAATCTTCTAAATTTTGAATAACACAGTCCAGCTGAGATTGATCTGTTGTTGTCCACTGTTTGTACTGGATTTCATCAATACCTTTTTCTTCGTAACATGTAAGAAGAGTTTCCTTTAGTGAATCAGGTTGAGGGCATTGATCACACACACCTAAATAGCAAGAAGGTTGACTTTTGTCACAAATAATTTTGGCTAAAGTGCAGTGGTAACTACTCAATGGAGTTTCTTCCTCACTGGTAATTTCTGCCATTCTAGAACCTGTCATCATTAACTTAACATTCTGATGAATTGTGCAGATGCACACACTATGCATCTCACTTGCTCTCACCAAAACACATTCTTTTGGGTGTAGCATCATAAATTTTGAAAATTCTATAGAGAGAGCTGGAAACTTGAACTTAAATTGTTGATATGCTTCTTTTAGATTACATAAAACTAACCTCTCTTGATATTTTTTTCATTCACCATTTTCTTTTATTGTTAAGCAGTCTTTCTTGCCTGCCATTTGTCTACTTATTTCATCATTTCTAAAAATCTCTCTAACAGTGTTAGTTACTTCCAGTGGCAATTCCTTCCCCATCTTTGGATTTGGTGATGACAATACAGTAGTACCTCACTTAATGCTGCCCCGCTCTGCGCTGTTTCGCTATAGCGCTTTCTGGCAACTCGAGCATGTGGACATTATTGCTGACTATTTCTAAGTGAGTCAATTAGTCATTCGGTGTTTTTCATACGAAGTGCATATTGCGGAAAGCCTTTTTGTATATTTTGGCATATACTTTGTGCTTTACCCATCATGTCAAAGAAAGTGTGCTAGTGATTCTAGTGTATCAAAGATGCTAAGGAAAAGTATTTCTCTGGATGTGAAATTAAAAGTGTTGTCATCTAGAAGCTGGTGAGTGTCAAGTTGAAGTGGGTGCTTCTTTAAATTTGGCAACATCCACGATAAGAACAATTATAAAAAATGCAGATAAGAGCTTCTGCAACTACGACTTCGAATTTGTTAACAACAAAAGTAACTCGTTCAAGAAGTCAATCATTCGAAGAGATGGAAAAAAGACTTAGCATTTGGGTGGATGACCAAATGCAACGACACATGCCCTTAAGCCAACTGATAATAATGGAGAAAGCAAAAAGCATTTTCGCTCATATTCAAGAAGAAAAGGGGGATAAGTCAGAAACATTCGTAGCAAGCAGAGGTTGGTTTGATAGATTTAAAAAATGAACTAACCTCCATAGCCTACGTATCACTGGCGAAGCAGCAAGTGCAGATGTAGAGGCAGCCCAGGAATTTCCTGCAATTCTAAAAGCTGTCATAGAAAAAGTAATTACCCTCCTGAACTTGTGTTTAATGTAGATGAGATGGGGCTCTTTTGGAAAAGAGTGCCTTCTTGTACATTTATTTCCTGTGATGAGAAATGTGCATCTAGGTTCAAAGCTGGAAAAGGCCGGTTAACTCTGCTGCTTGGGGGTAATGCTAAAGGTGATTTTAAACTTAAGCTGATGTTAGTGTATCATTCAGAAACTCCACGAGTGATGCGAGGAACTTTGAAATCAACTCTGCCTGTGATATGGAAATCAAACAAGAAGGCCTGGGTTAAAGTTGATATTTTTCAGCAATGGTTTGTCAAGTTTTTGTCCATCTGTGAAGCGCTATTGTGAGGAGCATAACGTTGAACCTAAAGCATTATTGCTACTTGATAATGCTCCTGGCCACCCCGCAAATCTAGACATACTCCAAACCTGTATCCCTATAGAAGTGGTTTACTTACCACCCAACACCACTTCATTGATACAACCAATGGATCAAGGGGTAATAGCTAATTTGAAGGTGTACTATCTCTGCCACACATTTAAAAACCTCATAGAGAAAACAGATGGTGAAAATCAACAATCAATCAAGCAATTTTGGAAGGATTATATAACATTATGAATGCTACAGATAATATCAAAAGCCTGGAATGAAGTGACACCACACTGTATGAACGGGGTCTGGAAGAAGGTATGGCCAGAAGCATGTGGTAATTTGGAAGGAGCAGAAGACATAGAAGAAAATTTGATCGTGCTAAACATCACTGAGCTGGCACATGAAGCGGGAATGATGGATGTGAATGAAGACGATGTTGAGGAACTGCTACAATCTCATGGCGAGAGTCTTAGCAACGATGATCTTAAAGAACTGGCAGAGCAACGCACTGAGAATAGACCTGAATCTGATCCTGAGGAGGAAATACCAGTAAAAAAATTAACAACAAAATTCCTCAGCAACAGCATCACCACAATCACAGAAATCATGGATCAGTTTGTTGAACACGATTCAGATTATGAGTGGAGTTCCAAGGCAAGGTGAGGTGTTCTTGAAATGATATCTTGCTACCAAGAAATACTTCATGAGAGAAAGCTTAAAAAATGGCAATTAACTCTTGATGCTTACATGACCAAAAAACCAAGGCTTGAAGAACCAAAGGCCGGCCCTTCTTCTGAAATATAAGTGCAATTAATTTGGTAAATAATAATATCGTAATTGCTATATACTGTAATGCATTTTCAATAATATTTGCTCACTAAATAAACTATTTCCTTAATAAAAGTCATTACTATTTTACTTTAATTTATATGTTCACCTATCTTTTATATAAACATGCTATTAGCAGAGGAGCAGAGGTGGGGAGTCGGGAGTCGGAGTCGGTAAAAATGACTGACTCCCGACTCTTTGATTCAATTTCTATATGCCAACAATTTACCAGAATACTACTCTGCCCTAAATAAATATCTTCCTGAACTAATTCTAGATTCACATTTCCACATTTGATTTATTGTTTTGGTAAATCTTAGCAAATGAATTTCATATTTCTATTTTAGGATACTAGGTACCATATAAAAATTAGCAATATATTAATTATTAATTTAATTAGCCCCTATTAGTAATGAGTCGTGGGCCTAGTAGAAAATCAGCAGTCTTTCAATATTTTAAGCTAAATGAGGATGAAAGTATTTTTATTTGTCAAGTAGAAAAGGATGGTAAAGAGTGTAATGCAAAAATTAGTGCTTACACTGGGAAACATGCTAATGCTCCAACTAGAGCCTCAAACTTGAAACACCATCTATGAAACAAACATCCCAATATTTATAAGGTTGTAGATCAGCATGATAAGGAAAGAGTCGGGAGTCGGAGTCAGTTTTTAAAAATACCGACTCAGGAGTTGGTTGTTTTTGGCTGACTCCCCATCCCTGCTATAATGACACCCATTACTCCCAAACTATTTGACCCAAATGGCTAAAATTTGGTCACGCTTCATTACTCATCATACCCAACTACCACACCAAACATCATTAAAATCAGTGAGGTGACCTGACATAAGGTGTGTACACTTGACACAGAATGCCTCCTAACCAGCTATTCAATTGACCTAACCAGGCATTTAATTAACCTGAATTATTTGTTTCATTAGGTTAGGTTAGGTTAGGTCAGGTCATTTCTGAAAAAAATTCTAAAAAAATGGTATATTTCCTAAGGAAATGGTCATTTTCAGATAGTACGCATCAAATTACATACCTAAGAAAAACATGTTTTTAATTCATTAGCAAGATACGTGTTAAAACAAATAATTACCAAACTATGTTTTTCTGATTGTTTTTGATGTTGTTTGAATGAAATTAACCTTTGTTCAAATGGCATCAAAAACCATCAAAAACAGTTTTGATTTACAAAGCCTGTAATGAACACTTGTAGAAATTTACTGAAAGTGGTTGGTACATAAATGGGTAACCTGGGTGGCCTAGTGTTTAAGATGCTGGGGCTGCTGGTGGGGCATGGTTTGGATTCCAGGTTAAACTGTAGGTCTAAGGTGGAGTGAAAAGCTTGACCTTTGTCAGAATGAACAATTCGGGTGGAAGCTAACCAAAGGTTATAAGTAATTTCCGATGCTAAAGTATATGTATACCCCCAAATTTAATTGAAAAGTTAGGCACCAGACTTCATAGGCTAATCTGCAAAAGTTTCATGCACAATCCTACTTTTTAAAGTTTTACTTTCCAAATTGTGAAAGCCCCCCACAATATGAAAAATTCTTGCTTAACCCTTTTTTGCTGAGGATGTATGCGGTATGTCCCCATTCAAGAGCTCAAGGATGTACATTTAAAAAATACTGGCATGAAAGGGTTAATATTTTGAAGTCTTGCACTAACTAGGCTAAGTAGCCTAGTTAATGTGCTTTGCAGAAAAAGTCTTAAGTTTTGGGAAATATCAGTTTTGTTTTTAAGCCTATTACATTTCACTTCATTTGGAAAATATGAAGCCACTGGGGCCTGTCAAGGTTATCCAAGTCATGAGCTATATTTTATAAAAAAAAAATATGCAAAATGTCAATCTCAAGTCAGCTAATTAACATACAATGGTGGACCTCAGTTTTAGGGGATGCCATCTATTGCATTAATAAGAAAAATAAATGTAACTATATTTAAAAGTTGCTCAACAAAAAAAGTTGTAAATCACTTAATGCATGGAAAAATGTCTTTAACAAACCCAAATCTTGTTTTGTTTGGATACCACAAAAAAAAACTTGAAATCAAAATGGTAGCAAGGTGGTAACTTACCTATCTCAAAATGGCAGCAAGGTGGCAACTTACCTATCACTTATTTTAATACAAGGCTGACAGAGTTTACATTTTAACATGTTCACTGCTGGTGGTAGCTATACATAAAGAACCTCTTCAGTCCAAGAATTCTTATGATGGCAGTGAATGTGTTAAACACAAAAAAAAATGTAATAGCAAACTAACCTAACCTAATCTACAATATGTGCTGTAATTGAAATAAATTTTACATTTGATTGGATTTTTATTTTCTTATTAATGCAATGGATGGGGGCATCTAAAACTGAGGTCTGCCCATATAACTATTTACTATTACCAAAGTAGCCTACATAACAAACTAAGAGTAGTTAACTTTTACTATTAGCTTAATAAACAAAATTAAGCAAAATCCACCAGATCTATCTGGCCCAGGAGATGTAAGAAAACCCAAGATTAACCCTTTCAATGCCACAAACATTCTGTAAATGTCTTCTGGAGCAACTGCCAAACACATTTTAGAATGTGTTCTTTTTTACTTTCATTTTCATTTATTTATTCAGAATTGTTATCCCTAAAGAATTAGTTTTTTATTATTGGAGGCATTACTAGAGAAAATGAGGAATATATGGGTAACTAATTCAAGTTGATATAATGATTTTTTTTTTTTTTGGACCCCCAAAAAATGTCAAAAGTTAATTAAACTTAGGCCATTTTTTTGGCGTGATGTCATGGCATAGAAAATGGAACCTGGCAGTGAAAGGGTTAAACAACACTGTTCTCATAACCCAGATCATATGCAGATAGAGCAGGTCCAGGTAAACCTACTGGTGATAATAGTACAACGAGCAGGGTTGGTGAAAAAAACATTTTTTTGAAAAACCAAAAACCATTGGTTTTTAATATACAGCCTGTAGGCTTATATATATAAATTGAGGAAATTGAAAACTTTTAGTATTTCTCATATAATTTAATTGCTGACAATTAGAAAAAAGAAAGAAATCAATAGTTTAACCATAAACTAAATAAAATAAACATTTAACTTGACTTTGTGCATACAGCTAAACAAATATTAAAAAAGTAAAAATCCTTTAATGTATGGTACAGTACTGAATAGAAGAATAAACAAAAGAAAAATATATTGTTCTTTGGCCTTAAGTTTATAGATATAGCCTCTAAATTTATTTCACATTAGCTATTTGTTAAAACATTTATAAATAAATACAAGTTTAGAAGCTTTATGAACTCCTAATTTATTCCTTAATTTGGACTATACCAGTCCAAAAGCAGAGATTCTTTCAACTGCAGCACTAGATGATACTGCAGTCATGAACACTGAGACATTGTTTTGAACATTGTCAGACAGTTCCCTGATAAATCTCCATCATGCAAGTGGGGTTATGTTTAGATTAATGGAAATACATGCATGCACAAAATATAAATGCAAGGTTGCCTGTATTCTTTTATTTCTTCATATACTTTTTTTTTTTTTTTTTTGTTTTTTAAAAATGGTTTAAACCAAACAACCCTGACAACAAGCAATCATGAAATCCTGTTAGGGTTTTATCACCAAATGAAACAATGCAAGATATCCAAAACTCACTTGTGCTCCTTATACAAAAGCAGATGAGACCCCCAATAGGAACCCCACAAATTTAGATATACAGTGCTAACAAGAACTCTCACGCCTCTGTCTCATCCCAAGCTCGTCTGTTAGGTATAAAATGGGCAGTCCTTATGGCAGCGGAGGTGTGTTCGGATTGGTGCATATAACTGCTCTAACCCAATCAATGACGTCCATTATTACGTCACTTCTGCTACATTTTAGTGTTTAAAATACAAATGATTAAAAAGTAGAATGACCAAGTTTCTGGATGTTGGGATGGTTATGGAGCAATCCTAGTCATCATAATATTAGCTGGGCATTACATTATACCATCTCAATATATACTGTAGACTATAGAGAACGACTAATTCAGCAAATATCCCAAATCATGGCATGATACCTAAGTTATTTTGACGCAGGTCTAAATTATTTGCTCAAATGCAATGATTGATATTAAGTAATTGTTGGGAATTGTTGTCAATATTGTTGTTTGTGATACATATCCTACGTGAAGAATCTAATGACCAAATTCCTCAGTGCACTCGCATTTCGAGGAAGTCATGGTTGTCTCACTAATAGATAGTTTATCCATTGTTTTAAGTGGTAACCTATTCCATCTTATGAAAGTCATTAGTCTAAAACAAGACTGGTGGGCCGTGAATCAGAGAAATTTGCATTTGATTTGTTCATCGTAATTATTACGTAATATAGTATACTGTATATAGTAGTATATAAGAGTTTATTGGTAGCATATCATATGATAATTCCCATAAACATGTGATGGCCTCGATGTTGCCAGTTTTTATTTTTTTCCTGAAACTATTACCTTCTCATAGTTTGTTTCAACAATGCATATATTATCTCCATGAGCATAGACATTGCAAGAAAAGATTCTAACTAAGGATAAGTAAAGTTTTCATGGTCATAATATATACTTTTATAGATGTCAAACATAAAAATATAATAAAATTCTATATTAACATAAATATATATTCGATACACATTTATGTCATGGCTTTAACATCAGTATTTCATATAGCTTCCTCCGGTATCAATAATTTCTTGGAATTGTTGCGGCATAGAAGAGGCCAGATTGTAGGGAATGTTTGGTGTTCGGCGTAAGCTCTCCCAACTATTCCTCGTGTGAGCTAAAAGTGCTTCAAATATTCTTTCATTGCGTTGCTCCCATTCGTTAATCATTATTGCCCAAAGGTTTTCAATCGGATTCATATCAGGAGAGCGTGGTAGCAGAATTAGATTAGTAATCTCTGGGTGATCTTTGTACCACGCTCTCACAACATTACTCCTATGAATGGGACTGTTATCTTTCATTAAGTAAAATGGTTCCGGCGCTGGAACCAGATATGCATGAACACTGGGTAGCAGCACCTCTTCCAGTATCTGGCAATATTGCTATCCAGTAAAGCGTCCATCTACTTGAGTCAATTCTCCGACACCATAGCCAGACATCCAGCTCCACCCAACCTCATTTCCTTTGACATAGCAATGCTTACCTCCATCCTCATTCCACTTCCTTCATTAAACCTATTATCACTTTTACTGTCCCTTCCTTCCATCCTTCAATGCCAGCATTCTTAAACCTAGCACATAAATTATATAATATGGAATCTAACACCTTAGATCTCTACACATTCATGTTACTTGAAGATGCCTGTGTCTTAGGGGAATCTAAGTGTTGAGAGTGGGCTTGAGGGGTAGGCTATAGATTATTACAGATGACCTTGAACGCTCCAACTATTTAAAAATTATTATTTATTACGCACATCATATGGCATAATACACACATGAATTTAAGTATCTCTTATCTCTTACACTATAGTGTAACAGGGTGCATGTTGTAATTTTTGGATGATCCATTGGGTGGTTGGTTGTATAGTATGTGATACGTGGCTGAATTTCATGCGTGCTTGGACTTTTGAATTTTGGTTGGTTGAAAGTGGACAGCTGGTCTTGAACTGGAAATTGTGGTGATTAAACCGTGTAAAATTTAAAAAAAGAAACATATCATTGAAGGTTTCCCTGTAAAGGAATTTTTTGTATTAGATTTGGTTAGAGAGAGAGCATACTGTAACAACAGTAACCTAAAAATTGTCCTCTGCAAAAGAGGAGACGGAGTTGGGAGCCAGATCTTGTAACTGCTTGTAAGCGCCCTGAATAAACCCCATTTTTTTATAAGTGCCAGTGATATAAGTATTAAAAATTGTAGGTTTAAGTTTAGGTTAAGTTTAGGTTAGGGTAATGATGACTTGTGTAGGCAGCCTGATTTGCTTTGTATATATTAATATATAGTTTTGTAATCTAATGTTTTACTGTTCCTGGCTGGGATGGCCTCGCGCTGTAAAGGGGACATATATATATATATATTTGGCTGTGGAATCCTGGTCATGGTAACAATAGGAATGGAATTGAATCCTACCAGAGTTAAAAAGTCGCAAAATATGATAGATTAGTTTGTATTAAGAAGTTACTAAGAGAGAAAGATTTGGGATAGAGTGGAAGGCAGAGAGTATATTTTACCCAAGTTTCGGTTATTATTAACGTTATATGGATACATTGCCGATGTCCCTGCTGAAGACCTCTGATGGGATGCGGTGTGATCAGAGAGAGAGAGAGCTTTTAAATCACACCTTTTAAATGGTTTCTGGGTAAGGGCTTCACGTATGTTATTTTAGTCCAGGGTAGTTTATGTGGTGGTGTTAATGTAACTTGCACTTGGGACTTAATTGTAAGACAACTACCATAGCTGGGACTGAGACACCTTATCCCCTGCATACTCTATATATATCTATATACAGTATGTCTATAAGGTAAGGTGGGGTAAGATTGACACATCTTTGCAATTTCATCGTTATTTTTATCAAAATGCAATAATCTCAGCATATTTTGATTTTATTTTGATCTATAATAATTTAGTTAATTAATCATAGTCATCCTTGAATAAAAAATCTTTAAGAAGTAAGCCATTCATAATTTTTTAAAAAGTGACAAAATGTCAGTTACCCCACGGGTGGGGTAACATTGACGGTACATTGTTTCCCCATTATATGCCACAATTCCCCTTTTCAGGGGTAACATTGACACCCAACTATGTTTTTAAGAAATAGTAACAAACAGTAAGCATAGTCTATTGAATAATCTAGAGGTATAAGTCAGTGAAGGTTCCAGATACATCTCTGCCTAAGGTTTTCAGGAAGTCTTCCACAATATCTCTTACACAGGCTCTATCAACACCAAATCCCCAGTCTGCAAGTTTGCACAAACCATGGACAAGTAAATCTTCCTCTTCATTTGACAGAACAGTGGGTTTGCCAACTTTGCCACACTTTTCACCCTTGATGTGATTTATGAGAGTTGTTCTATTCAAATTATGAAGTCGAGCAGCTGTTGCTACTTTCATTCCTTTATCTTTTACATCATGAACAGCTGCTTCCATGTCTTCTTTACCATAATTCCCATAGTTCTCATTTTTTCTTTTATAGTTTCTTGGCATTGTTTCTCAATACTCTAAGTTATCTAAAACAGAAAAACAAATTTAAGGAACATAAATATATATTATAACAGAATAAAATAGTGTAGCAAACAAATTTCAATATATATTGCCTAAACAGAGCTATATAAATGTCAAACCTTTGCCCAAACATAGTATTCATGCATATGGGGTAACTTCAGGGCTGTGGAGTTGGTGATAAAATGTGCCGACTCCAACTCCGACTCCAAAAATTTTAACACTCCGACTCCAGAAATCTGATTTGTATAATTACGACTCCGACTCTGATAGAATGTTAAGGCCAAATTGATTATGATTAGCTTTATTAGGCCAATGGAGATTCATAAACAAGGCATTTCGTCACCACCACATGACTCATCAGGTTACTTTGTGGCTGTAACTATGCCTTAATGGCTTTTTTTCTCTTTATTCAAAAATTACAATAAATCCCAAAATACAAACTGATTGAAACTTAAACAAAATAAGATTATTATTGGTTTAGCAAATTAATAAGATGTTCTTGTATTATAAACATCCATAACAAAATGTACTAACCTAAACTGAATTTGTTCTTAAAAAAAGGATCGCTTCCATTAAATCATCTTTCAGTGATGCTTATCAAAATTATCAAATTGAAATCTAAAAATCTGAAAAGATTTAGGGTTGCTAGTACAAAATTTTTCATTTTCCTTATTATTAATTATGTTAATTAATTAATTATAATCATTAGGGTATTAATTATAAGCAACTATATTTATATATTATTTATATTTATATGTTATATATTATATATTAAAACATTAAGTTAAATCTATTTTTTTCATAAAATTGAGCTAGGCCTAGGCTGCTATGGTTATAATTGAAGGATTTGCACTGACTCCGACTCCATCCAACTATGCACTTCCGACTCCACTCAAAATTGACTGACTCCACGACTCCAACTCTACAGCCCTGGATCTTTGACATTTTGTCAATGTTACCCCATAAATAAATATTGTGAATATTTTCTACATGGGCTTTATTTTATTAAATTTTTAATTTTATATTTTAACTAATAGTCTTACCCAATATATATAATTGATTTACGCAGTTAAGAGTAATGTCCTTACCAAAGTTTTCTAAATTCAAAAAATTGCCACAATAGTTCTCAATAAAAACAAAGAACTAAAATAAATATAATATTTCGCTACTATAGTTTTAAAGCGGGTTTAAAATATATAATAATGATATACATTTTTCTTTAATTTGTTTTTATGTCAATAATGTTCTTATAAAATAGGTGTCAGTAAAGTGTAATAATCATATGTCAATGTTACCCCCACTGTCAATGTTACCCCCACTGTCAATGTTACCCCCACTGTCAATGTTACCCCGTGTTACCTTTAAATAGATAGTGATCAACACAAAGATAATGTGGATGTCATTGATGGGGTTAGAGCAATTATGTGCACCAATCCGAACACACCTCCGCTGCCATAAGGACTGCCCATTTTATACTTAACAGACTAGCTTGGGACGAGACAGAGGCGCGAGACTTCTTGTAAGCACTGTACATAACTTTCTCACTAGAGGTTGATGGGATAACTCTTGGGTGCAATAAGAAAATTAGAAAACAGGCTTGTAGACTTTATCTATAAAAATACTTTTTCAGTCAGAGTAGTAGATTTTTGCAATGACTTGCCATCAGACATGGGGTAATAGTAATAGACTATTACAGAATTTTTCAAGTAATAGTAATAGATCATAATTTTTTGGCTATAATAGTAATAGAAGGCAAAGTAATAGATAATAGCCTATTACTTTTCTATTACAGTGGCAATGGACATATTGTGTGAATGAAGAAGTGAAAAAATGAACTAAATCTACTCTAAACTAAAATAAACATATATGTGAACTAATATTGTGGCAAATTTTTCCTTCAATAAAGTAAAATTTATCAAGACCTACAGTCTCTGAAATTGTAAGGATTTAGTTGAAACAAATATTTAACTCACTGAACTTCTAATTGCATTTAAATAAACATAAAGATCGTTTTCAAATGAGTGAAGTACTGTATCCCGTATACAAAAATAATCATAATAGATGACAAAGTAATAGTAAAGATGAAAAATAAAGTGTAGCAATCCCTTGCTAACTGCGGGTTTTGCAACCACGGTGAAATGGGGGCACGATGCCGGCAAGTGTATATGTATAAAGATGCATTTGCGTTACTCACCTACTGGATACTCCATTAGTGGGGTCATGGCAGCTGCTGCTGGTTGCTGAGATGGGAAATTTAGCTGCCAGTGAGGACCACCCAGAGGGCCTTCAATTGAGTAAAAATAATCCTTTGACTTCAGCACCACCCGCACTGCTAAGAATGAGAGAAATGAGGTGAGCAAGTTCCCAATTTTAGTATGGTTGAGATTCAGATAAGTAGCTCCTACCAATTTGAAACTGGGTTCTCACCTTTAAGATCTCTGGGGCATAGCCAGTCTGCCTCTTTTAAGGACTTACTCTTCGGCTTATGGTGGGAGGATTTAAGAAAAGTAAAACATCCTTTGCCTAATTTAATCACTGAAACAACAATAATACTTACGAGGTTAACTGCATCAGCAGGCAAGTTTTTTACAGGTAACTAAAGAAAATATGAAAAATTTTATTGATCATATACCAATGTGTATTCAGAACCAACTAAGCACTTGGGCAAAAAAAAATATTACTACAAAACAAAAGAAACAAATATCATTAGTCCCATACCAAACACAAAAATGTCAACATAAAATAAAACCATTAAATTATTGGCTATCACCAGCCCATTACCACACAAAGGAGACAAGACTTGCAGAAAAAAAAGAACTTGCATAACTAATGCAAAAAAAAAAAACAAACAAACGAAGAAAGCATATTAGTCACTAGGGGAAGGTCAATGAGTGTTTACCCAAATTGTATAAACCTGATAAGTCCCAGATGTGTCATTTTAAACTCCACCCACACTATCCTTCATATCACAATCATTAAAGGTATTCTTGGCTCAATCAGTGCAAACAAAAGCAATGTTTATAACAAAAATTTGTGAATACTGGCTTCAGCATTTGTGTAGGTATTGGGGAAGAAAAAGCTTTGTCCAAATTCACTTCAATAAGCAAATGTCCCAGCCAAAAACAAATCCATGATAGAGAAAAAAAAACCCAACAACATTTAGAGATTATACCCCCAGCACTGTCATCAGTGGACCCACAGGAATCCATGAGTGCAATGATGCCAGAAAAGGGAGCAAAATTAACAATGATAATTAAGGTTGTAAAATTTTGGGATATGTATTTGCATTAATATGTTGCTCATAAGGCAGTTAAAGGTAGAATTTAGTTCACAGCCTGTGAAAGCTCAAAATCCATTGTGATGCATATTGATAACTGGTTAGGTTTTTCAACAAGGTCTTTATAAAGGAAATCAGGCATTCAAAAATGATTTTATATATATATATATATATATATATATATATATATGATATTTGCATGATAATTTTAAGGGGTCCAAATATGTGAGACATGGTTCTTATAGCTAATGGTTAAGCAATACAAAACACCAATGGTAAAAACAAGACTATAGGATCACCTACCACACCACCAAGGAGAAGTGAGATGCTTTCCTGTCTCTTGAAATGGGCATATGATTGCCTCAAGCTTCTGTCTCTATACTGAGAGAATTTCAAAGCTGTTATAATCAGGCATATGATTGCCTCAAGGTGCTTATTATTCTCTATATTGAGAGAATTTCAAATCTGTTATAATCAATTAAAAAAGAGAAGAAAAACATTTTTAGTAACTCTGAAGGCCTGGGTTTCTAAGAAAGCTCTGGCCCAATGGGGATTACTGAAACCTTCCAGACCCTACTGAGGGGTTTGGGAGCTCTCAGTAATCCTTCCCAATAGTGGAGTTTCCACCAACTTGGGGTGTTAACCACACCATCTCAATGGTTTTGACTATCCATGCAAAATTTTCTGTATACCATTTTGGCTACTGCGGTCAATAGTTTTGCTTAACCACATTTTCTCATGTTCCACACCAAAGCAATCATTTATTATTTCATTTATATTTGCATTTATAAGTATAATTATAGCCTCTAAGTGTTGAGTTGATAGTGAGGTGAAGGTCATCCCATCATTATTACAGGTAAATAAAAGTATTCTTATTCACTATTAATATTTAATGTTTTGTTAATGTTCATATCTATATTAATGTTGTTTTGTTCATACAGGTACATATTTCTCATGTTTACTTAGTGAATAGGATGCATAATTAAAGAAAAAAAGTGTCAACCACGGCTGTGGAACCTAACCCCCTATTTCCCATAAGCCTTTAATTTTATCAACTGTGGTTTTGCCAACTGCAGGGATTTTCAGGAATGTAACCCCTGCAGTTGGCGAGGGATTGCTGTAATAGTAATAGAAGAAATGAAAAGTAACAGTAATAGTAATAGAAACCTAGTAATAGACCCCATGTCTGCTTGCCATATGATGTGGTAAACAGTAACTTGTTAGTTAATTTTAAGAAAAATTTAGATAACTTTCATGAGTAAAAGATAGTTTGTTGGTTGTATATAGTGTATATTCTTAGCTTATGTAGGCTACTTTGGTGGTGGTATATAGTTGTGTATTATTATTAAGATGTAACTCATGACTTGGATTACCTCAATAGGCCCAGTGGCTTCATGTTTTTTAAATGTAATGTAAATGCCCTACATGTGGGAGATGAAACAAATGACACTATGAATAAATGCAAAAAACTTCACTTTTTTACGTGAAGGTCAAAATATGAGAATAAAAACCCACTCTAATAGACAGAGTTTATTTCCACGACAGTTTCGACGCCCACTGGCATCCTCCTCGGGTGGATACAGAAACACAAATGAAACAAAACAAGAGGGAAAAACAGTTCAGGGATCGACCGTTAAGAAATTCGCACCTAGGTTGGATTCCATTCTCTCGAGACAGGAGGGGCATTTTCATTAAGTACATTCGCACAAATTTTAAAACTATCTTCCTGTTCTAAACATACAGATTCTATTATTTTTACATAATTATTACATTTATAATTAAATTTATTACATTTAATATTGCATAATTATTAATTACAGAAATTATAAATTTATTATTACATTGGTTATTACATTGTTGTTTATTATACAGAAATTATAAACCGAAAAACGAATGAAAAAAAGGCGATTAGGAAATAATCCAGAGACCATTGAGAAATTTGCACCTAGGTTAGATATCGTTCTCCCGAAACCAGAAGGGCATTTTATTACAGGGTCAGCTTATAACTACATTTCCACAAATTAAAAATATCATCTTGTTCTATACATACAGATCCTAATGTTTTGACATAATTACTGCATATATTTATTTCCACATTAATTACTTCCATTATTACATTTACTAAAAGCGAGTAAGGAAACATTCCAATCCAGAGACATTTAAGAAATTCACACTTAGGTTCGAACACGTTCCCACGACTCCGTAAGGGATTTATTGACCAAGAATCTCATTAAAGGGTCTAACTTATAAGTACCTTCGCACAAATTAAAATTATCTACTTTTTCTATACACACAGATTCTATTATTTTTCTTTTGACATAATTATTACATTTATAAAGTACCTTACTTGATTCCCAATCTATAGCATGATTATTTTGGCTAGCGTGATAAAAAATGGCATTATTAGTATTACAACTTCTGAAGGCATATTTGTGTTCTTTGATACGGGTTTCAATATTTCTTCCAGTTTCACCCACGTATACTAAATCACAACTTTTACAGGGAATGCTGTAGACACAGGCTTGTTCCTCTTTTGCAACGTTATTCCTAACCAATTTACTTTTCACGGTAGACGAATATTTGAACGCCAAAGCAAACTTAAATTCTTTCGTCAACGGTTTTACTCTTTCTAAGCCGGCAATGTAAGGCAAACTCACATATTGTTTTTGGTTAACTGAAGGTTCCCGAGGGGCATAAAAAGATTTTCTGGCTTTAAAATACGCCTTTCCGATAAACCACTCAGGATATTTTAAATCCTTAAAAATGTTCCAAATCTTTGAATTTTCCGGATCCAGCAAATGTGGGCTACAAATCCTGAGTGCTCTTAGAAACATGGAAGAAATAATTGAGCTTTTAACCCCTTCATCATGATATGAAAAATAATGAATGTACGAATTACAATGAGTAGGTTTTCTATAGACCGTGAAATTGGGCTTTCCGCTTTCGTTAATGACCAAAACATCTAGAAAAGGTAATTGTTTGTCGTTCTCCCATTCATATTTAAATTTAATAGAGGGAACAAGATTATTTAATGACTGAAAGAAAGTGTCAAAGTTGTTCCAGTGGTCAGGCCAAAATGAGAAAATATCATCTACATAACAAAACCAAATTAGATTCCTGGGACATATTGTTTGCAACAATTCCGACTCATAATACTCCATATATAATGTACTCAGTATTGGGGATAAAGGGGACCCCATTCCCATACCAAAACGTTGCAAATAAAATTCTTCACCGAAGGAGAAGGCATTATTGGTGACACAGAGTTTTATCAGTTCTAAAAATACAGATGTGGGCATGCCTAGTTCTACGTTACATGTTGGCAATTTTCTATCTAAAAAAACTAAGTACATCATCAATGGGAACTTTCGTAAACAAGGACTCAACATCAAAACTTATCATTCTTCCCCGTTTTAAATCTAAGGACATAACTTGTTAATAAAGTCACAGGAATTAGTGATGTGCGAGCCTGAAAATTTACCAACTAATGGGGATAATTTATCTGCAAGAAATTTAGATAACCTGTAACTAAAGGAACCCCTGTAATACTAATAATGCCATTTTTTATCACGCTAGCCAAAATAATCATGCTATAGATTGGGAATCAAGTAAGGTACTTTATAAATGTAATAATTATGTCAAAAGAAAAATAATAGAATCTGTGTGTATAGAAAAAGTAGATAATTTTAATTTGTGCGAAGGTACTTATAAGTTAGACCCTTTAATGAGATTCTTGGTCAAAAATCCCTTACGGAGTCGTGGGAACGTGTTCGAACCTAAGTGTGAATTTCTTAAATGTCTCTGGATTGGAATGTTTCCTTACTCGCTTTAGTAAATGTAATAATGGAAGTAATTAATGTGGAAATAAATATATGCAGTAATTATGTCAAAAACATTAGGATCTGTATGTATAGAACAAGATGATATTTTTAATTTGTGGAAATGTAGTTATAAGCTGACCCTGTAATAAAATGCCCTTCTGGTTTCGGGAGAACGATATCTAACCTAGGTGCGAATTTCTCAATGGTCTCTGGATTATTTCCTAATCGCCTTTTTCATTCGTTTTTCGGTTTATAATTTCTGTATAATAAACAACAATGTAATAACCAATGTAATAATAAATTTATAATTTCTGTAATTAATAATTATGCAATATTAAATGTAATAAATTTAATTATAAATGTAATAATTATGTAAAAATAATAGAATCTGTATGTTTAGAACAGGAAGATAGTTTAAAATTTGTGCGAATGTACTTAATGAAAATGCCCCTCCTGTCTCGAGAGAATGGAATCCAACCTAGGTGCGAATTTCTTAACGGTCGATCCCTGAACTGTTTTTCCCTCTTGTTTTGTTTCATTTGTGTTTCTGTATCCACCCGAGGAGGATGCCAGTGGGCGTCGAAACTGTCGTGGAAATAAACTCTGTCTATTAGAGTGGGTTTTTATTCTGACACTATGAATGTTATCAGTAATTTACTTAAATAACCAGGGCATTTACTCAAACCATACTGAAGTACATGGATGCAAATTCACTATCTTTTTCAAGTTGCCAGCAGTGCTAGTAGAATTTAAAATTTACTAGCCCTTAAATAAGTACAAAATTTCAATATTAGCATTTGTTAGGTATATAAAAAAACCTGTTTATTACTACTTTTCATAAATTTTATTCTACTAATTTTGCATTGCATGCAGAAATAACTTGCTGCAATGTATTTGGCATTATGTATTTCTCGTATAGCCATAAAGATGATACAAAAATCACTAATTCTTATTTATCAATTGATATAATTTGATGGTACCAACGGAAGTGTGGAAATCAATGGTACCAAGTTGAAGGGTTAGAAGAAAGTTCAAGGAAGTATTGCCAAGTCAAAAGGGCACTCTGACATTACAATGTTACTGAACCATTTCACTAATGTCAACATGCACCCACTTTATATCAAAACACCTTGTAATTCACCACTCCAGACACTTCGTGATTCATCACCTTGATTAAATTAAATTGTAAACCTAATCCAAGTAATCCTAACATAGTCCAAACAAACCTAGTGTAATTGAGTCCAGCTTTACTAAACTCAATACATATTAATCATTTACTGCTGGATGATAACTAACAGGGCTGTGGAGTTGGCACATAAAAAACCGACTCCGACTCCTCAATTTTTTGTCTATCCGACTCCGACTCCGAAGGTATATTAATTCTAAATCTGCTATGATGATAATTACACAAGAGGCATTTCATCACCACCACGTGAAGCATCATCATCTGTGGTCATTGTTACGGTAACTTTGTCTGTAGTAAAGAATCTTGTAAGTGGTGCTTGTCGTTCAGTAGATTTCTGATCTTTTGTTAACTTTGAAGTAGTTGGAAGGTTTTTATTACTATCTTTCTCAATGACAACTTCTAAAATTTTGGGATGGAAACACTGCCAATGTCTCTTCAAATTTGATGCTCTGGTTGGTGCATTTTTATCAGAGCCAGTAAAACCACTGATTTTTGCTTCACATAATTTTTCATCATCATCATCATCATCTTCTATCATACACTGACACACGAAATGTTTCCCATCTGTGGTTATTGTAAAATATTAAAAAACTGCAGACTTTGTTGGAAGTGTCTTTGCCATTGTGAAAGGGGTTTTAGACTTGAAAGTTAAAAACTTATGAAATTTAGAAAGAACTCGAAATTAAATAAGCATTAAAAATAAAAAATATTATCTGAAAAGAAAAATGAATTAATGGCATTAGTGTCTGAAATGGAAAACATTGTGTTTATTATTTAAGTGGTTTAACCACCATAGCTGCCAGTGATATCATACACAAAAACATATTTTATTAAAATTTATATTGAGGTCGGAGTCGGTACATTTTTACCGACTCCGACTCCAGCACCACCAAAATTGCTTCCGACTCTCCGACTCCGACTCCACAGCCCTGATAACTAAGCAACCAATTTGAGAGATCTTGTTGCCCTTATCATGACTCCAGATTCCTGGGATCTTGGGAGCATTGCTCCAGTAAATTTGACCATGAGAAAAAGTAAATTTGGGTTTGGGTTTTGTTCATCCGCTAGACGTTATGCAATTTTTTTGCGTATACGTTCTTGTACAAACCAATTTTTTTAAATTACAAATTTAGTTATTTTAAGTTTAGTTGGTAATTCCATATTTAACAATTATTTTTATTTTTTGTTAAGCTTCAATGTTTTGATAATTAAAATTTTATTAAAATGTATATTTTTTTAATATAAAATTATCAGGATTGGACTATGTTCCATTGATCTCGGCTAGGTTTGATAAATTGGCCAGATAATTACTTGTGCGGTTTTAAGTAATCCACCATGACTCTAGAATTGAAAAGTTTAGTTAAGTTTAAACTTACTTTTACTTACTTTAACTTACCTACTTTTACTTACTCTTCCTTACTTTTACTAAGTTTAAAGCACTTACTTTTACTTACTTTCATTGTACTATATTTACTTTTACTCACTTTTACCATACTATATTTACTAACTTTTACTTTTTTTGTATTTTTTCAGGTAGTCAATAATCAATAATGGATCCTAATATTGATGAAGTTGAGAGAAAAGTGAGGGTGTTAAAAGGGGTTACTTTTGTGGTCAATGCAAGAACAAATATTCAAAGAAGCAAAACTGGGAGGAACATTTTAATTCCAAAAAAAATTTGTTACAATACAAGAGGTCCCAGAGTTTGGGCCCACAGCTTAGATATTGCAGTAAAGAAATACCAGGATGAAGTGCAGCAAAGAGATACGGCAAAGCAGTCATTTAGTTTGTTCACAAAATGTGCTAGTGCTAGACCTCAGAAAAATGAACCAACTTCATCAACTGCTAATCTAGAAAATGAAACTTTTTCACTAGATGTTTCACAGACTGAAGAAAGTGCTTCTCCTCCACCTAAGAAACAAAAGGTAAGTGAGGAATCTGCGCATCAGACTAACAAAACTGCTTTAGAGGAATTTGAAAATTCCCAAATCCAGAAGACATTGAATGCAATTTTGCGCCTAACAAAAGAAACTCACCAAGCTGTTGTGGTTAATAAAGAGAAGAATCAAAATATGCCTTCAAGTTCGTGTTGCATCCAAATCTAATAAAGCAAAAAGCAACAAATTTGACATTTCCATAGCCCATTTAAGCAAGTGTAAATCAATACAAGAAATCCTGAACAATGATTTGATCAAATCTACATTGAAATTGGTGGAAAAGAAGGATCTAGGGCATGCTGTTTATGAAGTGATGAAAACATCATCTCGGAACACTACTAAACGCATAGAAGACTTATGTGGCAACATCTTATACTACATAATGAAAACAAACACTGCATGGGCTCTATATCCAGTACTTCTAGCTGTATTACATAGGTCAGGTTGTGAGGTTGGAAATTTGAATCATAGCACACATGCGTGCGAGACAATTTGAGAGCTATTAGATAATCAACTTAAAGAACAAACTGTAAAGTGGTTCTTAGAACAAACTTCAGTAACAATAACAGCTGACATTGGAACAATTTTGGGATTAAGCATGCTAGTTGTATTAGTTATGAGTGAAGAAGATAAGACTGTAAAACTTGCTGGGATAAATTTAGTACGCAGCAAATCAGGAGTTTATTTGGCCAATGAAATTTTTGATGGGTTGAAGTCTCCTAATCACTTGAAACTATCTGAAGAAGCAATTAAATCCAAGGTATCTGGAATGGTTGGAGATGGGGCTTTTTGTAAGGACAACGAGCCATTTAAAAACGAAATGAAGAAGTTGTTTGGAGAAAATTTCAAATTTCGATGGGACTTAATGCATCTTGTGAACAGAGCCCACATTGATGCATTGAAGAAAATTTGTAAACTAAGTGAGCTTTTAGACTTTATTCAGAATCACACTTCAAATCTGAGATCAGGCCTTGACTATACCAATATGGTTCTTGACAATGTCATTGGTTTTAAGAGACCAAAACTCAAATCTGATACTCGCATGGTTAATTACAAATTTGATGAATTTGACAGATTTGTGGAAAATTGTGTTTTTTTTGATCATCCACAAGAGAAAGAAATTAGTGCCAAGTTCTATGTATTGATTTCCTATGTAACAAAGATTATGTTGCAAGTAGCTCAAAAAACCAGTTAGTGCAGAATTTGTAGAAAATATATTTTATAAAGAAGGAGGGAAAACTGTTATGTTAAGAGTGATGGAAACAATTTCCAAATTAGCTAATGGAGGAAATGCAAATGATGTAGTTTCTGAATTTAAGCACGATACCACAGGGCAGCAAAAGGAACTAACAGCCGAGGATTACATCCTAAATGAAGTTTACAAATACATCAAGAAACGTTCTGATTACTACCAGGTTGCTGAAGTTGCTAGACCATCCAGAACCAGATCTGAAAGTAGTTTTACAAAAGACTCAGTGATAAATTGGCTGACAGAATCACAGAGAGATTAAAGCATTTTGATAAAGATGGATCAACTGCCTGGAGTGAAGCACCAGCTGAAGGGACATTCTCCATTCTTGGTTACATTGTTGAACACAAAGGATCCATTAAGCCATCTCATTTGACTAAGCTGTGCAGAATTGTGAAGGACGGTCCAGCTCCAGGCACTAGATCTGCTGTAATGATCACACAGAAAGCCATTGATCAGTGGCCAAGCATACATGGCTGTAAATTCACAACAAATGCCTACATGCAAGGTCTAACATCGTCCACTGTTGCTGCTGCAATGAATAAACAAACTTAAGGTGAGTTATAAACTGTACATTATTGTATTATGTTTAGCTAAAACAATTTGTAATTGGTATGTCGTCAATTCAAGAGTTTACTATCATTAACCTATCTAGTGGTGTAAGGGGAAAAAAAGTAAATTCAGAGCTGTGCTCCAGTAAATTTTTTCAAATCTGGAGTCATGTCTAAGGTGAGGGGACTAAACTTGAATGCAGTATTCTAAGTGAGGCCTAACATAAGAATTACAGGTATCCTTTGATATTCAGTTATCCAATTTTAATAAATTAACACCCTTATATTGATTTCTGATCACAATTTCTGTTATCCAATTGATGACCCCAGAGAGAGCTGCCTCTTCAATGATGTCCCAATCACCAACACCTGTTTTTTTTTTTTGTTTGTGTTGGTAAAAAACCCCAAGGAGCCTGCCCCCTTCTGGACCCCCTGGAATGTATCTCCATTGACCCTTTGTTATAATTGCTTCAGTATCTGATCATTCACCATCCGATTGGTTTTCCAGAAATGTAACCTGATTGGATATTGAGGGATGCCTGTATATAATTTACAGATGATTTCCTTACTCTTGTAACTAACATTCTCTTATTAATACCTACCATTTTATTTGCCTTATTTCTAGCCTCAAAGCACTGCTTAGAAAATTTTAGGTTACTACTATAATGCCAAGATCTTTGTCTAATATCCTTTATGCCCAACCAGTTTCCTTGCAGTTCATAACTAAAGTTTTCATTATTTCTACCAAAATGAATGACTGCATTTTTTGAACATTGAATTCCACATGCTATTTACTAGCCTGGGCAAGCAATCTAGCAAGACCATTTTTGTAGCTTACACAAATTTTCTATATTTGTAACTAGGGCAATTACTTTTGTAGCTATTATTTGCAAATTTAGAAACTTAACTACTACTACTTACTTTTCTAAATCATTTAGATATACAATAAAGAGTATATAATGGACCTAACACTTTCTGCCTTCTAAACTCGTAATCATTTAGAATTACTCTGTTCTGTCTTCTAACTATTTTTCTACCCAATTAATAACTGACCCTGATATCCCACAAGCTTTTAATTTATATACAAGTCTCCTATGTGGAACCTTGTCAAATGCTTTGCATAAGATCCTTATAAATAAAATCTACATTTCCATTGTCTACCTATTCAGTTACAAACTCTAAAAAGTCGAAGAGATTAGACAAACCGACTTTCTTGATCTAAATCATTGTTGTGAACTTTAAATAAGATTAAGTTTTCCAAATGATATTGAATATTATTATTTATAATTCTAATATTTTTCATACCAGTGATGTTAAGTTTACTTCCTTCCATTTTGTCAAGCATCTCTGTAGTGACCCAGGGTTTCCTTGCTTCTCTTTTCATATAACTGATATTTTCCTGTGCACTCTCCTTTATCGTATCCCTCAGTCTGCACCATCTTTCTTCATTTGTCATATGAATGTGGCTGTCATTTCTTTGCCTCCTTATCTCTTCATTCACCTTTTTAGCAGAAACTATCCTTTGTTCTCCCTTCAGTTCGTCAGTATCCCATTTCTTCCCTACTTTATTCTTTTTCAGTCTTCAGCCTCACCATATTTTCCATTACCACCAAATTATGATTGGAGTCAGTATCTGCTCCAGGATAAGCTTTCAAGTTCTTCACTGCATTCCTACATATATCTTACCAAAATAGTCAATTTGGAATCTTTCAGTGTGTCCTGGTTTTTTTCCATGTGTATCTCCTTTTGTGATTGTGGAACCAAGTATGTCACCATGAGTTCTTGCCTTCTGCAAAATTCTATTAGCTTTTCTCCTCTTCCATTTCTTTTACCTAATCTGAATGGTCCAACCTCCCTTCTGTCTTTCCCCTCTCCAATCACACTATTCTAGTCCCCCATGATTATTACATTAGCATTTCTTCCATGGGCTTCATTTATTTCCTCTATTTTATCATGTATTTCTTCTACCTCTCTTCTTCCCAATGGGTGCTTGTTGGCATATACACTTGCATGACAAATGTATCTACTTTTTCACCTTTCATTCTTATCCACATGATTCTATCTGACACACAGTCAAAGTCCTCTACAGTGTTTTTTATCCTTCCTCTAAGTAAAATAGCATCTCTCTCAGCCCTGTTGCCACCAGAATAAATCGCTGTCATGTCTCCACTAATAAAATCATCTCACCATCTGACTTCCAACAACCCCATGATATCTATGCTCATCCTATTCATCTCTTGTTTGATGTTCTCTAACTTTTCTGGTCTGTTCATTGTTTTTACATTCCATGTCCCAATCTTTACTCCTTTGGTGGTGCAGGGAATTTGACTGATGACCTGGGAAGCCCTGCTGCTTCTCCTGCCCAGCACGACATTGCCTATCCTTTGACTGGCAACTCCCCAGGATAAATGAATTTAGTAACACTTGTCAAGGTTTGTGAACTTCCTCAGAACAGAGGAAGTATAACCCAAGACTTTTATTCTTCACATAAGCTCAAAATTAGGGTACAAAGTCTTGTAATTTCCAACTTTCTGCTTCACATATTATTATTATAATGTAAAAAAAAGAAGAAAAAAAGTGGAAGAGTATAAATACAGAAGGAGGAAGACAATGATACAGACAGTTGAATAATGAACTGAGAAGAGAAGCTGATAAAGCAAGAGAGATGTGGCTTGGAGAGTAGTGCAGGGAATTGGAGGAATTAGAAAGGAAAGGAAGAACTGATTTAATGTACCAAAAAGTTAAGGACATAAACAGATGGAAAAGTAGCAGCTTGGGAGTGCGGGAAATAGAGGGGAGAAATGGAGAAAAACTGAAAAGACCAGAAGATATAAGGAAGAGATGGATTGAATATATTGAAGAACTGTATGATAAAGAGAACAAACCTAATAACATCGAAATGGAGGAAGCAGATGAGGTGGAAGTAGATTGTATGGGACCAGACATATTGGAAAGAGAAGTAGAGATGGCTATAAAAGACCTAAGAAATGGCAAGACCCCAGGACCAGATGATGTACCAGCAGAACTTCTGAAGAGTCTTGAAGGTGATGCTAGAGAGGAGGTGAATGTATTGTGCAGAAACATGTATGAAAGTGGAGATGGCCTGCTGACTTTGAGAGTTTCTATGATTACTATCCCCAAGAAACTGAGAGCCATCAAGTGTCAGAATTTTGAACCATAAGCTTGGTCAGCCATACATCAAAAATAATGCTAATGATACTAACGAAAAGACTAATGAACAGAGCTGAGCAGTACATTGGAGAGGATCAGTTTGGGTTTAAATCAAAATGTGGAACAAGAGAAGCTATTGGTATTATGAGAATGTTGGGAGAGAGAGTGCTGGAACATGATCAGGAAATGCATGTTTGTTTTATTGACTGAAAAAGCTTTTGACAAGAGTTCAATGGAGGAAACTAATGGAAATATTGAAGAATATTAATGTTGACTGGAGGGACTGTAGACTGATAAAAAATTTATATCTTGGCCAGACTATGAATGTTAGAGTTGCAGGAGGAGAATCAGAGCCTGGATTGGTTGGGAGAAGGGTCAGGCAAGGATACTCCCTGTCCCCTGTGTTATTTAACATCTATGTGGAAGCAGTGATAATAGAAGCACACTCAGATCTGGAAGAAGGAATCAGAGTGGGAGGTAAATTGGTCAAATCCGTAAGGTTTGCAGATGACAAGGCATTTGTTTGTAGTACTGAGGAAGGACTGCAAAGAATGGTCAATAGCTTGACAACAATGGTGGAAAAATTTGGAATGAGAATTAATGAGACCAAGACAAAGGTAATGAAAATTGCAAGAAGGAAAGGAGCACAAATGAACCTAATGATAGGAAATTGGACCTTAGAAGAAGCTGAGCAGTTTAAATATGTGGGAAATTTTATTAACCAACAATGGAGATTGCAATAAGGAAGTAAGCTCTAGAATTGGTATGGGTAAGGTAGCTTTTGAGAGAGAGAAAAGTCTACTTACAGGCAATGTTCCCTCTAATTTTTTTTAGTCCGTGTGCGCAAGAAATTTTCGTTGTGCATACATTTAGATTCATGGTGAAAAATTGTGCAAACTTTTCTGAGCGCTATTATCATCAAAATTAAATATATATAAATATTAAATACTTAATAAATATTATTTCCATAAGGTGATAGCTTGATCATTACGGTACTATTAAATGGATATTAAAAAACTGTTTACAATATTATATATTCTTAAAAAAGAAAACATTTTATCCATTCTAAAAATATGAATAAAATAAAAAGTAGTAAAATAAAATTCAACAAAAATAAAATAAAAGTAAATAAATGAAAATGACTATTTTAGTTATCATTTCTCAAAACAATTTTTAGCATTTAGCAATTTAAAATAGACTATCAAGATTAATACATAATTTCATCCATTCACAAAATTGGAATTATGAGATAATTACTATTCGTTTTTATGCAAAAATAAGAAAGAGAAGGTTTATATTCAATGCGTTAATGTATAAAAGAAAAAATGCAAATACATAGAGTAAAAAAAATCTGTGTTGCTTAATTGCGTGGACATCAGCGAAGTCGGGCGGAAGGGGTTAATACTTAAAAGAACGACTATAAAGTATGTTGATGCAAATGGTCAGACCTTGTGTGACGGTATACTTTTTAAATTACTTCATTTACTGTCGTGATTCATGATACGCTTGAGCCTGTGCGCATTTTATTCTGCTGTGTGCGTGGGTTTCACAATGTGTGTGCACGCGCACACCTTAGAGGGAACACTGCTTACAGGTAAACTCAACTCGAAAAGGTTAGTAAAAAGCTTGATATGGAGTGTGGTACTGTATGGAGCAGAAACATGGACACTGAAAACAACTGAAAAGAAACTCCTGGAAAGTTTTGAAATGTGGATTTGAAGAAGAATGCTAAAGATAAGTACTACAACAGGTGAGGGAGGAAAGAAGACTCATTAAGGTGATAAGAGAAAGACAGAAGAAATGGATTTGTTATGTGTTGAGAGGAGAAGGATTGTTGAAGGAGGTGATAGAGGGTAGATATGAAGGTAGAAGGCTGAGGGGAAGGAAAAGGAAAACAGTGCTGGATGATTTGAAGGCAAACAGGAGCTACCACGAGATGAAAAGGATAGCTCAGGATAGAACATTTTGGCAGGACACATGAGTTGGACCTGCCTGATAGGCAAAACATGATGGATGGATGTTAAACTAACAGGCCTATAATTTTGTACCTCCTTTTTTCTACCATTTTTGTAAATGGGTATTACATTTGCTTTTTTTAATTTGTTTAACTAGTACCTCTGCATAATTAATAGATTTAGCAAACAAAATGGCTACTTTCTTGTAACTTAACCTCAGAATCTTTGTTTCAGGTGTTTTTTTCAATAATCTGACTAAACATTTTGGATATTAATAACTTCAAGGATTCATTAAAATGTGATTTAAGTTTGATTTAATTACAAGTATGACAGTTGGATTTCCCATGAGTAAAAGGTTGGCCAAATTATAAGGTAGTATAGTGTAATTTTAATTACTAATTGCTGAGTAATAACAAAAAATAAGAACTCAATTATTATTATTATTGCCAAATAATTAAGTTAAACCCAAAATCAAGTAGTGATTATCTGGGTTGAAGTTAAAACAAATGTAAAAAATAAGTTTGATAAATAAATGTTTCAACCATATTGTGATACAACATATTGCCAGTACAAAGCAAGAGATTAATTTTGGGAAAGGAGCCTACTGTTTACAAGAACATTCAGTCCCACAATTATTCTCCTTGCATTTGCAAGGCTGACAAAATAACAAAATTATTGTAAATAAATAAATAAAAAACTAATTTATTATAGATATTCTAAAAGTAAGAATTGTATAAAAAAGTATGATTATTCACTAAGCAAATAATCTACTCAACATTCATGCTACAAAAATGAAAGTAAAACTTGCAGTGCAAAAATATGAGCTCTAGAACTTCACTGATCAACCAAGGTGAAACTCTTACCCCAAAAAATGTATCGTAATTTACCTGAGGTAAAGACAAAATGTTCAGCCAATTGATAAAAGTAGTATTTCATAAGGGTGTCTTGGCTTTATCTTACAGTAATAGACTGTGTTGGCCAAAACACAATATAAAAATAGTAAAAATAAAATATTAATATAATTTGTATAATTAGGGTAAATTTGTCAGTAGTATAATGCCTAAAAAATAAATAAATAAATTTGCAGAGAAATTTGAAGTAAGAAAAGATTTGAATTTTGTGTACAAGTAGTATATTGATGGAAGTTTACAACACACCATGCTAATTCATCCTGCTACTATTACAGCAGTCAAGATTGATGTTGAGAGTCATGACTGATTTATGTGTAGTAGATGTTTGGAGTGTTTTGCTATATGATGTGGTGAATAGTAGCTCCTTAGTTAGTTTTAAGCGAAAGTCTGATGCTTTCATGAATGAAAGGGTTTATAAATTATAGAAATGTACCAACTAGTTGGTAAATGGTCAGTAGTTGGCCTATTCAGCTGATTGATTATTCATAGTTGGCTATTATTGGCAGATTAGTCAATAGTCAGCTTAGTTGCTAAATATCTAATTTATCATTGTCATCACCACTATAAGTACAAAACATAACCCATTTTATTTAAGTTTCCTTTTGAAATAATTTACACACAATTTTCTATGATGTTCGACTAAAAGAAAATGGACCTAATGGTTAAGGTATGTGTAATGTCAAGCTGAGCTGTTGAATCAAAAATGAAATAGTATTTATTGGTTGCACAGGTTTGACTTGCATATGTTGATAATTACACATACCCAATAATTTAAATTTATTAGCTCTTACTTGTTTGTTTGTTTGTTTGTTTGTTTGTTTTTTGCAAATGAGAAATAATACATCTAATATGAAATATAAATATTTTCAATTCCCTTATCTGTCTACTCATTTCAATCTTCATCAGTACACAATTCAATCCTCTTGCCTTCTCTTAATAATCTTGACATTTCCTTTTCTCATGATCTTTCCTGATAGATCAATACACTCTAAAACAGCTTCTATTGTACTGGCTCCGCAGTTTCTTCACCCCTACTCACTTGGTATATCTGTTCAGAGGTTTTGTCTGCCCATGTATGGAGTGGTTCAACCCACATAGCTGAACTTGACTGGGTGGAATCAAAGGCTTTTCATATCATCAATTCCCTGCCTCTTACTGACTGTCTTTAATATCTCTTGCCTGCAATGTTGCCTCTCTTTACCATCACTACCATCCCCCTCCATCCCCCAATATAATGATCTGTGGAGACTAACTTCCCATTCATAAAATACAAAAATGTGGATGTGTGTGTGTGTGTAGAGGACTGACAAGAAATAGACTAACAGGTAGACAAACAAATTCATTCTTCCACACCATCATCAAACATTCTTAGAAGACACACATGGTCAAGGAATCAGAAAAAATGAAAACATCTATTTCTTCCCAAAAGGCCGGCGAAAGCAAGCCCTTATCAACTAAAGGATGCGTGGAAGGCATCTCAAGATATGGCGGGAAAGTCCGCATCACAGAAATTATATAAGCGAGATTCCACTGATATGCATTCTCACTTGCTCACTTGTTGATTGTCATTTTCTCGTCTTGATCTCCACCTTCGCCAGCAGAAACGCGTCACATCAACCGCCCTCTGGCTTCCCGCTGGAGGAGCAGCCTGCTGTTCCTTCAAGGCTTTCGATCTGTCATCAAGTAAGACCTGCCATCAGCCTGCAGAAGCACTTCTTCGAAGCCCAACACCATTTCGACTTCAGCCGGCTTGTCCCTCAAGCATCATCTCAACTCTACATGAAGCAAATCAACACTTGAGGTGATCGGCACCTGTTGAACAAACTTCAATGGTATGGTCAGCATCATCTCGGGCCTACGTTCTACAAGGTCAACCTTCAAGCATCTTTTCCATCTCAAGAGGCCTAATCAACATGACCAGTGCTCGGTCAACAAGCTTCAATAGGATGGTCAATGACACCTTGAGCCTACAGTAATAGGTTCACCTTCAACACTTCTTCAACAGAGGTTTTCATCATCCCAGTAAGCTAAGTGCATCTTTTCTAAGTAACTCTCATGAAGCCTACATCAGCCTACTGCTGAGTGGTAGGCTGTACTCCCAAAGTGTGTAAGCATTTCTAACTGACTCTCGTTAAAGAATGCAGTAGGCCTATTTCCCAATTAAAGTGTCATTCCAAAACCATAATCGTGTAGCATCATGCTCTTGTGTTCAATCATGTAATCCACAAATACTTTGCATCTGTTTGTTTATGTAATTTATTTAAGCATTTATTATTGACGGCTGAATCCACTTCCCATGTACTAAACGCACGCGCATTCTTTGCCATTACTAGGCCCATTGAATGTTCCATTTTTGCATGCCATTTGCCTCCATAAATGAATGTATTATTTGTCAATTAAGCTCTTAACCATTCCTCTTATGGGCTAAACTCCATGTCATCTTAGCATAATATAAAGGCTGTTAAATAATTACTGTACTGGCAATCATTTGTTATTAAATACAAAACAATAAGGTGCCTTTTATAACCTTAACAATATTTGCTTGGGTGTAATCCAAGCTGATGACCTCGAAGTAATTCGTATCACTCAGAAATATTATAGTAGGCCTACTCCATTAGCCACTTTCAACTGGTGATACTGTATGACATCATAAATTGTTAACCCAGCCTGTCATTACAAAAATCAATTTGCATCAATTAAGCACTAACATTAAATTAATCATTATCACCTTAAACCAGCTAAACTGGGCCCCCTATAAACTGGTTGACTGTGGAGTGACACGAATGTTATTTTACATTATTTATTCACAGTGATCCTTGTGTTTAGCTATTACTGACCATTTGATTTTCTGTAGCCATATCAAATAACTTCTATATAAATACGGTATTCATAAAATCAAAGTGAAATTAACTAGGCCTATTTGCAAACAGTGACTTTCATTTTGTGTAGTACGTTATTAATGCCTTACTGCCTCGCGGTCATGTGCCGCAGCACAATCACTGCAATTTTTTAATTCAAGATTGTGTCCCTTTGAGTCAAGTCTCACTCCCTCCTGATGGTAGGGGCGTGGCAACCCCTTGGAGAAGCCACCGGCATTGGGTCCTGCCCCACCATCACACGGGTCATGGAGGGACTCAGAACTCACCACCGAGCATCTCAGGACAACACTCCCCCCTCCCCCCAGTGCTGCAGTCAGTCCCAAATTCACTTCAAATGGCACATTCTTTCACCACCACCTCATCCAAAAATATTCAATGGTCCCTTTTCAGCCGTTGTACAGTAAATCATTTGGCAGTAAACCTGACAATGCGCCCTATTGCACCAGTGATTTTTTCCTCAAGCATGACATGTTTCCCCATTCCTACAGGAAGGCCAAAAACAGGAAAACATTCCTTCAATCAAGTGAACAAGCGCGAAAACACACACATCCATGCAACAAAATGGCTGTACTGCAAAACAGACACTTCAGGCACAGGGTTGGCGATCCCCTGCCTTCTTCAGCTCTGTGTCTGCATCATTCCATGGACTTACTACCCTACTCCTGCTTGGGTACTTGAACGGTTTTTTTTTTTTCTTCCCCTTCGGCAGGAGCAACCTCAACAAGAACAGCCACGCGATGAATGCTCCTCATTGCTCAGCATTCCTGCCATACCTGAACCCCATCCTCTGCGGAACCCCCACCCCTAGGAGACTAGGACAAGGGGGGCACAAGAGAAGACCAGGACCAAACAACAATGTTGATGGCTCTCACAAATGAGTTTATGCAGACACAGGAGATAACAGAAAAAATAACTGCCTAGATCTGGTATTCACGAATAACATGAACTTGATTGTTATAAAAATAACCCCAACCATTTTCAGTACCCCAAAAAGTGACAAAGTGATACCTGACAGATGCATTCTTTGAAGAGAAATTGCAAGGAGAGTGCATAACAGACTTTGATTTTACCTCAGAAGATGTAGCGACAGCTATAAGACAAATGAAACCACATTCAGCTGCAGGTCCAGTCAATTGGAACACATTATTGATTAAAAATCTGTAAAATGAAATGGCTACACCTTTTATACTGGATATGGAGAAGATCCCTAGACACTGGGGAAATACTGAGCATCTTGAAAAGAGCAAACATTTTCCCTGTATATAAAGGAGGGGATAGATCTTGAGCAAAGAACTTAAAGACTAGTGATATTGACATCCCACCTCACCAAAGTATTTGAAAGAATAGTTAGAGAGAAAATCTGATTTCTTGGAGATGCTGGAAAGATTAAACGAAAATCAGCATGGGTTCCAATCAGGTAGATCATGCCTATCACAACTAATAGAGCACTATAACAATATCCTAGATGCACTGGAAGGCACTGAAAACTATGATGTCATATACACAGATTTTGCTAAAGCTTTCGACAAATGTGATCATGGTATAATAGCACATAAAATGAAATATATGGAAATAACAGGCAAAGTGGGAAAATAGATTTACAACTTCCTCAGAGAATGTCTATAGGTCATCAAAATTCAAGGTATATCATCATCAGAATTGGAAGTATGTAGCTCAGTACCTTAAGGTACAGTACTGGCCCCACTCCAGTTCATTATCATGCTAACAGACATAGACACTAAAGTAACCAGCAACAGTATAGTAACATCCTTTGCAGACAATACAAAGATCAGCAAAAAAATCAGTGCTGTAAATGAAGTAGAGGCATTGCAGAGGGACACAAACAAAATATACAAATGGCCAGAACATAACACAACATTTAATACTGAGAAATTTCAGCTCTCGAGATATATGGTAGAAATGAGGAACTTAAACAGACAGCATATTATGCTCCAGATAGATAGGAAATTCAGAGAAGCATGAAAGCGATTGATCTGGGGGTAATAATGACTGATGCGAAATTCAAAATCAGATAGCAATAAACAAAGCAGAAAGAGTCATGGGACAGGTATTAAGAATGTTCAAAAGAAGGAACAAGACCATAATAATGATCCCTGTTAAAAAACACTTGATTATACCAAAATTTGAATACTGCTCAGTTTTGATGTCCCTATATAAAAAGGAAGAAACTCTGAGACATTTCACAGCCAAGAATGATGGCTGCAAAGAACTCAACAACTGGGAAAGACTACATAAATTAAATCTGTACTCCTCTAGAAAAAAAGAGAGAGGGGTACACCATGATCTACATATGGAAAATGATCGAAAAACTGGTACCAAACCTCAAACTAAACCCAATTACCATTCAAACAATAACACTGGAAAATAGGAAAGGCAGGATGTGTAGTGTTCCCAAATTAAAGTCCTGACAAGGGACCTCCTCAGCACTGAAGGAAAATAGCTTGGTTGTCAGGGGGCCAAGACTTTTTAACCAGCTTCCTAAGGACCTCAGAAATGTTACAAGGGTCAAAATTGAAGTCTTCAAGAGAAGACGATGCCTGGCTCAGGACAGTACCAGATGAACTAGGTGTACCTGGCTATGTATGGTGGGGAGTGCAAGAAAACAACTCTCTCCTACACCAAGCCAGACCTAAAGGTGTGGCCACCAGCTTGACCTTCATGTGAAGACAGGCCAATGCACAGAACAGCAACAAGGTAATAGACACTGTGCTTCTGAATTCTTTAAATGCATGCCTCCTCCTTTAAGGAGAGCATGCAGTACCCAACTTTTGGCACACTCGTTCCTTTTCTGGCCAACTCTCTAACACCAAGGGTTAATCTGTATTTCCAACCTTTCATATACCCAACTGGTCAACTCTGGAACAAGCTTCCTCAATCCATCTTCCCCCCTGTCTATGACCTCTAGTTTTCCAAATGTAGTGTCTAAGCAACTTGAAAACCTTGGACCTCTATTTTGGTTCTCTTTCTCTATGGGTGGTGAATTTTTAGCGTGCACTCACCCTGGGCCCTTCCTTCCTACACAGGGGGGGGGGGGGGGAGCCTGAACATTTTCATCTAGTGACATTTGAATGAAAATTGGTGGAAACTTAAGCTGCTGGGTCAAATTCAAGGTAAGATAGCATAATATGTAGGATATTAATTCATATGATAAGTCATATATCTATTATAAAGTAATTTTGTTTTTCAACTTTGCAGATCTATTTTTAAAGATGTAAATAATTTACATTGAAATTAGAAATGACCTAGTTATAAATTAGCTAGTTTCAGTATAAGTAGCAGCACATAGATACAAAGGCCTAATCAGCTAGTTTACTAAAATAACATTGGCCCAATACTGTAGTCTTTGACTACTAAGTTTGATATTGAAAAGTTTATTTTCAAGTTCAGACCCAAAGCATCATGGATGATGACGTGGAAGATGAAATCATTCGTGAAATAGTCCATGCTCATTTTCATTTGGTTTGGAAATATGTCTCAATAACATCAACAGGTCTTGCTGAACTGATATTACCAGGACCAGGTGAAAGCTTCAAGAGCAAAATGTTTCAACCTGGTCCTTTTATGTTTCTTACCCTCCTCATCATCATATCTAGCATAATTTTACAAACAAAGCACAACTGGCTGCAGAAGGCTTTGCTTACCTGCCACAGAACAATCAGCCTTAATGTTGTTGCTGATCGTGGATTGAAAAGTTTTGTTACAGCATCCATTGGAAGTGACAGTATTTCACAGGAGCTGAATGAAGGAATTGTTGGAGTATATGCTTTACAAGGACGGAGAGGGACAATGGAAGACAGATTTAATGTGTTGCAAGAAGTTGATGTTGGTGGCTCAAAAAAGCTTTCTTTCTATGGAGTGTATGATGGACATGGTGGACAGGTAAAAAAATAAAACCTTTATTTTATGTTAGGACTAGCTATGGTACTTATTTCTTAAGCACTTCTGTGCTGGGTCATTCCAGGACAAATCAGGCATTGCCTGAAACCACACCTACTTAGATTTTGCTTAAAATTGCTATACAGGGTTGTTTATGCTGAAAAACACGAAATTTCGAGTTTCAGAGTAATGGCTCAAAAGTTATGGGCCCCCCAATTTTGGTGGTGGGGGCTGGCCCCTTAATTTTTAAGCCTATAACTCGGTCCCTAATTGAGCTAGGAAAAAAAAATTGAAAACTATTTAAAAGCTCAAATCCTAAAGAATAATTGACTCTAAGTAATAAAATGCATTTAATCAAATAGTTAAAAAGTTATATCAGTTTGAATATTTTGGGGGGCCCCACCCCCTATGATACAGATATTCAAGATTTTTTATTTGTCATTTTGTACTTCAATTACTCTTCTATATGACTTAGTCAATGACATTGTGTATTTTTCCCTTTCATTAGATGGTGGTGGAGGTTAAAAACACATTCTATTTGCTGGACTTTGAACTTATACCATTATGCCTGTTTTACTTATCAAGCTCTCTTATAAGATGTTTTCCTTGACTTACAAGTGGATTAAGTATAGCTATAAGATAAACTTATTAGTGTTTTCCTAAAACTCAATAATAATTCTCTCAACTTTGTCGATCTTCAAAGGCAAAAAAAATACTGCTAGTATAGTTGTTTTATTGAACAAATTAAGACTACTTGAATAAAAATAATTGCTATACAATACATTAAATCTGAAACATTTTTGGTACCAAGCCTAATTCTCAGTATCATGTATTTCAAAGATATCTATACACAACTCTGGTGCCAGATTGAATATTAGGAGTTGACATTTCATGAAGGATGTTTTTGGCTTCTACCCAACAAACATCATCTTTATTAGTTGGGAAATAGTATCTATTGTTTTTGTTGGAAATAGGAGTAGTTAGAAACTTGATTTTATAATCTTGGAATTCTTCTGAATAATGTAAAATGATCCCTAGATATTTTCTACCATCATAAATATATGCAACATACTTTCCCACATGAAAATTTTGCTAATTTTATAAATCTGGACTTGCGTCTGAGTCACCTTGTTCAGAGGTCATAACCCTAACAACATTGTAGTCATTGGAGTCTGAAACTAAATAAGCTTTAATGTGACTCTGAAACATTGGCACAATTCTGTGAAAACCTCGTGTGTCCTTCACTGTCACTGCTTTTTCAAACCTACTACTGAGTTCTGTTTTATTATGATTTATTTGTTCTTTTGTAATGAATTTAAACTTGGACTCAAAATTTTGTGTAAAAAAATCATAAACTCTGTGGAGACAAGATGTTTCCTGTTGTTCTTTGCAAACTAGCTTTAGCTGCTGTCCTCTTCACACTTCCTCCAATGCCATCACAGGCATTTCTGCAATGACTAGTAGCAAAAAAGTTCCACTCTGCCTTTTTACCAAAATCTGTTTCATGATGGCATAAATTGCTAAAATTAAAATGGTTTTTGTATTTTTCAGCATAACCATTGGAAAAATATTTCATTGTTTTCACATTAGGGAATCTCACTTTAATGTCTTTAACTAAAAATTGTTGAAATGTATACACTGCTGTGGTGGTATGATCTAAAGTATCACTAATGATACAATAGCTAGTGTGGCTCAATTTATCATCTTCCATTTTATATACAACCATTGGGTATAATGTAACTTGTTCATTTGTCCAATGGAAGCTCTGTGGTGCATCTTGAGTGATGAGAGAATAGTTCTCTGAAAAGTCTCCCAGTACTAAAACTTTATCTACACAGAGATTTTGCGTAAGGGTCTTCATGTAGAGGCTTTGACTCTTGGCTATATAATGATGACGAGTAAGAGAATAAATTGATTCTGAAAGTTTTTCAATGAATTCCTCCACTGTAACAGTTACATTTGACAAAGTTGCCCTGTCAGTGCTGGTCCACTGGTCATATTCAATTGAATCACAAAGTCAGTACATTTAATGTGTTCAAATAGTTATCTATACCAGCAACACCAGGACATTCTCTACACTGGTGTAACATACATTTAATGTTGTCCACATCGCAGACACTTTTTTGAATCAATGAATGATAAGTCCTTGTCACCAATTGCTGAAACCATTAATTTGGGGTTTTGGTGATAGGTACAAATACAAACTGAGTGTGTACCTGTACCTCTAGCAATAACACACCATTTGGGTCTAAGAGCTGCAAATGTTGAAAAACTTATACTTGAGTCTGTTTCTTTATACCTAAGATACAGTTCTTTCAAATTACTGAGTAAGAGATGCTTTTGTTTGTAAATTTTGTTTCCATCTTTGTCTCTGACACTAACAGTCCTTTTTTCCTGGATACACCCGACTAAATTCTGGGTCCTCATAAAAAGCTGTCACATTAGAAATAGTTCCATCACTTATCTTTTTCCCTTTACTGTATTTAGGAATATTTGGTAATATTTCATACTGTTGCTTAATGCTCCTGACTTTATCAACAAGATATTTACTAGCCCCAAAGAACTCTTGAGTTTTTGAGATCGTGTATGGGGATAGAGTAAGAATCTGCAACCTTCTTTGGTAGGAAGTTGTAGAGTTGAATGCTTAGTGAGCTCCCTCATCATAGTTTTGTACCTATTAGATAAATAAAAGGTAGGGGATGTCAGAATTTTCTTAAATTGAAATTATTAATTTAATGTACTCTAAGATCAGGACCTAAATAGAAAAAATATAAGAATATCTATGTTCCACGGATATTTTTTTAGACATTGTTAAAATGGTGTGTGTGTGTTCTGTACATAAGAATGATATTGAAGAAAAGTTAGTCTATTGAAATTTAAAACCTCTAAAATTATATACATCGGGTCTTTAATTGTGACCATGAGTTGCTAATTTAGTTGAATTTGAGCAATCCTTACCTTTCCAATTCTTTTTCCATGCATAATCTCTTGGATGTAGATGCTCCCTCATCCACAGATACTGAGAAAGACTGTTCAAAATTCTTTTTCAAAGTAGATACACACTTGTCATATTTGTCTGATACTTTTTTTTAGATATCCTGTCCATGTTCATACCATCTGAAATTAGGCATCATCCAAAATTTAGAATTACTGTAAGTTACAGCAACAAATTTTCATAATTTAATAACTAATCAGAATTCATTTATTGTACATAACTATTTTTTTTGCAATTCCTTAAATTGTTAAAGAATGTTGTGTTTACAAGTTTGATAAAACTGCATTATTTTGATAACCTATAAAACAATGTACAGTATACACAAAGATAGAGAGTTTAGATGATTTTTGAAAATCATGTAAGGCATTTTCTGATAACTACTTTTAAAAAATAAGTCCCTAAATTATAATTTATACACTACTTACGGAATTTTATTGGTGAAATCTCCATTTCTTCAAGAATGTTCTTGGTTCTCTACAGATTTCAATATCACTGATCTCACCAGGATTGTCAGTTTGCAAATGTGTACTTCCTGGACTGCTTTGAAATGAAGAGGTACTTGTAGATGACTGAGTTTCAAAAAAATCATTAAATAATTTATCAGGTTCAAGTTTTTAATTTTACAGAGTTTGTACAAACTTTCCAATTAAGGAGTGCAGGATTTTTTACTGTTACATTTAATGGCAAATTTCTTAAACCCTTTAAGATTCTTTTCTCGTGTCTCTTAAAAGGGTCACAACACTGTTTATGATGATTTAAATGGTAAGACATGTTTAAAATTTATATAGTAGCTTCAGTTCCTGTAATAAGTAGAAAGAATATTAAATGTTAATGATTTTTAATGATAACAGGCAAACACAAGCACAGCCAATATAGGCAAGGCACTAAAATAATATGGCAAGCAGATGCTATATATGAGCAGTGTTTATAATGTGGTCACAAAAGGCAAACTGAACCCTTAATAACCAAGGCTCATGCTATTGGAAGGAGCCCTCAAACAATCTCATTTTGCTGTGACAAGTTGTAGCATGACTACACAAGCGTGATACCACTCAACCTTACAAACAGGCAGTACAAATTATCTCTTATTTTAGTGTGTGTGTGTAATATAGTATATATAGTTAGGATAAAACTATTATATAGTTAGTATAGCCCAATTCCTGAACTTGGGCTAATATGTCATCTTTTCACTAGCCAAGTACCTTATAATAAGGTGCAAAAAAAATACACAACTTAAAGGTAAAAATACACAGTGTCATTGACTAAGTCATATAGAAGAGTAATTGAGGTACAAAATGATAAAAAAAAAAAATCTTGACTATCTGTATCATAGGGGGGTCCCCCGCCCCCAAAAATTCAAACATATAACTTTTTAACTATTTGATTAAATGCATTTTATTACTTAGTCAATTATTCTTTAGGATTTGAGCTCTCAAATGGTTTTAAGATTTTTTCCTAGCTCAATTAGGGACTGAGTTATGGACTTTTAAACATTAAGGGGCCAGCCCCCACTGCCAAAATTGGTGGGCCCATAATTTTTGAACCGTTACTCTGATTGTGCTAAAACTTGAGAGTTCATGTTTTTGCATAAAAACAACCTTATATACCAAATTTGAGAAAAATCTGTTTGAGTGGTTACAAATTT
This sequence comes from Bathynomus jamesi, assembly GCA_023014485.1. Classification (NCBI taxonomy): domain Eukaryota; kingdom Metazoa; phylum Arthropoda; class Malacostraca; order Isopoda; family Cirolanidae; genus Bathynomus; species Bathynomus jamesi. The sequence continues at coordinate 497,576 of JAJOZX010001079.1, read as the reverse complement.
CATTTTTTTTTTTTGCATTTTTTGTCCTGGAATGACCCTGCTGTAAATCAGTGCTTCAGCAGTGTGTAGAGCATAGGCCTATGCCTAAATATTTAGAATGCAGAAATAATTAATTACACCTGCTGTCCCTTAACTGGTAAAACTAATGGGTGAAGTTAGTTTTTGATATTGGAAGTTTAGGGTAGTGTACGCCATAGTCTCTCACTAAATTATCATAGATTAGGCTAGTATTCAAGATTTTAGATTATAGGACTTAAGTTGCAGAATTTATTTCTGTACTGGGTACCATTTCCTATGAAGATTCATAGGTACCCAGTGGCAAAGATGTCAAACTTTGAAGTGCTATAACTCGAGAACCATAGGTCCAATTACAAAAATTTAAATTGCTATTTTCATCATTTTTCAAGGCTTATTGGCTCCCTCCAGCTCAACAAAATCCAAAATGGTGTGGTTTACACCCCTGACTGAATTATAATGGAATGACTCGTTCAAATTAATTGGGACTAATATTGTAGGACATGATGGCTAGGTTTTGAAAGCTTTAAAAAGTGCAGATCCTTATGTTAAAAGTTAACATTTGGGGAGAAAAGAATGTGATTATGTAGATTTATAAAAAGTGTCAGAGTGTAAAAGAATCTGAATTGCATTTTTTCAGTGTTGGTCCATATCTACATTTTCAGAAAGAAAGTTTGCATAGAAACAAAATTTCTGGACTCAAAAAATTACTGTGGTTAATCACTGATGATTGGGCTTTTGAAGTTTATAGTGAACCCTCACTAATTCAGACCCCAGCAATTTGTATTTTGGATGATATTTGGCAGTCCAAAATTTTCACTTGCATCTGAATTATGACAAAGGGTCTGAGAAATGGCTCAAGAGCAACTCCCACATATGGTAGCTACACATTTATTCCCTATTGTTGTTTTGTTTATATTCAAAAAGTCTACCTGATAATTTAGATAATTTAGACAATTGGCTAACTTGGGCACCCTTTTTCCCCCATATAGTCCAATTTAGCAAAGGTTTATATATATATATATATATGTATGTATATGTATATATATATATATATGTATGTATGTATATGTATATGTATGTACATATATGTATATATATATATGTATATGTATGTACATATATGTATATATGTATATGTATGTACATATATGTATATATATATATGTATATGTATGTACACACACATATATATATATATATATATATATATATATATATATATATATATATATATATATATATATATATATACAGGGTGAGTCAAAAGTAGCGCCCGATTTCTGTCAGTTGATTGTTTGTTTGCCATTTGTATTACAGTGTACAAGAAGGTAGAAGTAAATGAATGACATGTTTATCTAACCATTTATTCGGGGGAAAATTATTACGGAACTGTACCAAGCTGTTTTACTTGCAATTTTCAAAGTGCCCTCCCTCGTGATCGATGCACAATTGCAGCCGAAAAAACAGAAATTGGGCGCTACTTTTGACTCACCCTGTATATATGATGAATAAAACCACGAAGGGAAAAGAAACACAAAGGGGTGCTCAAGCGCTTTCGTCTAATGACATCCTCAGGAACACTGGAGTGAAAGGACAGATCAAGGTAATATATAGGTTACAAAAATAAACATACATATATATATATATATATACATATATATAGTAAGCATAGAAACAATTGTGGGAGGAGCAAACATTTGTATGGGAGATTGACACTTTTAGCACTTCAGCCGACATTCAATATAAATTCAAATGGCTTGTTTATGAAACAGGTCACAAAAGAATAAAGAAATAAAAAATAAATATAAATATAAATTGAGAAAAAATTAATTACAAAATAGTGCCTTAGTGATATATATGTCACAGCCTAAATAATCATAAAGAAATTGACAAATAAAAAACCACAAATAAATATATATATATATATATATATATATATATATATATATATATATATATATACACACACACACACACATACACATATACATATATATAGTAAGTAAAGAAAAATTGTGAGAGGATAAACACATTTGTATGGGAAAATGACACTTTTAGCACTTTGGCCAACCTTCAATATAAATTCAAATGGCTTGTTTATGGAACAGGTCACAAAGAATAAGAAATAAAAATAAATATAAATATAAAAAGTGCCTTAGTGATATATATGTCACAGCTTAAATAACCATAAAGAAATAAACCAACAGATAAAAAAAAACAAAAATTGTAAGTGGAGTCTACAAATTCAAGCTCAAAAGGGAAGTTTACAATCAATTTAATAGATGATGCCAAATTGATATATATGTCACAAAGAAATAAAGAAATAAACCAAAAAAAATTAAAAAATAATAAAAAATAATAATAATAAATTGAAAAATAAATTTTAAGAGAGGCACACCAATTTATAAGGGAAAAATTACCAAAGGTGTTTTAGTTATTGTCTGAATCATGCATATTATAGTCACAAACGAATAAAAAAGTACAAGTAAATATAAATTGGAAAACAAAATGCCTAGATGATATATAAAGAACCATAAAAATATATATAACATATATACGGTATATATACGAAATATAAACGCAATATATACAGAATATATATATATATATGCATAAGGGAAAAAATTACCAAAGATTTGTTTTTATAATTATTGTCTGAAAAAATGGTAGGTCGCAAAAGAATAAAGAAATAAAAATAAATATAAATTGAAAAAATTACAAATAATACAACTACACATGTATACCCGCATAACCAAATATATACACACACACACACACACACACACACACCACACACACACACACACACACACACATATTATATATATATATATATATATATATATATATATATATATATACAAATACAAGCTTGACCTTCGCGAAATGAGAAATCATCGCGCAGAACCTTTGTGAGGTTGTAAGGTAAGGTAAGGTACATACACATATATACATATATATATATATATATACACACATATATATACACATACATACATATACATATATACACATACATACATATACATATATACACATACATACATATACACATACATACATATACATATATACACATACATACATATACACACATACATACATATACATATACACACACATACATGCACACACATTTAACTGCAATGACCACACACATACTCACATACACATACATACATACACATACACGCATACAGCAAAAAATTGAAAAATAAAATTGTAAGAGAAACCTACAGATTTATAAGGAAACAAAGACAAAAACAAATTTTTACCAAAGATTTAACAACCTGCCCTTTTTGTTTAAATCCATTCTGAAGGAATTCAGAGCAACGGGATCGAGTTGAAACAGACCTTTACTCATGTTAAGGTTATTTGTAAGTTGAATTATAGCCAACTCAAGAATATTTCTATTAACAATGTTGCTAGAGTGAAACAAAACTGAAGCATTATTCCAATCAATACAATGGGATAACTCTGACAAATGGACAAAAAGGGCACTGGACAACTGTCCCATTCTAACGGAATATTGATGCTGTTTTACACGCGTTTGCAAATCCTTTCCTGTCTGACCTATGTAAAAGGAATCACATTGCCTTGATCTGTCCTTTCACTCCAGTGTTCCTGAGGATGTCATTAGACGAAAGCGCTTGAGCACCCCTTTGTGTTTCTTTTCCCTTCGTGGTTTTATTCATCATAAATATTTTTCACGTGTCACTTTCGTGAAATAATTTTTCATATATATATATATATTATATATATATATATTATATATATATATATAATATATATACTCAGAATGGTCCCCTGAGAAACTTATATGTTAAACACAGACCGTGCATGGAACAAGGAACTCTTCTGGGAAAATTAAATCCACTATAGTCTGAATAAGTAATGGTAAATGACAAATACCATAGTTTTTCTTTCATGATGCAAGCCTGACGTGGGCAATGGGTCTCTCACAAAGAGGTCCCATAAATATAGCTTCCCTCACCAGCTATCTGCAAAGCAGACAGGATTAAATTTTTTTTACTTTTTAATAACTGTTTAGAAAATTATTATTGTTTAAACCTTCAGTCGGAGTTAACTAGTGCATTTGAAACATTGACTCAAGTGTACACTCGGAAATGGAGCCTCCTAGATAGCCAGTAACGTTTTTGTGGCGTCTGTGTGCTCCTCCTCAAAGCAAGAGGGTTCATGATTGTCAGAGAATGGATGACATGAAGTTTCTGGGGTTCATTTTTGTCTTTTGTATTTGGAGGTATTGAGGTGATTTCTGACGGTAGTTTGAACAATAATAATTCTTAAATTATACTAACAGTTACTATATATGGGCGCTTTTATATTTATACTGTACAATTTTTTTTTCATGCGTTTTATGACACTTTTTTATCTTCTCTGCTGTAACTGCCATAAGTGACCTTATTGGTAGCTGGATTTGATTAAATTTTTGTGAAATTTTTTATATTTTTTTCCGTGAATTTGGCCAGAGCAAATGTGTAGTTATTGTTTCGAAGTGAACTGTCGAGAAAATTCGATAAATTAAAAATGAAATGATAAGCAGTACAGAAACGTTTCGAATAAACTTTTTTTTCAGAATTGAAAAGGCTCAGCTTGGGTCAACCAAGTTGAATCCGAGTTCCATCAAGTGAGTTTAGTCGACCGGATAGGTGATCGATCACCAATGAGAGAGAGAGAAGAGAAACCAGAATGCGCATGGACTTGGCGCAAGATGGTTTCGGAAGAGAAGAGACAGAAGAGAGGAACCGAATGCGCATGGACTTGGCGCAGGACAGTTTCGGAAGAGAAGAGAAATTTACGTGTGCAGGGTCTTGGCACACGAAAGTTTCGATCAAAGATGGTCTACTGGTATTTTTCGGGCAGTAGCTGGTCACGTTGCTCGAATGCTTCGCTAAATATGTGTCAAAGCGCGAGCTTGAACGAGTACCTACGACTGTACTGTCCATACAGACATACAGTAGGTTCGTTGGGAAACGGCCTATGGCGGAGTCATCGTTTGATTGTTGCCAGTAGAAGAGTCTTTCAGCTGGACGTAGGAAGAGCAGTGTTCACCGACAAAAGTGGAGATGAGACAAGGCGAGTTTCTTCATCGACTTCTAGAATTGCAAATTCCGTCCAATTCCAGCGCGTGGTCCCGCTTTCAGATATCTCCCCCCCCTGATCCTTTTAGAGTTGGATGTCTCTTGTTTTTTTTTTTGCCATTGGAGAGAGAGCGGAACCATTATAGCGTGCTGCCTTGTTGCATGTTGATTGATGCAATCCCTTGCATTCTAGCGAAGTGAGTAGGAGAGCTGCGATTGAAAATTGAAATCCATTGTCAGCGTGCGGAGTGTCATCTAAACAATGTCCAGCAAATAAATGTACTGATTATTATCTAATGAAATTATAAGTGAAAAGGGTCCGATTATTGCCCATATTTGTTGTGTTTTTCGTGAAATAGTATGTGCGCTCTTGGTCAGTATTTTATGTAAACTTTTTCTTATTTTTTTTCTATGTTGCCCTGATAGTAACTGTATAACTATACAAATAATTGTTTCGAATGTAAAGCGATCGTTGATGAGAAATCGCGGGAATAGATTGTGAACTTGGGATTTGTGTAGCCACTGTAAGAAAATTTTCTGTTATTTTTTTTGGCATGTATAGATTAGTTACAGGTTGTAATTTAATTATTAGAGTGAAATGTTATTTTATGCAAATGTGAAAATTATAAAGTTTTCGGTTTTATAATATGATACAATATATGTATGGGAATTGTCATTCTATTATTTCTTGTCTATTTCTAAACTTTGAATTGTTAAAGAAAAAAAAAAAAAAAAAAAATTGCAAAATATCGTAAGTTTGTTGAATAAATTTATTGACATTGTTAAACATATTATAAGTTTTCCTAATGGAAAAACTTATTTTCAAGGGGGTGATGCGAGAGTGTAGTAATGCTTAGTTAAGAATATTAATTTGTTTAATTAAATAAGATAATGTTTAATATAAATTTACTAAAAATTGTGATGATTACGATAAAGCATGTTTGTTAGATTTGAATTGTTTAAAATGGGTAGGGTTGGTAATCTTGAATAGGCCCGGAGAGTGGACTACCCTATAATGGTTTTCAGTCTTGAGGCAATGCCTTACACGATAGGTTGACAAAATGTAACGTAAAATTAATTTAGTGTGTCCCTCTCCGACCTAAATATATTTAGTAATATTTCATACTCGCATACCCCTAATTAACTAAACCAATTTCGAAATTAATAAAACGTAATAAGTGTTAATAAAGAGTATTAATATACCCTCCCCCCCCCCCCCCCTTCATTTTGTAACGGTCTTTTAGAGTCAGAACTCGGCGTGGCTACCGGAAACTATACGAAGAAAGTGATAAATGAAGCAAAGAGCCGATAGAGAATAAATAGAGATAATAATAAAGTAGGAAGAAGCGTAAATAAATAATGAAGATAATAAATAATAAAACGTATTCACTACATCTGACCATATGAAATGTGTATCACTGTATTTAAACTAACAATTCACTTACGTACAAATCATTATTCTTATTATTATGATTATTACAATTATCACTAATTCCAAAAGTTTTAAACAAAAAGTTAAAAAGGTAAGCTGAAAGAGTAGAAGAGGTGAGAAAAAAAAAATTGAGTCTCCAGGCAGCACGATAATTTTCAAACTATATCCTCTCTGACCAAAATGAACGAAATTTAATGCAACAATGACTCGCAACACCGAGTTGGACAAACGAAAAGCAACGGAACTGGACGAAACAAATTAAATTCTTAGGCGCGAGTCAGGGATGCTATCAGGACGCGAAGGCAAGCGCCATTTTCAAATCCTACTTACAATGAAATTTCAAGGCACGAAAATCGAAATTTGCCTGCAAACGGGGTAAACTTTGCATTTAGATGTTTTAATAATCAAAATAAAATATTCATCAACGCTATTGGTTATTATACCGGGTTTTAAGAATTTTAATCGAAATACTAACACGTGGGTAAGCCTCACAAAATATGATGTAATCCCACTGCTACCACCAGATGTAGTGAATATGTTTTATTATTTATTATCTTCATTATTTATTTACGCTTCTTCCTACTTTATTATTATCTCTATTTATTCTCTATCGGCTCTTGCTTCATTTATCACTTTCTTCGTATAGTTTCCGGTAGCCACGCTGAGTTCTGACTCTAAAGACCGTTACAAAACGAAGGGGGGGAAGGGTATATTAATACTCTTTATTAACACTTATTACGTTTTATTAATTTCGAAATTGGTTTAGTTAATTAGGGGTATGCGAGTATGAAATATTACTAAATATATTTAGGTCGGAGAGGGACACTCACTAAATTAATTTTACGTTACATTTTGTCAACCTATCGTGTAAGGCGTTGCCTCAAGACTGAAAACCATTATAGGGTAGTCCACTCTCCGGGCCTATTCAAGATTACCAACCCTACCCATTTTAAACAATTCAAATCTAACAAACATGCTTTATCGTAATCATCACAATTTTTAGTAAATTTATATTAAACATTATCTTATTTAATTAAACAAATTAATATTCTTAACTAAGCATTACTACAACAGGATCCAGCTTTGGGACATGGATCTAGGGTTTAAAGCAGCCTAGCCCTGCTACATTTAAAACCTCAATATAAGCAAAAGACTCGTTGCATTCACGTTGGATTGAATACATCAAAGAAAAAGGGGTAACTATTGTATTTTTAGCCAAAAAAAACAAAACTTAAACCTCAACCGGGACATTGAGCATCCACTTTTCAAGGCACATAACACGTCCTCTTTGCGAGAGACCCGTTGCCCACGTCGGGCTTGCATCATGAAAAAGAAAAACTATGGTATTTGTCATTTACCATTACTTATTCAGACTATAGTGGATTTAATTTTCCCAGAAGAGTTCCTTGTTCCATGCACGGTCTGTGTTTAACATATATATATATATATATATATATATATATATTATATATGCGCGTGTGTCACCAAACAGAATTAAAATATCCAAAGAAAAATGGAATAGGCCTATTACCAATTGGTAATTTTTTGTATATTTACAAATTGTTTCTAGGCAAACCTTCAGAAGTGCATATTATAACTATATACAGGTGAGCATCAATAATCTGGCATTCCAAAGTCTGGTAACTGCAAAATTTGGCCCAACTTCAAAAATTAATAAAAAAAAATTCAGTTTTATACTAAAAAATTTTTCTTTAAAACCTGACACTGGGTGTTTTTCTAATACTCTTTACATTGTGGTTCTGGCACTGCCATTGTCCACACCTGCACTCGCCATGCTTTTTCTTTGTTTACTCGTGGCAGTCACATGCTCGCTCTTTGCCCAGTCTTTGTTTACTTCAAATATATACATTCCAAATTCTAGAAAATTCTATAATCCAGCAACTGCTTTGTACCAAGGGGGATGGATTATTAAAATTCTCTGGCTTGCCTTTGTTGTGGATAGAAAGCCTCAAACTACTATAACAATAATAAACATTGAAAATGAAATATACAGTGGACCCCCGATTTGAGTACGTAATCCGTTCCAGCATGGCATACTCAATTCGAAATGTACTCAAATCAAACTTAATAACCTATGGGAATTAATTAATTCGTTCCAAAACCCAAAAATTTCACCCCACCCCTACTTTTTCTATAGAAATATAAAATACAATATAAAATACAGTATCAAAGTCACTGCATGTATGAATCACCAAATTTATGCTATATTTTCACTATTTTATGCTGTAATCAACAGAAACTAACATAAATAAACACTAAGTACAAAGTCAGAAAACAAAATGTACAAAATTCTAACAGAAATCCCTAAGAACACCTGTACTCTTCAAAACATTAGACCCTGAATGTTCCCGCAATGAACGCTCTAGACAAACTGAAACGTGTTCGGCGTCGCCAGCTGGCGTACTCAAATCGAGTCAATAGGAGCCTATGGACGAGCGTACTCAAATCGAAAATACTCAAATTGATGCGTACTCAAATCGGGGGTCCACTGTATTTAGATACTGTAAACTGGGGTGATTCCGGACATTTAGAACTTTCTTCCCTGTGTCACACGCAAATGTTCCAGTGGAATTTGTGACTTTATTTCTATAAAGTTGTATCTTGGTCTGTACTATCACATGCCATAGACAGAATCTTCATTTAGCCTTCCATTACACAGTTATTGCCAAAAAAAGTTGGTGTCTGGAATCACCATGGATTTGGGGTGATTATGGACACTTTTCTCTATAGCATTACTGCATTGTTCATGTGTCTGAAAACTCATTACATTGCTGGGTGATTGCAGCCAATGAAAGTCTCCTAAAAAAGTAAAAAAAAATTTATTGAATAAAGCTTTTTTCACAAAAAAAAAGGCCATGAAACTGTCACTCGCAGGAGTCCCCGAGAATGTCAACCTGAAAAGAGGAATTTCTGTAAAAACCACACAATGATTGAAGTTAAGGGCAAAATTGGAAGTGAATAATACAAGTGCATGTATTTGGTAGGCAAGTTACCTCATTGAAGAGCTTCTACAGCAGCCAGAACCATGAAGGAGCAGCCTGTCCCTCACACACATCCACAGACCCTGAAAGATGGAGAGGAGGAATTTTGGTCATTAAACGTAAACTTCAAATTGGATTTTGAATAGGATGTAGATGTTTATGGTTGGCAGTATACAGTACTATTGTACTACCTACCTCATTACTTTGCTTCCACTCTCTCCTCGAAGCTGTCCTTGGGAGTAATTCCTCCGTGGCACAGCACCTGCAATCCTGGTGTACGTTTGTGGCATTTGGAGACTAAGTGAATGAATTAATTAATTAAGAAATGGCTGAAAAAGAAAATAAATGTTTAGTCATGTGTTTTGAGGCTCAGGTTATGCATTTTTTTAAATAATTAGAAGATAAACAGGTTAATTACAGGTTTTATAGATATGGGGTGATTATGGACACCTCACCCAAATTGGACACAAATATACTTTGATGCCTGTAACCCCAAAATGAAAATTCCTATCAACACCACGTCTTTTGTAACTAATTCGGATAATGGGACTATTGTTTGGGGTGGTACAAATCCGCAGATTTTCATTGTCCATTTTGTGAGGGGGGCCATACATTTTGGTGAAAAAAATTGTGCACTTTCAGAATATGCCTTCCCAAGCACCCTGTAAAATGTCTTGAAGGGTGGAATAAAGATTGTCATTTGCCACATGACCAGCTTTTCATGAGCTTTCCAATGCTGCAAAAAGAATATGAAAAAATTAATTACAATCCACAGCACAGCACTGTAAAGTGTAATGGGTCAAAAATGTTCAGAATCACCCCAGTTTACGGTAGTATTTAAATACATTTTTGAAGTAGTTTATTTGGTATTTAATTACATCCAAGTTTACAGTAATGTATTTGGTATTTAAATACATTTGAAAGTATTTATGCTCATCTCTGACTGGAATGAGAGAGGAGGCAGATTTTGTAATGTCCCAGCTGCAGTGGGACGGGGCCCATGCAAATGATGCTGAAAAATACCCTCAGGATATGAGACAAAGCTTTTTAATGCTTTACCAAAAGAAGTGAGGAACCTCCAGTACACCAACCTGAATAACTTTAAGAACCAAGTGGACAGATTCCTGTGCAAAGTTCCTGACCAGCCATGCATGACTGGCTATGAGGGCAGGAGATCAGACAGCAATTCCCTCTTTTACCAAATCCCACAAATGAGGCAAGATGCTGTAGAGGGGTTGACCACAGGTTGATCCTGAACTGTCATTCAAACTTTCCTAAAGTGTGCATTTGTATAATACACAAACGCACTCTAATATTGTATAGCATATAGGGTGTAGTTGAGAATATACTAATTAATGTTTAAGACTGGTTAGGGTATCAGCACGAGTGTGACAGTTTGGCCATAAGGAAGATGTAACATCCTTCTTATAGGTTGGATGTAGAGCCACAGAGACTTGGATGAAAAAAACAATTCATCATTTTTTTTTAGGAAAGGTTACTAAAAACAGAAGGATGAAAACCTATTTACATTTTGAATTTATCAGAAATGATGTGTGTTCTATAATACTGAAATTCTGAGTCAAGAAATGAAGGTAAAAAAGCCACAGTAAGAAATACTTCAACATGAACTTTCAATCAAAACTATGATCTTTAGGTTACATTTTCATGTGAAGAAGAATGTAGTTTTTTCTTGAAAGCATCTATTCTCTTAATATTATAGACCTAATATACGACTCTGCAAAAAGTCTTGATAGACCACCTTTCCAGTTATATTTATTGTGAACAACAACTAAAATAAACAAGAATAATTAAAGACTGGCATGCACTTACCCTTCAATTAGTACTTCTTTGTCTAACCCTTGTTCCTGATGACCATTTCCAAACATTTTGGCATAGATGATGCAAGATTATGGAAGTATTGAGAGTCCAAATCAAATACCCACATTTTCTTGATGGCCTCAATGAGATGTGGCACAGAGGATGTATTGCATGAATTAAGCTTTACTTTAACATAAGACCATACATTTTCAATAGGATTCAGGTCAAGTGAATTGCCTGGCCACTCTAACACCTGAACATTGTGGTCACAAAGCCACTTGGTTACCTTTTTTGATTTATGGCAGGGGGCACTGTTGTGCATGAAATATTCACTACCATGATTCTCATGAAACATTAGCAAATGATCATTAAAATGTTGATGTACCTCTCACCATTCATTGTGGTGTTTCTAGGTAGGAAATATAAACCCCCATGATCCCCACTACCACTAAAACACCCCCACACCATAACACTATCCAGGTGTTTCACTCTTTTCTTGGTTTATTAGTGATCATACCTGCTGATGTTGCTTGGCCTTCTTACGCTCCCTTCATAGGCTGTAATGCAATGAAAGGTGCTTTCATCACTCCACATAACCTTTGACCACTGCTCAACAGTCCAGTGTTGATATTTCTTGGCGAAGGTGATGCATGTCTTGCACATTTTGTCAGTAAGCAGCAGTTTGCTGGCAGGGTGCCAGGACGGAAGGTTCAGCTCTTTTTGTAGGTGATGCTGAATGGTTCATTCTGAGATGCTTCCAAGGAGATCTGGGTGTGCTTTTTTTCAGTTCTGCTGCAGATTTATGTTGGCTCTTCAATACATCACACCTAACTTAAAGGCATGTTTTCTCCCTTCAGAGTGAGGATCCTGACCTTCTCTGCAGACATATCAGTCCCAGGCATGATTAATAAGTGAACAAACAAAAATGGGAGCTGAAAGTCCACACAGCAAAATCCACTGGGTGGATAAACACAAAAATAGGTAGACATGCACACCTCTCACAAGAGCTTAACAAGCACTGCAGCCATTTTGTACACCCAACAGTTGCTTTGAGTCAGGAGAGTTGTCAGATAGCAGATGACATCAATAGGGGACTGATTGCTGTGTTTCCGCCGAATAACTTGATAGCATATTTTCATATCTATCCTTCGAGAGTTATTTTATCAACTTTTTGCGGAGTCTGTAGCTCTTACCCTGATATAATGTTTTGAAGAAGACCCAAGTTACTGGGTGTTAACTATGGCTGTATTTGAAAAGGGAAAACTACAGCTTTCCAGATAAGTACTTTTAAGATGTTTTCATAATCAGTTCGTCCAGGCACCACTTTGGTGGAGCTATTTTGCTGCCCATTAATGAAGTGTGCCAAATGTTAAGGCACCTCTACTTAGGCCAAATAATAGAATTGTTTTAAAATTTTGCTGAGTTGAAGAATTAAAATTTCCTAATGCCTTTATGCATGCATGTTTGGAACTCTATTTTGGCCCCTTGTGTGCAGGTGTGTATCTGTAGTTTGAGAAGGCCTAATGGCATTCATTTTAGTGTAACATCTATTTTGTATTTTGTATTGTGTGTTATAATTTTTTACTAAGTAAAGTGTATTAAATACTTCACCAACTGTACCATTATAGTTTTTGCTCTATCTGAAAGATTGTGCAGTGTGTAGCTTGCTACTGGGAGAATTTGCTTGGTTAGTTTTTGGGTATTCAAGAGTCGAGTACATCAGAACAGTCGTGTCATTCTAAAACTCTAAATAGGCTCAGTTTAGTTTGATTTATAGGGAGAATGTTCTGTGGATGTTATGAGTTATTGATCCTTATAATAGTGGTCAAATTTTGAACACTGATACCTTTGGCCTTGATAATTCAAATTAAGGTAACTTTAACAGTTCTCGATAATTGACTGATTTATGAATAAAATAAGTACAGTAAACTTCCGAAATAACGGAATACTCGAGATAACAGCACTTTTAAAAATTGTCACCCGTCACTCTTTTGAGAGCATGGAGGAAATTATGGCCAAGTGTTATGTTTGCCGATTTACTTTCAGATGATGAACATGATTTTGATGGTTTTAATGTTAGGCAGAGCACACAAGACATAATGCAAACTGTTCAATCTACCAGCACAGAAAATCCTTTACATAGCCTCGTAGATGAAGATATTGATGAATGGATTGCAGTTGATAATAATAATGAATTAACTCAAACATTTTCAGATCAAGAAGTTATCGACAGTGTAGTTAATCCTGAAAAGCAAGATGCAGCACTTTGTTCCGACATGGAAGAAGATGGAAATGATGCAACTGAAAAGATAACTTGGGCCGCCGCACAATCGTGCATGGACACTAGGGTGCATTAAACGCCCCATGATTTTCAAAAAGTTGTTGGATTTTATTGTCTATTCCCTCAAATGTTACACTTGTTGGTAGAAGTATGTATGCAAAAAAATCAAATCGGAGGTGGTCCTGGGTGGCCACCGGCCACTTTTATATATTTAGTAGTGATGCACCGAATATTCTGCAAATATTCGGTATTACTTATAATACTAATATACAAATATTCGGTATTACTATACTTACATTGATTGAAAGTTGAAAATGTATAAAACACAACGCCAAAGTCACTACTCCAACTTTGCTCGTTTCCGCAAATTTGGCCTCGCTTTGCGGTCACATTCAACCACTTGAAGATTTTGGAAGTGGTCTTCTCTTGCAGCTGAGACAAAATCAGTTGTGAGCTTTACTGCTCTCTCCGCAGGGTCATTCACAACATTTAACCCATCCACAATGGACTTGGCTGCCTTGAAGTGGTCATTGTTCTGCCAATTGTCAACATCCTCTGTTAGGAAGGTCATATCCAGGTGAAGAAGGTTCACTGTAAACCACGAGTCCTCGTCACAAGATCAGCCAGGGTTGTCGCTTCTGTAATTTTTGGAAATGACGGTTTGCCATATCCAGAACTAGTGGTGTTTTGGAGTGCTTGGCATTTCATCTGGTTGTATGGCCAGTAACACATCTGCAAGGGCACGACTCCTTTTGAGGTACTGCATTGCTGAACAGTGCCAAAACAACCAGTTCTGGGGTTAAATACCACAAATGTCTATCAAAGGCTTTCACAGCGCTGACTGAAATGATTGAGTTGACAGCTTTATAGTTGAGCAGTCTTGTATAAGCACAAATCAAACCATGGGGCATTTGAAGCAGACTGACATATGAGCCACCAATCACAATAAATATAAACAACAAAACAACAAACTCCTTCAGTTTTTCCTGTTGATGTTGTGTTGTTACAGTTCCTCAGGTAGTACAGAAATTTGCTCTTCAAGTAGGCATATTTTGATGGAATAAAGAATCTTTGACATCCACCTTGCTTTATGCATGGCCCCAGGTCTGTGGAGTGTTCCTTGTTTTGTGACATCATCATCGAGGACTACCTGGCAGAGTTGTGCCATTTCCTTGTAGTCTTCCCTACAGTATGAAGCGCTTGTGCGGATTGTGCTTAAAACCTTGTTTTTGCAGGATAAAAGCAGTTGTTGTGCATCGTCATTGTACATTGAAATGTCAATTTTGGTTAAACTTTCATCCTTTGCATGCGATATGCGTTCCCAATTCTTCTGGAATCTTTGGAACAAAGATGCTTCTGGAGACTTTGATGTCTCAATTTTGAGAGCGTCAAACACATGATCCAGGATTACCTCTCCAACATGATGGCGACATGCACACCACAGAAGAGCACGGTCCAGTTTTGATTGAATGGTAACACAGGCAGCTGTAACGTGTCCAGTGTTTGATGCTGTTGTGTCAAAACATAAGTTGACAACTGACTATTTGCACTTCCATGAATGTAGAAACGTGTAAGTGTGCTCGGCAATGATGTCACCTGATGACATATCACTTCCACGAGGATATCTAGCCACTCCCAGTAGCTTTACATCAGTGGCATTCCCAACCAACACTGGCAATCTTTCTTCCTTGCCATTCTTGTTTGTGAGCGTATGCATCTGCTTGCCATCCCAATGAAGTGTTGCAGCTGTTGGGGCGATCCAATTTTCTCGAATATCTTTGGCGATAGCACTTGTTATTGATCGTCGAGCCTTATCAGCAGTTGAATACGACTTGGCCACACGACGTGGATCACCTCCTGCCTCTTGAATTACAGCTTCGGTGAGCACAGCCTGTTGAACAGGAGTTATGTTTAGTCGAGTAGCAACAGACACGACTGAAGGCCTTTTCAGAATATCATGAGGAATAAAGGCAGACGTACCTGCATATGTTGATCTGTGGTGACTACGCTTCCTTTGAAGCTCTGGAATCGCCTCTTCTTCAGTTTCTTCCAAGCTATCTGCAGAGGCACTATCATCAGAGCATACAGAACTTTTCATCTCTTGTACACTGGATGATTCATGACGTTCTCGTCTTGAAGCTTCCGCTAAGATGCGTTTTTCTTTTCTACGATCTTTATCAGCTTTCTTCTTGTCAACACTACCAAATGAGGCTACTCTGTCAGATTTCATTGATTCTAAAAATGCTCTATCTTCCTCATTCTTAATGTTTGTCATTGCATCTTTTGTCCATACACCAAAGGTCTTATCAAGACGTTCATTCATGGATTGCAACTTAGCCAAAGTGTTTGGAGATTCTCTGCGAGAAACAGGTATTTGACGCAATTTGTTATTGTCATTAAGAAGGTCAAGTATTAGTTTGCAGCATTGATGGTCTGAAAGCATAGGAATATTTGCTTTAGTGTAGAATGTTTTCAGCTGGATAAGGACTATGCTGGCAGATTTCCATTTGAGTGGCTGTGTTTGTTTGCCTTCACATATTTCTTTCTGGATGTGCCACATCACGCATCGAAGAACCTGCCGGCAAGTTGGGAGGCGGACTCCTGTCAATGTACCATCTCCTCTGTAAGAGCATTGCCAAGACCAAAAATGGCACTTGCTAATCTGGTCTTCTTAGCTTCCATTGTTACAGCTTCCATTGTTTCTGAAACAATAAAGGATATTATTAGACTATAAGTGAAGTTTCGTTTATGGTACATGTTTTATGTAAATCACCCCTTTAGGGTGCATCAAACGCCCTTAGGTTCTTGGATTTTAATGTCTATTCTCTCAAATGTTATGTAAATCACCCCTTAGCAACTCTATATTAAAAGAAACAATGTAAGTAGTCAACTGGTTGGTAAATAAAAAAATAGATATTTTTACATAGCGCGGCCCCCGAAAATTGCCGCGAAAATATAAAAGTGACCGGTGGCCACCCAGGACCACCTCCGATTTAATTAATTTTTGGCATACACACTTCTAGCAACGTGTAACATTTGAGAGAATAGACATTAAAATCCAAGAACCTAAGGGCATTTGATGCACCCTAATGGACACGGTTCTCAGTTTTTTTTAACAAAATCCAAGCTTCAATATGCAAGAAGTAATGCAAGCGCACATGCTTAAAAACACTATGTTAACAAAAAACAAGGTGACATAAGAAAATTCTTGAAGAAATCAATTGAAGAAAATGCACCCTCTACAGATGAAGCACTCGTGGTGGAGAATTTAGAATAGTTTTTCAATTTTAAAATGTTCTTTTTGCTTTATTTACGTACTGTGCATTTACCAGTTAATAAAGTGGTATTCATTATCTCTCTCTTATTTATCCCCCTTTATTTATGCATTAAATACATTTAAAAAAACTTCCGAGACAACAGAAAATTCGCAATAACGACACCCTCAAAACCCTGAGGGTGCTGTTATTTGGGAAGTTTACTGTACTACACTACAGTATTACAATTTTGGCTGTGTTAAATAATTTTAACATAAACAGTTGTTAATTTGTTTAATCTGGCCCTTAATCTTTGAGCTTTACTGGGCTCGCATTAATTTTTAAAAGATATCATTTTGTAGGTAGTTATGATTTAAGTACCATATAAAGCATGAATAAGAAGGATTACTGTATTTTATGCCTCATAAGACGCTACTTTTTTCCTGGAAAACGTCTCCAAAAATCACTTCAGGGCTCATATGTTATTGTTTTGTTTAATGTTCTTTAAATAAAGTTATGGGAATACATTTTTTGTCAGGCTGATAAATCTTCAAAATATTTTTTCCTAAATATTCTTTGTTAAATATAGGGTGCGTCTTACCACTTGTAACGTCTTATGAGCCGTAAAATATGGTAATTAATTTAGTATTCATGAATTGAGTAACATTTGAAAGTGAGAAATGAATTAGTTTGTAATACAGTATACGCTATTTTAAATCTTAAAATTAATTATTGTAGATATGATATAAATACAGTACAAAGAATTAATAGTTAAATAAATACAAGAAATGAATGAGTAATAAAATAATGTATATTTAATCCTAAAGTTTTATACTGGATTGTGCTTGTCTGTTTGTCATACCTTTGTGTCTGGGCTATAGCTTTTGAATCACTTGGCAGAAATGAATGAAACTCTGTATGCATGTAGATGATCACAAGGCAATGTGTCATGAGTAAGAATTGGGTTCCTGCATCAACGATAAAGGTCATTTATAAAGTGGAACATTTTTTGTGTCTGGGCTATAACTTTCAAACCATTCAACATAAATGAATGAAACTACACGCATGTATGAATCATCACATCATAATATATTGCAAGCAAGAATTAGATTATTACATTGAAGGTCAGGGTCACAGATGGAGGTTCACACCATAACATTCTGACTACTATACATAAATTGATGAAATGTCACTCGCATATGGATCATCAAAAGATGGTGTGTCATGAGCAAGACTCAGGTTCTTGCACCAAAGGTCAGTCACAAATTATAAAGGAGAGAACATTGGTGGTGTTCCAGTGTTGTTAAGATCAGCACTTAAATCATTCCATAGTTTCAGTTCAATGGAAGTAGGTAATTTTTGGGATGAAGATAATCTAAATTAAAGAAAAATATGCTTAGATCTACTCTTAGTTTGAATTTCTTGATGTCATGAAATAGGCTATATATTTATCCACTAAGTTAATTTTGTTCATACATTTGTCAGTCCATTCATCACACTTTTGTGCTGTGCCGTAGCTTTTGGATTGCTCAACATAAATTGATGAAATTCCATACACATGGATCATCACAAGTGTCATAAGCAAGAATTTGGTCACTGTGTCAAAGGTCAAGGTCATAACTAACTGTAGGTGATAGGTAGGGTATTGATGTTCTGACATGGTTCTTATTTTGTATTTAATAAAATAGCCAAGTTTTCTAAATCTTTGTCGTGTGTGTGTGGCAATAGGGCATAAGTGAGGGCGAGTGTGTGATAATCCACAGATATAGTGGGATAGTTTTTTTGTGTGGTAATGTTTGGTACCAGGAAACTTTAAAAAAATTGATATACAAAAATTTAGGAATATTGTTAAATATATTAGTCCTTATTAGGGTTGGTTGAAGTTTGATTTGGTTAAGTTAGGTCAGGCTAGGCTAGATTAGCCAGTATCTCGCTGTTTAATGACTTGTCGGAAAACACCCATCAAACCTTCAATTGCGCCCGAAACATTTATCATGCCCTTCTCCGTTTGATGACACTAAGGTTAAATTAGGTTTGGTTAATTAGCAGTTTTTTTTTTTAAGATATATGCCTTCACAAAGGTCAGTACCTCGCTTTTGCGGAGATGCGCACGTGTTGGCACGCTTGTGCGCGTGCACTCACCCGTCTTGAAATGGTTTTCTAGTTATTTTTAAAACTGTTCAACACTTCCTTCGCATTCTTTGTACGACTCGTCACATCTTTCGTTATTTTACCTTGAGTGCATTCTTCACCTCATCGTTCCACGATGCATGCAACTGTCATTTTCTTCTCATTTTCAAATTTTTCATTTAAGAGGTTTTTATCTTTAAAGGTGGTAGTACAATGTAGGGTTTTTTTTTTGTTACGAAATTATGTATATTGTACACGTAGCGATCATCGCAACACGAACGCTCGTGTAACGACATTTATGGTGTGGTTATAGATTCAGATGTACTTTTATTGAAAATTATTAAATATGAAGAAAAAATGCAAAGAAGGTGGTACGGTTAGGTTATTTTTATTAGATTAGGTTGTGACATAATTACGTTCAAATGCGATCAGCTCACCCATCTTGGTTTTTTTTATTAACTATTTACGCTATATATGCTTGACTTCTACTACTGAAGGTAGTTAATATCTAGTCACCTAACTAGACCTAAGGTACACACACACACACACACACGATGGCCGGTACGAAAGTAATGCCTCTTATTTTATTTCTCGCTAAATATAATTGCAATGAAAATTACAAGGAATATATATACATACTGTACGTGGCAAATATAAAGTGTAAATATAGTGGTTAGCGTCGCTGACTACGAATCCATTGGCCCCGGGATCGAGACTCGGTGACGGCAGCCGGCGCGCAGCAAAACCCAACTGTTCATATCTTCCACACAAAGAAAAGTGGTTGGTAGATAAAGGGGTACCCTGGGTGGCCTAGTGGTTAAGCCACTGGGCTGCTGGTGGGACGTGGTTCGGATTCCACGTTAAACTGTAGGTCTAAGGCGGAGTGAAGAGCTTGACCTTCGTCAGAATGAACAATTCGGGCGGAAGCAAACCAAAGGTTACCAAAGGTATTTATTTATTTTATTTTTATTTGTAGCTTTATATGTAACGGAGAACTAAGCGAAAACTTTGACGTGGTTATTTTTAGCAATAGGTCCAACATAGAACTCTCATTTTTAATATTTATATAAATCGTTTCATTTCTGAAATTGTGTATTTGAATTAATGTTACGTTAGTTCCGGTATTAAGTTTTACTGAAAGTAGTTTAGTCTGAATTAGTTTTCTTTAGCTCTTGATCATATTTACATCATCCTATAAACATTGAAAACTCATATTATTTATTTATTTATTTTTTTGTATGCACTTGTTTTGATGTGTATTATTGTATTTTATATATTTATTTTTTTACTCATGAATTTGTTAATTTTCATGGGAAAAGTCCGTTGTATTATGACTTCTTGCCAGTTTTTTTTTTTCTTTTACATGCAACGATACTCGTGCCAACAGTTGTCAGGGTTTTGCCAATCATTCACTTTTTTCTTTTGTTCTTAGGCTTGTTAGTCTAATTTTAACTCGAGCGTGTCTACTAATTTTTTTTATTAGTAATTTTTTTTTTATTTTGAGGTTTTCATCAATGTATGCGAGATCAAGAATAGGCTACTTTAAAATTTGACACGAAGATATAGACTTATTTTCGGCTTTGGTCTTAATTTGGATTTTTATTATCTTTTGGCAGAACGAGTTAGCTCCTTTGGTAGCCCGTAAACCTAATTTTTCTTTTTGTTTGTGCTATATTTGTAATACGTTAAAAGGTACACACTGAAGAATGAATCACGCAGTAAGATAAAGTTTAGGACATTAGGCAAATTACGAATGGAGTAATTGTTGGCCTATCCTAAATTCAGAATTAAGTTTCGTTATAAATTGGTTTGTAATAGGTTCTTAAGGAAATTGTAATACCAAATATTACAGTTCGTATTAAATAGTTTAATTTCTGTAATAGCAGATTTTGCATATTATTTTACGGAAGTAGATCAAGGTCACTAATAGAGGTCAAAAGTCAAAGGAAGGTTTGCGCCATAATTTGAACCACTCAACATAGTGATGAAACTTATTTAGGAATGTACCGAATACTAAAATTATAGAATATTCTGTGTAAAAAAAACTATTCTACTGAATACCGAATACTAGTTTTAGTTGGGTTATTAGGCGTCAATGTAAAAACTTGAATAGAATTATTGTCTAAACAATTGCGCGCCCAATCTGTTCCCATTTTCATCATTCATCTCGACCCTGCTGTGACAGACTTGAGGAAATCCAGAAGCAACATAATTTACCCCAAAACAAACTTATAATGATGACATCACCCGATGGAACTGTACATTCTATATGTTACAGCGACTTCAACAAAAAAATTGCAGTTATTGCATACGTAAGGTGACCAGAGTCCCGATTTTCGGCGGGACATTCCCGCTTTGGAGAAGTGTCCCGCTGACGTATGGTGTCCCGAAATTGTCCCGCTTTATTGAAATTACTACTAATAAGCTATTTCATGAATTCATGGTTGACATGCATCGTTTTTTTTAGTTGCTGAAAAAATATATAATTTCGTAGTGTTATAGTTATTCAGCAAATTTGCTAATTAATGTTTTTATTAATGTTTTCAAGCATTACGTTGAAAGTTGTCAGTTTGCACTGGTGGAAAAGTGGTATTTTGACTGACTTTGTTTCGTTTTTATCTTAGTTGATTTTTATTGTTAGTATATATTATTATATATATATATAATATAATATAATTTTTTTTTTTATTTTTTTTTTTGTACAGCAAAAAATGGAGCATCTGTGTCATATGGGGGGAGGCTTGTTTTTTGCTAAAATTAACAGCGAAATATCTGCTTACGATGCCACCAAAACGTGTTTTTTTGAGTATTGCGACTTCAAAATTTTCTCAACCGCGGCAGGGGGACACCCCCTCCCCCCACTGGACCCCCAGCGGGGGGGGTTCAGAATGTCCCACTTTTAACTTAAAAAAAATCTGGTCACTTCGTATACGCTTCGGACTATCAAATACCAACCCTCAATAACCATCAGTGGACTCTTATTCAGTGTGTTGTAAAGCTTCTTAGCTCATGTGAAAAATTAAAGAATGACTTTTCCTCTGATTGTTGCTGCCTTTCCATGGTATTTCCCGGTGTGACAGGTCTCGTGGTATTTTTGCATAACTTAACTGATGATGCAAGTATTCATACTATGAAAAAGATTTAATAGAAAATTTACAAATTCGCTTCAAGCAATAGAAGACAGACATTACTCGCATGATTGTTTAGGTTTTAAATCCTCGTTTCAAATTTGCTTGCCTCAGTTTGTAAAAAACGAGGTAATCAGTGTGTGTGCATCACCTAATGCTAGTCCTACATGTAATATAACTCATGCCGATGAAGCAACTGTTTTTGTTTGAAAAGATGATCAAGAAAGAAGTCGAAGGTTGACTTATGGAGAGCTACTTCAATGAGGTTACTACGTTTTCACAATCAGATGTGCCCCCAACCCATTGAAAGTAGTCAGCAAAGTTGTCAATAAGAATTTGACATATTTAAAGGAGCCATGAGTCAGTCGCGACACGAACCCCCCTTGATTGCTGGCGCCATAATGGCCAAAGATTCTCGAAACTATTAGTACTTGCTCGCAAATATCCCACCACGCCACCCACAAGCGTACGAAGTGAACGACTGTTCAGTTCTGCGAAAAATGTAATTACCGATGCACGTAATCGTTTAGCTCTTGATGCTGCTGAACGAATAATTTTTCTACACGAAATATTACTTTCCTTAAATTTCAATTATTAGGTTTTGTTTTTGCCGTAATTATTATTACTGGTTGTTCATCTTTTTGTAAGGTTATTACTTATTAGTATCACTATACCAAGTTGGATTTGTTTGTAATTATTCTTTGAAATAAAAAATAGATTTTAAGTTGCATTTCGTAAATCGCTTTGTTTACCCTAATTATCAAATATTTTGTTAAAATTATTCTGCCGAATATAGAATATCCTAATTTTTTTATCGAATATTCGGTACATCCCAACTTCATACATACTTATCGACACAACAAGTCTGTTATCGTGAGCAAGAATCAGGTTCTTGCACCAAAGTTCGAGATCGCAAATGTAAGAGGAGACAGTGATGTCATTCTGACTAGTATCTGGTTTTAATGAGGCATAATTATTTTTACTTGTAGGCCCTTGTTGTGCTTGGAATAAAATTGCGCAATTAATTGCGTGCGTAGAGACAATAAGTTAAAGGCAGAGGGACCAAAATGTGTAGATAGGGAACTTTTTGTATTGTTGGTTGAATGTTTATAAATATTGGTTAGACTGTATGTCTGACTCGCTTTCTGTATTTCAGTTTGTGGCAGAATATGTGAAGCAAAATCTTTTCATAAACACTGTGCAGAAGATCCGGCAAGTGCGGGCATCCAACAAGGATAAGAATGACAATAACCGAAGCAAATTGATTAAGAGGAACAGTGCCTCTAATTTGAATGATAGAAGACGGAGGAGTTGCACACCAGCAACTGACAATTTGGTTGATAAGACTGTTTTAAAGGAGAGGAGGCCATCAGGAGCAGCCGCTTACGATACGAACTTGAACACCATAAAGTATGAAGATACTAACCCAAAGGGAATGAATGACAAAGAAGTGGAAGCAAAAACAAACGGGATAATAGAGGAGGAGGAGGGAGAAAGAACTGGGTGCAAAGTGGAAGAAGTGAAGAAAGAAAAGAGATACGAAGCAAAAGTGGAAACGAAGAAAGAGAAAGAAGGAGTTTGCGAAAGTTTAAAGAAGGAAGATCCTTATAGTTGCATAAACCTAAGGAAGAGAATTTCTGTGGCAAGTGTTAAAGACTTAATGCCTAAAGAATCCGACCATAAAAGCGATACTTCCGACAATAATTCTTACGTAGATGTAAATAGTAATGTAAATTATACAAAACTTTTAAATGACCAGATAATGGACATAGATAAGAAAGTGGTGGAATTTTGCAAAAGCAGAACAGATTTATCGGGTAAGTAGACATATAGAGTCGTCACCAGTATTTAGCTTTCATCGCTTCCTCTGACGATGCTGCTGCTGCTGCTGCTGATAATAATAATAATAATAATGTTTGAAGTTTAACCCCCTTCGTAACATCTAAGGCCAGTTGACGGAGGAGGAGAACGGCTTTAAATGGGATCCGAACCATCACCACTACAACAAGAAAGACCTACAAAGGTCTTAATCACCGAAATACAAAGTCCAAGCTGAGATTCGAATCCACGACTTTCAAATTAGCAGCCTGGCACTTTTCATACTAGCCTACTCTGGTGGGTTGGCCTCCGTTAGAAGTATTTCAAAATACGTAGGTTAGTTTTGTTACCCAAAGCTGTTACATTGTACCGATTTAGTTGTACAAACAAGAACAATTATTGAAAAAAACTTTATCATATTTTTAATTTTTTATTTTAACACCAAAAACTATGATGGTGATGTAATAGTTGGGTGAAGAATGTGGCTTCATATCACTCTTTAGTTAAAAGAATATGGTGACAATGATGAGTTTCATTAAGGAAGATTTTTGTTTTTTATTTAGGGGAAAGAAAACGCTGAAATTGTAGGTATGGGCTCATATATGAAAAGATAACATCCATGTCCCATATCTCCAAAGGAAGCTGGGCGGGGGTAGGGACCCGAACCTGGGCTACCTTGGACAGAGTTAAAGTCGGGTGGCCGGCCCCTCGTGCTTCATCATGACGTAAGATACAGAAAAGACATCCGCCCAGCTCTAGGCAGCACGAGTTTGAACTCAACTCAGCGGAGTCTAACCGATCGAGCCACGAGACACTCAGGGTTCGTATATACTTGTATTTTTTTTTTATGCTTACATAACTGTCACAAATTATTAGGTTTACGATGTTTTCAGGTACAACCGCCGTCATTGCTGTCGTCGATGGAGAGCTGCTTATCATCGGCAACGTAGGAGATTCTCGGGCGGTGATGGGCGACCTTAAAGGCTCAACCATTCCTCTCTCCTTTGACCACAAGCCCAATCAGGTGCGGACGCGCTCTCAATGCTTTCGTCTGAAAAATAGTGAAATTTTGGTTTGAGTATTAGAGTTTAGTAGTCAGATTTTTTCAGTTAAGGGTTTCGCCAGTTTTTTATATCCCCCACCAAATAAATCTGGAGGGGACACGCTGCATTGCACTCGCCCGTTTGTCTCTCTCTCTTTACTATCACTGTTATAACGGCCACTGTTCTTCTGACCTATCTAACTGCATGCCTCCTTCAAGGCATCTTGAAAACTTTAGACTGATTTCGGCTCTCTTCTACTATTAGAGGGTGGGGGGGGGGGAGGCGTTTTTGCAGGCGTTCTTCCATGGTCCCTTCTTCCTTCATAAAAATCTGATATAATTTAGAATAGTGGCTATGGTAGACCTAGGACTGGTAAAAAATAGTTTCGGATCAATATTTTTCTCAATTTTTGTGGTCCCAGATCAGAATCATAAAAGTACAGTTTTAAGATCTCAATTCGGTTATTGCAAACTTCACCAAATAGGACCGAACTTCTAAAAACACTCATTTAACGGTAATGTTTTTTTCAGTAATTTACGAAAATTAGGTTCAGTAAACCCGCGTTACTTAGTGGATCGTTCGTGAGTTAATGCTACTTGTGGCGGTTCTCCGTACCTTTGAGGTTACTTTTAGACATTTTTGGTTATCGCTTAAATGATTCTTTTATGCAGTTAAAGGAGAGGCGGCGAATAAAGGAGGCTGGAGGGTTCATCACCTTCACTGGCGTGTGGAGGGTGGCTGGTATCCTAGCAACGTCGAGAGCGTTGGGGGACTTTCCCTTGAAAGATCCAAGGAAACTTATCACAGCAGAACCGGACATCCTCACATTTAGTTTGAAAGATCACAAGGCAAGTTGGTTGCAACCTCTTTAAAGAGCATCTGTTTGTATTCGGCGATGGTGTCCCGCGATTGGAATTCGCAATTTCTTATTTAGTTTCTGTTCGCAAATTGTCAAAATAAATTTGAAAGACTCAAACTGATTTATTTGAGGAAAAAAAAATTATTTATATGGTGGGCCTAGATTTAGCCGTTTAAGGTGATAATGATTAATTTATGCAGTGATTGTTTATTAATGACAGGCTGGGTTAATTTATGTCCTATAGTATCACCGGTTGAAGGTGGCTAATGGAGTAGGCCTACTATAATATTTCTGAGTGATACGAATTGTTTCGAGGTCACCAGCTTGGATTACACCCAAGCAAATATTGTTAAGGTTATAAAAAGCACCTTATTGTTTTGTACTTAATTAAGAAAAATAAATCTGTTATTTGTTCACAGTGAATAACAAATGATAAACAATAATTATAGTGCTTAACAATTCTATAACGGCATTTGTATTATGGAAAAGTCTGACTGAGGATTAGTAAATGCAAAAAAAGAATTATACAGATCAATTGTTAAGAAATACGCTCGTTTATGAGAGGCTAATGGTATGCAAAAATGGACACATGAAATATGAAATCTAGTGATTATAGAAATTATGCATGTACGTTATAATACAAGAAGTAGATTATGTAACCCGCTGATTAAATTATGAATAAACACACAATAAATGATGCAGCCTAAGAGCTATGGAAATTAGTGACGTGCGTTTATGGTGCTCTTTAGGTCACGTATTACACTGCTTATGTAGGCCAGAGTTACGCAGTAATGGACTACTAAACAAGATGCTGGAGCCTAATGATAATTAGGAGAAATACTATGACAATGATTACACGAATATCATTTATATAAAGGCAATGATATGATGCTAAGTGATTACGCATAAATGGAACAAGATGCTGTGGCCTAATGATAATTGGAAGGGATGTACTAAGTTGGTACACCGTAAATGAATTAGGCCTTCAGTAAGAGAATACTTAAATTTATCACATAAATAAACGGATGTAAAGTATTTATATGAATGAACACAATAGCAGATGCTACGCGGAATTACGGTACTGGAACGGCACTCAGATTAGGACTTCGGCCTAACGCGTTTTAACGAGTCAGTTTGAGCGAATTATAAAACTGCGTTTATAGCCTACTCTTCTGCGGTTCACTGGGTAGGCTTTACGTTATTGTTTTTAAGCAAAGAGACAAGGCTTACCAGTAAGAGAGTGATACCTCTAGGTTGACGCGTTGCTTGGAGGGTGGCCTGTTGAACTAATAGGCTAGAGGTGTTGACCGTCCGATTAGTCTGTTGAGCTGGCGCCGGTCGCCTGTTGTTGCCTCTTGAGATGCAGGATGTCCTGAAGGTGAATTTGCAGACGTAGGCCCGGGGTTCTTATGACTGCCCCTTGGAAGTTTGTTCCGTAAGTCAAGGTCTTCACGGTGAAGTGTTGATGGGCCTAATGGATTCTCGTTGACGGCCGTTTTTCGTAAAGCGGTGAAAGCTGAGCAGATGTGAAGTGATTTGGGTTTGTAGCTTCGTCGTCGAGTCACGTAACGTGTCCACCTTGAGGATGTTTTCTCGTAGCGTGTTGAGCCTTGCCGGTGCTCTCGAGGATGATTGTTAACCAGTTGAGGTGTGGTGAAAAAGGCCAATGAAAACGCCTACAGCGGGAAAGACTTCGCTTACTTCGAGTGATGATGCGTTCTTGGGTGAGAAGTGTTGAAGGGAGCCGGCTAAAGCTGACGCTGTAACGACGTGAAGGATGAACTTACGAGATGAACGCACGAACGGAGTGAGGTTTGGTAGAGAGCCATACTTGATGATCGACTTCGTGTAGGCTCGACCGAAGCCTTGAAGGAACAGCGGGCCGCTCTCCGGCGAAGGCCGAAGAGTGGTGCTGCTGACGAAGGTGCTGAGAGCGACACGTGACGACCTAGACGAGGAAATGGCAAGTGAGAAGCGAGGTTTGCGTATCAGTGGAATCTCGCTTATATAGTTTCTGTGACGTGGACTTTCCCGCCATATCTTCAGACGCCTTACACGCGTCCTTTAGTAGATAAGGGCTTGCTTTCGCGGGCCTTTTGGGAAGAAACAGACGTTTTCATTGTTTGATTCCTTGACCACGTGTCTCTTCTGAGAATATTTGATGATGGCGTGGAAGAAAGAATTTGTCTGTCTACTTGTTAGTCTATTTCTTGTCGGTCATAATATATATATATATAATATATATATATATATATATATATATATATATATATATACACAATATATATATACAGGGCGTCCCAAAAAAATGTATACACACTTTAACAGCTGATAGCTCAATTGATGTTTTTCTTTCCAAGTTAAACCCATTAGAATTAATAATGGCAGTCAGACTAGGCTTTGAACAAAGGAAATTCATTCTAAAATGCTACTGGAAGTGTGAAAACGCAGTTGAAGTGCAAAGACAGTTTTTAGGAGGGAGTTTCAAACAGATCCACCAACGCGACTTACCATCACTCGAATTAGAGAAGTTTTGAAGCCGATGGAACTGTTCAGAATGTCCACAAGAAGCGTTCCGGAAGACCACGGACATCGACAAGCCCCACAAAGCAAGAAAGAGTACTGGAAACGTATCACCAAAGTCGAAGAAAATCTGTGCGGCAAGCGAGTCGTGAGGTAGGAATTTCAGAATCGTCTGTCCAACGCATTTTGAAGCGCTGTCAATGGAAAAGTTACATTCCAAGATTAGTCCATGCTATTAATGAAGATGATCCGGACCGAAGAGTGGAGTATTGCGAGTGGTACTTGGCACGATGTGGATGTGGATTGGACGAAGGGGTTTCGTAGAATACCCTCCGCGTTCACCAGACCTCACACCACTAGACTTCTTTTTATGGGGATACTTAAAAGACAAAGTCTACGCTATAAAACCTGCAACAGTCGCTGAATTGAGAGCAGCCATTGAACGAGAATGCACACAAATACCAAACGAAATGTTTCGTGATGTTTGCGATTCCATTGCTTCGCGTTATCAGCAGTGCCTGGACCAGAACGGACGTCAGTTTGAAAACAGGCGTTGACAAAACCATTAAATAATATCTGTAGATTCTATTACATTTTGAAAATGAAATGTGTTTTAATAAACACTGCCTTTATAATTATTTAAAGTGTGCATACATTTTTTTGGGACGCCCTGTGTGTATATATATATATATATATATATATATATACTTATTTAGCCGGAAAAAAATTACCCAAAGCTTAAGTGATGGGCTGTTGGTCGATGTTCAATTTCAAACTCGGAAAACTAATTGATTTTGGAGCTACACCATTCGCCTCCCTTTTTTTAATTCGTTTTTATATCAGGTCATCCCATAAGTAATGTCGTTTTTTAGATCGGAATTTGAAGGAAAAAAAAAACTCGCTGAAACTTTTTAATCTAGTATATATTTTCCATCAGAATCAATGACACACTGCTAACGTCCTACAAGCTTTTCAATGCCATGTTTATAAAATTCAGGCGGTTTTGAGGCAAAAACCCTACAAAGACTGGTGTGCAGGTCATCTAAAGTAGTATACTGTTTCTCGTCAAGATAGTTTTGCAGACTCCTGAAGAGATTATAATCTGAAGGCGCAAGGTCTGGAGGATGTGGAAGTTTTTCCCACCCAAGCCCCTCAATTTTTGCAGAAGTGATCCGGGCGGTATGAGGACGTGCGTTGTCGTGGTGGAACACGATTCCTTTCCGATTAACCAAAGAAGGTCTTTCTTTCAGTGCAGTGTTCAGTCGATCCAGTTGTTGACAGTAGATTCGAGCGGTGATTGTTTGGTTGTGTGGTAAGGTTTCAAAGTGTATTACACCACCTTTATACCACCAAACACTAAGCAACACCTTCCGAGGGTGAAGATTTGGTTTTGGCTGTGGTGTCGCTGGTCTCCGGCACAAACCCACTGTCGACGGCGCTTAACATTCTGGTACAGTATCCACTTTTCATCACCAGTCACTAAACGGTGCAAAAACGGATCTTGGAGTTCACGGGAATGAAGAACTGTGCTAATGTTTACCCGCACCCTCATATTGTCGACCGACAATTCATGTGGCACCCATTTTCCAAACTTGGGCACTTTCCCGAGTTGTTGCAAACGTCGATGGATTGTGGACGGGGATGAATTGAGTTTCTGGGCAAATTCTTCGACAGTTGTTGAACAGTCTTCTTCAAGTGCGGCTTAACAGCAGGACATCATCAAACTCAGCAGGGCGTCCAGAGCGTGCTGCATCTGTCAAACAGCAGTCACCATTCCTAAACTTTTGAAACTATTTTTGACATTTCCTCACATGCAGAATATCGTTGCCATAAACGTCCTGAATGTTTCGCGTTGCTTCAGTAGCACACTTCCCTTTTTTGAACTCTTAAAGCATTATATTATATGCCTGATATGCTCTTCTGATACCGCCATGTTTATGAGGGGTTCACATAAAGCAAAACACGTCTTCACTGGTCAAGGTCTGTAAAGTATGTAGCGAAACACGATAGATCTCCTCTTAGATAGATATAACCTTCGGAAAATTTATGCTTAAACCGAGTAGGACTAGTTTAAACTTAATCTATCGTAAAAAACGACATTACTTATGGGATGACCTGATAAATCTATAATAATGACAAAGGAAATTAAGGTGTGGTAGTTAGTCTCTACAGTCTACAGGTAACGTTTTATTGACAAGTTTCATTGTGTGATATATAAGTAATATAAATTAAGCGTAATAAATTACTTTTGACCTACAGCAGCGATAATTAACATGATCATAAGATATCGTAAAGGGGGGGGGGGGTGTTTGCCTTGTTTGGTCTCGTCTAAGTTTAGATTTTAAATAAAATTACTTTTGGACATTTTAAAAAATAGAACAAGGGTTTTGAGATTTTTTTCGTACCTGACCCCTCCGAAACACGTAGCATCATTTTGTAACTAGTTTCTATCAAGTTAATTTAGGTTCGTTTTGTCAATAAAAATTATTGTGTGTTTACAGTAGGTCTTCGATATATATATATAAAGGGTGATCCAGAGAAATGGGACCCAAAAGAAACCCCTGTAATTCTTAAAGTATAAGTCCTTTTATAAAATCATACGCATCATTCGAAAGAGGATAGTTACAAGTTTGTACAGGATTGTATAGGTTTTGACAATACAATACAAGATAAAAAACAAAATAAAAGTGTTAGTTAAAACTAACCCTTCAAGATGACTGCATGGACTGTGGAACAGCTGCGTTTCATAACTGAGCAATATTATGAGCATGAAGAAGTGTAGTTTCAGCTCAAAGATCTTTCAAGACAAATTTTCAGATGTCAAAATCACCTTCTAAGAAAGTAATCCGTCGGTGTGTCAGAAATTTTTCCTTAACTGGCAGCATTGGAAAAAGAAAACCAACTGGAAGAGTGCGCACAGCAAGGATAGACGAGATCATTAACAGAACTCATGAAATTGTACAGGATAATCCTAACATAAGCATCAGACGTGCTTCTCAGCTGTTAGGAGTTGGATATGGAACAACACACCGTATATTCAAGCAAAACTTAATGCTTTTTCCATATAAAATTCAAACAGTGCAACAACTAAACGAGAGATATTTCGCACGAAGACGACAATTCTGTCAATGGATTCAACCGAAGGTAAATGACCACCAATTTTCTAGCAACTTTGATTGTCAGACGAAGCCCATTTTCACTTGAATGGAACTGTAAACAAACAAAATTGTCGTTTCTGGGCAACAGAAAATCCATTGAATATTACCAAAGTCCCGTTGCATAGTCAGCGTGTAACTGTTTGGTGTGGTCTTACTGCATCTCAGATCACAGGCCGTACTTTTTCGAGGATTCCACCGGAAACACGGTCACTGTAAATGGTGATCGCTACGAAAAAAATGTTGACCGATTTCCTTATTCCTAAATTAAGAGATCTTTGTCTAGAAAACCACTGGTTCCAACAAGACGGAGCTACCTGCCATACCACGAGGAACTGCATGGTAGTTTTGCGTCAAACGTTTCCAGGCGAGTTAATCTCAAGATTTGGAGACGTTGAATGGCCCGCAAGGTCTCCGGATTTTTCTCCCTTAGATTATTATCTCTGGGGATATTTAAAGAGTAGGGTCTACAGAAATAACCCAAGGACCTTGCAAGAATTGAAGGCCGCCATCACAAATGAGATACAGGCCATACCACCGCACACACTTGCAAAAGTGATGCAGAACTTACAAGCGAGAACACTGGAATGCTTGGCAACTAATGGAGCACATTTGAAAGGAGTCATTTTTAAAAATAAATATTTCATAATAAACTTGTAACTCTACTCTTTCGAATGATATATAGTTTTTATGAAAGGAATTAAATATTAAGAATATTTGGCTTTTTTTTATGGGTCCCATTTATCTGGATCACCCAGTATATATGTATATATATAAAAAATTCTCATTGCAATCCAGTAATGGCGAGTTGCCGTTTGAGAATGAATAAAGTAGTATAGGTTTCGAAGTATTGTTTTAATGTAAGGAAAAGAATTAAAAAAGTATTTGAAGTCACCAGTAATGTCATTTTTTGGAACCACAGTGCCTAAAATTTTTTTAGCTCTACATTTCGTCGCTTCAGTTAACCTGTTCACGAGTGTTTAAGGGGTAAAAGAAAATTTTAATGTCTGTTCATTTGTTGCAGGCTCATTTCATAATTCTGGCCACTGATGGCCTGTGGGATGTCCTGAGCAACGAAGAAGCCGTGGCCTTCATTCGAAGTCACATCCACGAGAAGGATTACGGTGCGCGGTCGCTGGTCTTCCACGCTTACGACAAAGGCTCGCACGACAACATCACAGTAATGATTCTCAATCTTAGCACACACTCGCTCTGAATATATAATGGGAAGTCTGTCTACTTAAAATTCTCACAAATACCAAATGATATCTACAATCCTTTTATTTCACGTATATCTTAGCCAGAAGATAAGTTTTTTGCGATGTTTTTAAATTGTATTGTGGAATTTATAAGCATACACTAAAATCACTTGCACAATGGCAAGATACTCATCGTATGAGGCTAAGAATAAACTAGTTTCGTACTCTAGTAAAAGACTTAAAACTTTCACATTGTTTATTTGTAACAGCTCTGCACTCTGAATCACTAAACTTCAAATGTGGGAACATTAGGTCTATATGGAGTTGTACCACGTAACGTTAGTAAAATAAAATATTGTTTGGTATAGCCGAGCTAAGAGTAGTAGTAATGCAGTTTATAATAGGACAGTGGGTTAATAACTGAATTAGAATTGTAACACTTTCAACAAAGTTTGAAATAATTTTGAATGCTAGCTTTTTAGGCTCTTTGTATCTATAATAATAACAATAATAATAAAAGGCTGTACTCTAGATCTAGAAGAAGCAGTTGTTTTTTTTTTTTGATTGCTTAAGGTTTAGCTCTTGTATGTGGGGATATGAGCAAGTTATATTCAGCACTGTGTGGGCTGCTTTTAATAAAAATGGACCTGTGTCGAGTCATTGGGAGTACTGGTTTAAAGTTAAATAATCTTGCCTGTGAATTTGTAGATTTGTCTGTCTTCAGTATTATACGACATTAACTTAAACCATTATTTCATCGAGTTTAGTTTGAAGTTTACTTAAAAAGCCCATTTTGAAAATTTGAGTTGGAAGGGAAGTTATTAACTAATTTCATTTTCTAGTCTCTTCCAAATAACTTGAAATAGGCTGTTATGACTTTTCTTTTCAATTAAACTGCTCGTTGAAATGATTTACAATACCGCAATAGGCGGTTAGGCTTGTTTTGTTTATCTTAAAACCTGACAATATAATCATCATTCTACCCGCTTCGTAACATCTTTTTACGAGGTTTCCAGCAACTCTGCAGTTGAACCTTATTTTCAAATTACTGTTTACTTATGAACGAGCGTGGAATGATATACATGCAAGTTTGGTATTATTGAAACTAAGGTTATTAGTTTGCAAATGTTAATACATTTCAAATGTAATTTTAAAAATAAACCTATCGTTGTTTGTAAAATAGATTTAACATAGTAAGATTTATCTTGGTTTTTAGTCCAAAATTGCATTTTAAAGCGTAAATTTATTTGATTTAAAAATCTTTTATTTTTAAGTTTTGTACAGGTGAGAAATTTTATAAGACTACAAAGATAAATCGCATGTATTATATCCGTTTGATTGAAAA
This sequence comes from Bathynomus jamesi, assembly GCA_023014485.1. Classification (NCBI taxonomy): domain Eukaryota; kingdom Metazoa; phylum Arthropoda; class Malacostraca; order Isopoda; family Cirolanidae; genus Bathynomus; species Bathynomus jamesi. The sequence goes on along the minus strand of JAJOZX010001079.1, from coordinate 463,469 downwards.
ATAATAGTATTAACAAGGAACACTGAACTTCCATAATAATAAGAGCTAACAACTTTTTTTTGTAAAACTGAGAACGATCTTTTAAACTTTGTAAAAAGTTACTAACTTTGCGTTCACTAATAATGTATTAAACCGTAACATTGACTAGGTTTTTAGAATAAGCACATTAGGTTAATATTCTCGGAGTCACTTTGACGATCATCTAAGATGAAACTATTTTAATCTTTGCGTGGACTTAGTACGAACCTCGTAAAATTGATCAAGGGCTCGTTATTCTTAAGCAATCTGCACGCTAATTCGAAGCATTAAAGTTGATAAACAACTTAAAAACGATTATAGTTAATTTCAGATTTCTCTCAGTTTGAGAGCTTACTGATGAACTCTGTACCCAGGACATAGTCCAGGCCGTTCTTTTAATAGGTGCTAAAGTGGGACGTCAAGGCATCCCAAAAATCTTTCGAAATAAGCAGAAACCATGAGAATTGTGAATCTATCAATTTTACGAGATCTTTAAATTTAGATTCCTATTTCTTTGCATAAACCAAAACCTACTCATAAAATACACTGTTCAGAATCGTTTTAAGAGGAACGGTTTTTTTTTCATATAGTTCTTATTTTAAATTTTTGCCTTGCGTGAACCGACTAGTCTATAGATAAATCCATATCTATGCTGATAAAACAGTGCAATAATGAAAGTTAAGAATTTTATCTTTGAAATTATAGGTAGTATAGAAAAGCTTTCATAGCGACTCAGTATTTTGTAGTTTATTAAATTTAAGAATTTTGAGATATGTTCTTTAAAATTTTATTTTTTTATTAGAAGTATATAATGGTATAAAATTGTGTGGTGTATATATATATATACACAATTTTAATGAAAATATAATTTTTGTATCTCACATTGTTATAATTTTCAAATACATTTGTATTTGAGAAGCAGAGAAATAGTCACCTATTACGAAAGTGGATTTAGGCCCACTGTCAACATAGATTAGGTCTAAATTGTTATTTAAAGCATCGTACATAGTACATAACATCTAACAAAACTAGGCAGGCCGTTTATAATGGGAAATAAAATTATGCTGCTCTGTATAAATAATAACTACAATATGATTAAAAGGTGCAAATTAAAAAAATTATGGTCGAACGAACTTTATTTTCAATTCCGTTGTGTAGATGTACTTTTGAATTGGGTCCATTTAAAGTTAAAATAATTTAGTATTGCCACTATTCTTACTGGGATATTTTAGACGGAACATTATCCACCGTAATGGGACTAATTTTTATTAGATTCCCCCCCTTGAAAAGCAGATTTCAACAACTTTCCAGTTGCTTTGCTTGGTTAAGTTCTCTCAGAACTTCCGGAAACTCCGACTGAATGTTTACATTTTTTTCACCCCAAAGCTTTGATGAAATAAGTATAAGTATATATTTATATATATAAGGCTATACTCAACCCGAAGTTAAGATAATGACAATTGGTTTCGTATACGTTTGTTTTTTCAGTGTTTTTCTACCGTATTTTATGGTTGTATAACCATTTTGTATTTTCTAGTCTAAGTTGTTTTAACAACTTAATCGGTACTTTGATTTTTTGTATTAGGTTATTCTTCGTTTGACGAAAGTCGGCTTTTGTTAGAGGCTCCAACAGCATTTGAACGAACGAATGCGTTGTACAAATTGTAAAAATAAATGTATGAGAAGAATTGGTGTTTTTGTTTACATCTTCAATGAAGGAAGATTTTTTGGTGTCGCGTAATTTGAGTACTTTGCTTGTACGACTAAATGAGAGACCCGGAAAATTGATCTCCGTTCTAAAGGTTATGTGGTAGCTTAATTATTATAAATTGGATACGTTAATTACACCGACATATTGAACACTGAAAGGTTCCAAAAGGCGGTGAATCTTGCTCAATAATGAAGACTAGTATTCCTCCCTACCTATCACAGTTCCTGGAGAGTACATTATGGATTAAAATTGGTAATGGATCCAATACAGAATTTTTTTTTTCTCTGAGAATTTCAGACTTGGTGGACTTTGTAAATACTATGTAAAAGCATGGAATTATAATTGAAAAATTTAGATACTCTAATTAAGGACACCAGTTTAAAAAAATCCGGCTAAGATTGTCTGTCTGAAAGACAGATGCCCGCATTGTATATCAATGTAATTTATATTAACAAACATAGCTACCCACCAACAATGAAAAGTTGTCAAGTACAAACAATGCATCAAGTCGTTCGAATCATGAAATAGGCTTATCCAATGAATATGTAACAAGTGCTACTTCCAAAACAAAGCCCTGTAAATGCAAATAAGTTTTGAATTAGCAGGACCCCGCATAAAATGTCAGTTGCATATCCCTGCATTAAACTAAATCAAACTAGGCATTGGGACCGATATATATTTCAACTAAATATAGATTGATTCATTTTCTAAAGAATCAATATAGGTTGTCTATAGCTAGGATAAAAATACTTAGAATCGTTGAACATTTGCGGTAATTGTGTAAGTTCGTCCAGAAACAGTAAAACGAAGTTCATGCGAGATCAGAGAAGTAAAAAGTGAATCAACCTATATTTAGTTGTGTAGTATCTTGCAGACCTCTTAGTGAATAGTTAGCTTAATTTGGTTTAATTTAGGGCTATGCAAACGCTTCTCTTGCTGGCTTTATGAGAGGTGGAGTGACAAGCTTGACCTTCGTCAGAATGAACAATGCGGGCGGAAGGTTAACAGATTAGGCAATAAGAATTAGCCACGTTTCACTCACCGAGGCTTCTTTAGGCCGAAATGAATGATTTTTAAAATTTTACAATACCTTACTAATTATAGCAATAGTTCCCAATCTTTTTTGGCTCAAGGCACCCCAATACCATCTATTGTTTTCAATACCCAGGGGGATTTTATTTTCCTAACTGTTCCATATCCAGTTTCCCCTTCATACCCCTAAACAAAACTTCAAACGGAGCATACAGGGCGTCCCAAAAAAATGTACACACTTTAACAGCTGATAGCTCAATTGATGTTTCTTTCTTTCCAAGTTAAACCCATTAGAATTAATAATGGCAGTCAGACTAAGCTTTGAACAAAGGAAATTCATTCTAAAATGCTACTGGAAGTGTGAAAACGCAGTTGAAGTGCAAAGACAGTTTAGGAGGGAGTTTCAAACAGATCCACCAACGCGACTTACCATCACTCGAATTAGAGAAGTTTGAAGCCGATGGAACTGTTCAGAATGTCGACAAGCCCCACAAAGCAAGAAAGAGTACTGGAAACGTATCACCAAAGTCCAAGAAAATCTGTGCGGCAAGCGAGTCGTGAGGTAGGAATTTCAGAATCGTCTGTCCAACGCATTTTGAAGCGCTGTCAATGGAAAAGTTACATTCCAAGATTAGTCCATGCTATTAATGAAGATGATCCGGACCGAAGAGTGGAGTATTGCGAGTGGTACTTGGCACGATGTGGATTGGACGAAGGGGTTTCGTAGAATACCCTCCGCGTTCACCAGACCTCACACCACTTTTTTTTATGGGGATACTTAAAAGACAAAGTCTACGCTATAAAACCTGCAACAGTCGCTGAATTGAGAGCAGCCATTGAACGAGAATGCACACAAATACCAAACGAAATGTTTCGTGATGTTTGCGATTCCATTGCTTCGCGTTATCAGCAGTGCCTGGACCAGAACGGACGTCAGTTTGAAAACAGGCGTTGACAAAACAATTAAATAATGTCTGTAGATTCTATTACATTTTGAAAATGAAATGTATTTAAGTGTGTGTACATTTTTTTGGGACGCCCTGTATACAGTTTCCGTATGAACGAACGGAATAAGTCAAATATTCATTTTGAATGTTTAAATGTTTAGTTACTTTCGTCCCTTTAGTGAAATTTTGGTGCATGCATCCAGGTTGGCAAACACTGATTTATAGGGTGGGAAGTAGCGTTGGTAGGGAAAGGAGATGGGATACCTGCAGTTGAGGGATTTTTTTTTTATTTTCATCACTGATTAAAAGTTTAAATGATAAAAGGCTTAAAAAAGACGTGTGTACACACAGTATCCCACAAGTCCCAATAGGTTATCACTAACGTAATCGATTACCAAGGAAAGACTTTGTGGAGATGGTTATATTTTGCACTTTTAATAATAAATATTTCAAAACAAACTTTTTACTTTTATTTTTTTTTTTATTTTCGCTTTAATTATAACCGATTGGGACTTCGGATCATATATAAGCACACCGGACAAAAAATTAGTCACCCCTAATAGCCCGATAGTAGGAAGTTCAAGGTCACACAGAGGGCGCTGATGTAGCATTGGTAAGTGACAAGTAGCGGTGACGTAGCACACAGGATCAGATCTGTTTCGTGAGGTGGTGAAGAACAAAGTGTGTGTTGGATATAGTCTGCAAAATGGGTCGTGAGGCAGACGTTACTCAGTGGCAAAAAGGAGCCATCGTGTTTGGCAGAGCCCACGGACACAAAATGTCTGAAGTAGCCCAATTTGTTGGTGTGTCAACGCGTACTGTCCAGCGAGTTTACAAAGAGTGGTAGTTCGCAATCAACTGACAATCGACGGCGTAACTGTGGCCGGAAAACAATTCTCGACAATAGGGGCCGCCGCCATGTTTCTCGTCTAGTAACTGCAAATCTCTTCAAACCAGAGAACAATTGCTCCAAGAAACCAATGAGGTTCTCCAGCGAACAATTTCCGAACGGACATTGCGACGAGAACTGCATGCGATGGACATCTGGAGCAGGGTACCACGGAAGAGGCCGCTGTTAACAGCAAGTCACAAATTGGCACGTTATAAATGGGCTCAGAGGCACAAAAACTGGACTGCGGCAGATTGGAAACGTGTAATTTGGTCCGATGAGTCCCGTTTTTGTTTGTTCTCCAATGATGGGAGGCGACGAGTACATCGCAGGTCCAATGAAGCCTTTAATCCTGAATGCGTCGAAGGTGTTGTTCAGGCTGGAAACAGAAAGTGAAGCGCAGGAATAGACACCCACGGACTGGCGGAACTTTCGGGACCGGCTGATGAACGAGTGGCAGCAAATCGATGTTTAGTACATGCACAACCTCGTAGAGTCTCTGCCTCGCCGGATTCGTGCGGTTATCAAGGCCAGAGGCGCCGTCACACGTTATTAGGTACATTCTGAGAGGGGTGACTAATTTTTTGTCCGGTGTGATATATATATATATATATATATATATATATATATACGCCTTGCCAAAGAAGTTCGTCTTCAAAATATAGATTTTAATTGCTTCGTGAACGAGGTTTTATTTTATAAATACTCAAGACAAAATCCCTGACCAAGTGTGAGTAGGAGGGTACAGGTGCACCAATGAAGATGGATAAGTGGATATAGCAGGCAAATTTTTTAAAAAGACGCCATGTGGATTTGTATGTATAGATAATCAAACGAGTGTATTGCTTTGCAAAATATTTCGGTTCATTTGTTATACTGAAATAATCTTTTACTCTCTCTTCCCCCGAATGTTAACCTTCCCTTGTCGGGTTTGGAATTAAGGCAAATACCACTATTATTTCTTCGCTTTACCTCTTCAACCCTTTCCCTGTTACGAGCAAAGAAAGTGCAGTTCTGCTTTAAAAAGTAGTTACTGCTGTTATGTAAAAAGTAAGCCAAAAGAGCAGCTCCAGGTGGAATATTTATTAATTTACCAAGTGTTCAGAGTTGCAGGTCGTGAAGCCGTTTACATGTTATTTATTTAACGTTAACTATTAATGGAGAGAGAGTAAGATTCTAGTAGAGACGTTGGCACACTTTCAAATGTTCACTTTTTGGGGGTCACCTCAGATTTTCAGATTTGTAATTTACAAGTGGGGCTGGGCCATGCATCAGTGATCTTTTGAAAGTGTACCAATATTTCGACTAAAGTGTTATGTAATATACCAATAGTTCGTGTTGAATGGGTCACATGCAAACTGTTTCACGACCTGCAGCTTCACTTATTGAATTAACATATTCCACAGGGAACCAGAGATTTAGTTAAATAAATAAAAGCACCTCGGTACTGTAGTGGTTAGCGTCGCTGACTACGAATCCATCGGCCCCGGGATCGAGACCTGGTGACAGCTGTTCATCCTCCTAAAAAAAAAAAAAAAAAAAAAAAAAAATTGGTTGGCAGATAAATGGTTACCCTGGGTAGCCTAGTGGTAAAGACGCTGGGCTACTGGTGGGGCGTGGTTGGGATTCCACGTTAAACTGTAGGTCTAAGGTGGAGTGACAGGTTTGATCTTCGTGAGAATGAGCAATTTGGGTGGAAGTTAAAACCAAGGTGTGTGTGTGTGTGTGTGTGTGTGTGTGTGTGTGTGTGTGTGTGTGTGCGCGCCGCGCGCGCACACACAAAATTCAGATTTTAGACTCGTAGCGCGACATTAAATGAATATAAAAACCATTTGACCTAAAAAAACAACCTCAAGCAGTGTTTCCCAACCTGGAAATTTCATGAAAATTACAAAAATAAGCAATAAAACTTCAAAGCTTAAGATATGGAAATTTCAAATGAACCAAAACAATCTCGCTTTATTAGTCCATACGGTAACGTACAACAGGAAAAGATCATAAGAAAAGAACTGGAAACAGCATAAATTTAGTAGAATGTACAAGGAGGAGGTGCTAAACAGAGTATACAGAGAGCAGGGTTGGCACAGAAGTGGTAACCCGTTTTTCCCCACCTCGATTTTTTTTTTTCAAAACCCACTTGAAAAAACCCGCTATTTTACCCACCCAGGTGGGTTCTTTCAAAAGTTGCCATTTTTTATATTTATCTGTATTTTTTCATTAAAATACAATACCATTTGTTATATTATTTATAATTACTAACTAATGCTCTATAAACTAAACAGGTTATTGACTAAACTTTTTAATGTCCTACATAGATTGAATAAGTTTACATTTGTATTGCAGCATTGAACAGTAGGTTATGAAACTTATTGAAAAACAACATTAAAATACAGTATGTGTGAAATGATGCAAAACCAAATAGCAAATTCCAGTATTTAACTATTAAATTGTTATAAAACTAAAGACAGTATGGCTCAAACATTTTATAATTACGCCATTGTCTTCATATAATATGTTCAATTTTATATTGTAACTAGACCTATAGTCTATTCATTAATCATAAAGATTTAATTATTATTATATATATATACACCTTTGGTTATCTTCCGCCCGAATTGTTCATTCTGACGAAGGTCAAGCTTGTCACTCCACCTTAGACCTACAGTTTAACGTGGAATCCGAACCACGCCCCACCAGCAGCCCAGCGTCTTTACTACTAGGCTACCCATTTATCTACCAACCACTTTATTATGTGGAAGGATGAACAGCTGGGTTTTGCTGCGCGCCGGCTGCTGTCACCGGGTCTCGAACCCGGGGCCGATGGATTCGTAGTCAGCGACGTTAACCACACATTCACTCTTACACACAAAAATATTAATAACTATAGCTGACAGCTATCAAATAAAATTTACTGTAGTGTACAGTATTTAAATAATAGTTACAACAAGTGTCAAGTGCTGATGCCTGACACTATTTGTTAACACTCTTTCTCACTACTGGGAACCACCTGAATACTGTACATTGCATTATTTGATCCTTACTGACTAACCCTGAAGTATGAACAGAGCACATGTTCAAACGAGTTACACAGATCATTCCCATGAATTGTCACCCTTTGGTAATTGGGTGGAAATCTGTTTGACCATGTCTGCTGTCAGGGGGTTGTTGAGTTTGCTAAATGAGTTGTGTGTTTATCTAAAATACAGTACATGAGTCATGAAATATTTGATAAATTAAATACATGTGTATTTTATTGTGTCAACTGTATTCCTTTTATAAATGTTATACCTCTAACCCATTTAGCAGGTATAAAAAGATAAATAACATTAATTAATTATTATTGTATTGGAGATTTATAACATACTTTTGAAAAACCCGAAAAAAACCGGGTGGGCTGGATTTTTTCAATGAAGTGGGCAATTATGACAACCTTGACAGAGAGAGGGATAAAACAGTGGAATTCCTCGTAAGAGGGACTGAGATCAGAAGATGAATGACTGGTAGTGGCAGCACAAGATCAAGCACTGCGAACAAACTGGTTCAAAAGATATATAGAGGGTGAAGGTGGAACAGAGACGTGTAGACTGTGCGCCACATACTATCTAGATGTGAAGTACTTTTACACAGGGGAAACTAAGGCACAATGCAGTCTGCGGCTAATTCACTTCAAACTATGTAAAAAATATGAAAAACGCGAAACAGAAAACCAATGGGAACAAACTCCATAAAGAATAAAGTCAGTAAAAAAGAGCTTCTCCTATACGATCATGAGATACCAACTGACATTAGAATATGAGGCTGCAAACCAGACATAGTAGTCAGGAAGAAAGGGTAACAAATGTCTCCTGGTGGAAGTTGGAGTTTCAGGGAACCGGTATGTCGCAAACTATGAAAGAGAAAAGACCTTAAAATAACCGACTAAAACATGAAATACGGAGAATGTGGAATGTTGAACCCGAAATCATCACAATAGTGGTGAGAGCGACAGGAGATAAAAAAAAAAAAAATCTACAGGAGAGTTCCTTGACCGACTACCCATAAATATAGTATCTGGAGAAATAGTAGGGGAGGTCTTGCGATACAGCCCTCTATCCTACGCCTGGTATTGGGCTGTACTTTACAGTTGTGCAAAGTAAACCCATCCATTGCAATCTATTTGTATGGCTGTGGCTGGGAAATATATCTTGTACTTACATATAACAAACCTTTTATGTATCTGGCAACACTATCCTATCATTCGAAAAAAGTTTACGCGCGGTATAATCGCACACCGAAATCTTTGTTGTGGAAAAAATGCCGCGCAAAAGTAATTGAATTATTCATGTGTCATAAATTTGTTGAACGAACATTCTTTGCTTACGTATCTCATTCCGTACAAGGTAACATTACTAGGATGAATGTACCGATATTTTAATGCGATTGATCACCTTCGTAATTAGTTTACTTTGCATTTCAGGTATCATTTTGGACCACATAACGTAAAGAGCATCAAGTATCATGCATTAGCGACGTTAGGGCACTGCAACTCCTGCAATTGCAGGGTGCCCCTCGTTGCCTCGGGACTCCACGCAACTTTTTTTTACATACTATCTCTTTTCGGGCCCAGATTTAGTGGTTGCCTCGGTGCTGTGGTGTAATTTCAGTTGAAGATATATGAAGAGCCAAAACAAACTACCTATTTGGCGTCCGTGAATTTGTGTTGAGAGGGGGGAGGGGCGTTTACCCTAATTTAATTTACGCTATGACAGGGGCTCCCTATGGAGTTTTGCAGGAGGCCCCCAAATTACTAGCCGCCCCTGGTATGCCTAGATTGAAGGACCTACGGAGGGCCATTGTCAATGCTCATACATTTGGGGAGGGGCACAAGAAAATATCAACGAAATATAGAATCTCAACTGTTCGTCAAATTACTTACAGTTACAAATGGAGGGACAAAGACGATGGCAACCCAGGAGTAACCAACCACCGAAGATCTCGCTTATTACGAGTAGGAGACTCGTTCGTGAAGTTAGCAATACAAGAGTGACATCTAAAGACCTTCAAAGATATTTGATAAGCACAAACAAGTTCATCGTTCCACAATACGAAAAAATCCCGAACCGATCAGGACGACGAAAGCCACTGTTGTCGAAGGAACACAAAGCGACAAAACTTCGCTAGGGCCCACTTGAACGATACCCCTACCACCATTAAAGTTTTGTAAGTAAAATAAAATCCTGGAAATTGTCTATTACTTCGGGGCCGTTCAAAAATTACGTAACGCTATTTTTGTTAAAACTTGACACTCCCATCCCCTTGTAACGTTCCGTAACGCTAGACCAGACACCCACTAAGATGTTATGTAACCACTAATAAGGGGTGTCTGGTCTAGCGTTGTTACGGAACGTTATAAGGGGGTGGAGGGCGTCACGTTTTAGCAAAACTAGCGTCAGGTAATTTTTAAACGGCCCCTTCGTACACGCCCGACCAGAGCTGTGCCTAGCGGCGCTAATTAGCGACGCTAGTTAATTATTAGCACATCCATTAGCGGCGCTATTTTTCAAAGTAGTTAGCGGAAAAGATGGCGCCGCTACATTTTTAGGCAATGTTAGGCAATGTTAGGCACTAACCGCTAATATAAATTAAAATGAACACTCTTAAAATGGTACTCTATATTACGTTGCTTTTTGTGCATAATGTATAATAATAATAGAGTTTTTCCTGAACTGAGTATGTAAAGGAGGACAATATCTTTCCAATAAATAAGTTCAATTATAAATATCAAATTACGCAATTTTCTTGAATACCCAATAATCGTTTTAAAGATATAATTTTGTTCCCATTTGACACTATAAAAGATAATAAATAGCGAACACAAATATATACAAATGCATTATTATTATTAAAAATAGTACTTAGCTATACATTTCATAAAAATTAGCGTTAGCGTTAACGCCGCTAATTTTAAAAACTGTTAGCGTCAGCGGCGCTAGAATTTATTTGCATTAGAGTTAGTGGCGCTATATTTATCAGTTAGCGCGCACAGCTCTGCGCCCGACTGAACAACTTTTTACAATAAAAAATAGAACCTTGCAATGTATAACGGGACAAGTCTTATATTATACTCTTCCTGAATTCAGCCAAAGACGACGAATTTTTACTTCATCAGGCAAACACAGCGATACAATGATTGAAACTAATTCGAACAATACCTCGAACTAAAATACATACAAAAACAGCCGAAATATTTTAAAAATAATAAAGGCAATTACTGTTCAAGGGGGATATAAAATTAACATTGATTAAAACCTTAAAAAATATCTCGCTTGATTCCCAAAAATATCTACTTAGTTATTTACGAGACAAACATTAAAAACACATGGAAAAAAAAAACCCCTTAAATTGCACAGAAATAGAAAATGTAACAAACTTGAACTCAAAGCTTTTACAAGTCCAGTACACTTACCATTACTATGTTACCAAAGAAGAAAACCAAATAAAAAGCTTATCGCAACGAAGCTCACAAGATTACTGCTTTAACCCAACAATTATTCCCCGCAGTAACCTCGGGTATTATATTTACCCCTAACTTGGCTAATATAAAATTTAACCCCCAACCTGCGGGTTTATTCCTTTTAATTTCCAGCAAGTGAATTTGTCATCTAATCGGATCATAGCTAAAGTTTTTCTTTTTTCGACATAAGAATTTTGCAATTCCATGGAGGATTGTTTCATCCACTTCATTAATTTTTTCATCAATTTCACCTGAAAAGAAAAAAAAAATTGTAGAAACATTTATTTACTTATTTATTTTTAAGTTGTCTTGGATGAAATAAATAACTGACCAGTCATTCTGATTTGGCATATCCCTGAATTACTATATTTTGTCATGTTACTTACATCGGTTTCATGTTCAAGGTAAACATTTTAGGATTCACTTTTCTTCTATAATTGGAACACAGATCTTGTACCGCTTTATGCTCAGGTTATTCAGCATCATCATCTGTCTGAGGTGTGTGTGTATATAAAATAATATATATATGAGGCGCCTCGGTGGTGTAGTGGTTAGCGTCGCTGACTACGAATCCATCGGCCCCGGGTTCGAGACCCGACGGCAGCCGGCGCGCAGCAAAACCCAGCTGTTCATCCTTCCACGCAAAAAAAGAAAGTGGTTGGTAGATAAATGGGTACCCTAGGTGGCCTAGTGGTTAAGGCGCTGGGCTGCTGATGGGGCGTGGTTCGGATTCCACGTTAAACTGTAGGTTTAAGGTGGAGTGAAAAAGCTTGACCTTCGTCAGAATGAACAATTCGGGCGGAAGCTAACCAAAGGTTATATATGATGCAAACCCACAAGGAAAAATTCATTCCATGTGTGTATTATGGGTCATCTTTTGGAAATCATATTTAAATAAAAAATAAAATCGGAGCTTTTAACTGGCAAAAAAAATTTAATTACAGTAGTGTGACTGAAGTTAAATAAACTAACTTGTAAAGAGGCTGAACAAAAGACCTTGTGTTGAGAGAGAGAGAGAGAGAGAGAGAGAGAGAGAGAGAGAGAGAGAGAGAGAGAGAGAGAGGAATCATGGATACAATAACCTAATCTATCTTGGATGAAGACAAAAAAGTATATGGAATAAAACAGAAGGATATTTCATTGGAGTAGATATGGTACTAGGATGTGTGTGTGTGTGTGTGTGTGTGTAACCCACAAAGAAATAAAAAACAACTGTCCTGTAGTTTAAAAACCATTATAAACAACTAAGTAGACAATAAAACTGAAATTATAATGCGGTAAACAGGAATAAAAATTAAGAAATAAGTAAACACGATCAATGTTGAGCTAGTCGGTTTTACACTTAGATTTATACACGCCTGCTCTTACACTCTATATAGTTATTATATACACTGAATAATGCACTTAGTATTTCTTAACATTTCTAGTTTTTAACTTTCCACTGTTAATCATGTTATTATAATTGGGTTTGAACTCTGAACGCACGTATACGGATATGATTTCTGATGTATATTTGGTCGGAATTTTTCAGGGATGGTAAATTTTGCGACATTCAAGAATTTCATCAAGGATAACAATATCAAGTACAATAAATGATATGAAATTGAGTAAAAGACTAAAAGAACAACTGAAGTAACTCATTATTTGTAAATGAAGCTGACGAGATATCTGCGAGGAATCAAGATTTCAGCAGACGAAAGTGCGCTTACTAAACGTTTAATAAACGACGCTAGTTTCTAAGGATGAGTATTTCAAACCAGTGGATGAAGTGGTGTTAACATTTGTAATGGATGTACTGAGTGTTATGAGTAAAAGGGTTGTTGGTGAAGGTAATAGGCGTTTCCCATTACACTATGTAACAAAATTGAGCAAATATGTCCCGCTTTATTAAAATTACTACCAATAAGCTATTTCATGAATGGGTATTGACATACTTCGATTTTTTTTTTTAACTTACTACACGTAGTGCAATAAGTTAAAGTCTTAAGTACGATGTTAGAATCCTTATGAATTACTTTATAAAGATAGAGTTTCCCAGCAAGGATTATTATTATTATTATATATATATATTTTTTTTTAATTCAGACCTTACCACAAACTAGCAAAATTGTCATTTTGCACTGGTGGAAAAGTGGTAATTTGACTGTTTCGTTATTCTCTCTGATTTGATTTTTATTGTTAGTATTGTGTATATATATTGGTACAACAGAAAATGGAGCATACATTTATGTCATATGGAGGCTTGTTTTTTGCTGAAATTAACAGTGAAATATCCGCTTACGATGCCACCAAAACGTGTTTTTTGAGCATTGTAATTTCAAAATTTTCTCAACCACGGCAGGGGGACACCCTCTCCCCCTACTGGACACCCCAGTGGGAGGGAGGTTCAGGATATGTCCCGCTTTTAACTTCAAAAAAATCTGGTCACTTTAGTCATACATACATCTCTTATTGAGATTAGGGCATCTACTGAGAGTAGAATTACTTCGACTTGTCTGGCACGACCAAACTGAATTAAAATTATTCTTGTAACTCAAGTAAACTGATTCAGTTAATTTTTTTGCAAGAAATTAACGTTTCTATTAACAGTAAGTGGCTTATTTTTTACATCCTTGTTTATGTACGTGCTATAAAGGTAAAGGATTAATCTTTCACTCACGGTTTTACTGTAGATATCGCGTTTTAAACTATGAATAAACCCTGGAGCGAGTTGCCTCCGACAATGATCAGTCCAAGTCCAAAAGGAGAATCCAAAAGATCATCCATTTAGTAGTTTTCTGTATTCCAAGAGGCGAATTACATGAGGTAGCCTAAAGTATAACAGTACAGCTAAATGACCATTTAGGTAATGCGTGTTTAGCAAACGTTCTATAACTCCAACAGGAAGTTTTGGTGAATCTGTTGCATAATTTTTAATTAAGAAGACTAAATAGAAGTTCCGATGCATGGTGGATGATGAATCTACATAACGAGCGAAATTTTTAGGATTCCCCTTCTTCAGTTTCTTTGCTTTGAGTCCTAGTTCCATCATGGGGATAAAATAGCGCTTTTAAGTTGTAGGCGTGCTCACTGGTGGAACAGAGTTAGTTGTCCTGGGCTGTCGACCCGTCGGTTTCGAGCGGTTTTCACAGTTTCGTTGGAAAGGGTGACCTTTTGTCCCTAACCTTCACTTGAATGGGAGAAGGTTGGTCACCAGTTTTCTTCAACGTTTGTATGGAGAGGCCATTAAACAGACTTCATCCGGTAACGTTTTACATGCTACTAGGTGAATTAGAGATGATTTTGCTGTTTTGACATTCGCCAAGTCCATTTGCCTGTGGACGATATGCGATGACGTAGGTACTTTTAATACGGCAGAGTTTGCATACGTTAAGCAGGAGCTTTAAACGAAACTCAGGGACCTGATCGGAAAATGAGTACTCAGGATGGATGTTTGGAAGAATCAGGATGGATGTTTGGAAGAATCAGGATGTTTGGAAGAATCAGGATGTTTGGAAGAATCAGGATGTTTGGAAGAATCAGGATGTTTGGAAGAATCAGGATGTTTGGAAGAATCAGGATGGATGTTTGGAAGAATCAGGATGGATGTTTGGAAGAATCAGGATGTTTGGAAGAATCAGGATGTTTGGAAGAATCAGGATGTTTGGAAGAATCAGGATGTTTGGAAGAATCAGGATGTTTGGAAGAATCAGGATGTTTGGAAGAATCAGGATGTTTGGAAGAATCAGGATGTTTGGAAGAATCAGGATGTTTGCCTCTACTGAACTTTCATCGTTTTTGTTGTCCTGCTGGAGACACCGTAGATCATATTGACGGCTGTTGGTTTGTAAAACCAAAGGGCTTCAATACAAGAGTATGTGCAATTGTGCATACTTTGCGCTTCCATCTTCGGTGACTGGTCTTAAAGCAAAGTCCATAATAGGAAGCACTCTAACATTGTTTTGCAAAATGAATGCACACATTTGCAATTAAAACAAATTGATAGAGGATTCTTTTTTTGTGTGAAGATGATGGATAAATTTTTCGTTCCTTTTGACATCTGGGGTTTCCTCGACATTTGGACTCCTCTCACCTTTGCATCATCAGCTTTGGGTTGATTTTGATGACCAGTCAATTATGCGTTTGGACGCTTTCTTTAAGTTATATCTCATGAATGAGCTCAATGCAGATGCAGTTTGTCTCTGCGTACACGCACGCTCCATATATACTGTTACGTATTATTATTCGTATATATATATATATATATATATATATATATAACATTACTCGTATATACAGGGTATTTCATAACATGTGGGACGCACTTTCAGGATGGATTCACCTGAAAACAATGAAAAAAGGTTATATAAACATGTGCCCGAAATCGCTTTGTTTACGAGTTACAACCCATTTTGTATTTCAGCAATTCTTTCCGCAAACTGTTTACAAACACTGCTTGCCGACAATGTATGAGTGTGTGTACAAGACTTATTTCATGTATGGCCTTCCCGATTGTAATATTTCGTACATTCTATGACGTTTCATATCGTTGAGTGTAGAGCCATCAGTCAGAGGTGCATCGCGGTGTTTCACTGTTCGTATTCGTAACTTCTTACCGTGAATAAGTGCAATCCAGTGAAAAAAAACACCTTAACAGTTTTTGTGCTATTCAGTGATAGTGCGCTTTTGAAGTGAGAATGGAGGCTTATTCAAACAGAGAAATGGCAGGCATGCATCTCATGTATGGACTTGCCGAGTGTAATGCGGCCGCAGCAAGACGTCTGTATGCGGAAAGGTTTCCGAATCGCCGTCTGCCAAATAAGAAGACCTTTCAGAGAATAGACGAGCGTCTTGGTGATACAGGATCATTCAACAAGCGAGTTTCAGATGGTGGTAGACCAATCAGCGCCAGAACTGTTGAATTGGAGGAGCGGGTCCTGAATCGCGTGGATGAACATCCTGGTGTCAGCACCCGAAGGATAGCAGCAGCAGAGGGTGTAAGATACACAACTGTGGAGAATTTTATGGGAACAGCAGTTTTACCCATATCACATTCAGAGAGTACAAGACCTTACTGAAGCTGATTCCCCACCACGAGAGGCTTTTTGTACTTGGTTCCTTCAACAGTGTGCTAGCGATCCTCTTTTTCTATCCTCCGTGTTGTTTTCTGATGAGGAGGCCTTCACAAGAAATGGCGTGATCAATTTTCACAACATTCATCACTGGGCCGAAGAGAATCCGCATGCCATCATCCAGTCAAGGCACCAACAACAATGTAGTATCAATGTATGGGCAGGACTTATTGCCGACAACTTAATATGTCCTTTTGTTTTGCCTGGAAGATTAACAGGAGAACCTTATTCCAATTTTTTAAGGAATGATTTAAGCGATTTACTAGATGAAGTTCCTCTTGGTGTCTGACGTCGTATGTGGTTTATGCATGACGGCGCTCCGCCTCATTTTAGTCGAGTAGCCAGAGACTATTTGGATGACCATTTCCCTGATAAATGGATAGGCCGTGGAGGACCCATTGCGTGGCCTGCTCGCTCCCCGGACCTGAATCCACTCGATTTTTACCTGTAGGGTCATCTAAAATCCATCGTTTACGTGACACCCATTGACAACGTTGAAAAGCTTCGCCAACGTGTAGAACAAGGATGCTAGAAAATCCGAGGAATACCTGGAATGTTTGAACGCTTCAGGCAGTCTATGACGAGGCGTGTTCAGGCGTGTATTCAAGCGCAAGGCGGTCATTTTAAGCACTTCCTTCAAAGGTAAGGCGGATACTTGCTGGAACACAACGGGCTGTAACTCGGAAACAAAGCGATTTCGGGCATATGTTTATATAAACTTTTTTCATTGTTTTCAGGTTCTGAATCCATCCTGAAAGTGCGTCCCACATGTTATGAAACACCCTGTATATAACATTACTCCAATTTCAACGAATTGACTCAATAACAGATAAAATGAGTGACTGATGGAAATCCGGCATGTATAGTCATAATACATTATTAGCTATTCATCGATTTAGTGTCAGTCTGTAATATCGTTACGGGGTCTATTTTATATAATCTATTTGTATATTGTCAATAGTTTTTAATTTACGAGTAATAGCTACCCATTTTTATTGTTTGTGTTTTAGCCACTGAAGACGGGAAGTGTTTGTTCTCGAAACGTTTGGCCTTTTAAATAAAGATGTTTGTACCATTACTATCATATTATTGTTCTTATACAGGGTGTCTCAAAAGTCACTATCTATTTTGAAAAATAATGGGAATTACGAAAAACTGGTTTAAGACATGAAAAATATATTTATTTCAAAGTAAGTGCCACAAAGAATTAGTGCTATTTATTTATCTGTCTCCACATGGCGACCATCAGTCTCTACAGAGCTCAAAGCGATAAGTTGTTTCCCGGAACACACTTTCCAGCATTTGAGGTGTTATTTTCTGAACTGCATTGGTAATACGATTTCGAAGTTCGGCTACATCACTAATTCTTCTACCAGTGTACACCTTAGACTTAATGAAACCCCAGGCGAAAAAATCTAATGGTGTTAAATCGGGTGAACGTGCTGCCCATGGTTGTGTTCCTCCACGACCAATCCAGCGACCGGGGAAGCGTCTGTCAAGATAATCACGTACAATTATTGCATAATGGCACGGTGCTCCATCCTGCTGAAAAACTACTGTGTCAAGAATGCCATCTGTAAGAAGTTGAGGTTCGAGGAATTGTTCAAGCATGTCAAGATAAACCAATTAACTTTTTTTAAATACACAAATTTGCACCAGAAGTACATATCTTTATGCCAGCATTGCATTTTAAAAAAAAACATCTAATGTCACCGAAATAGATAGTGACTTTTGAGACACCCTGTATATAACTTGGCTTAATCCTACTCACTGTCATTTCCATTCTTATCCACAGCTTTCCTACTTTGGTCCAGGTTAGGTTACTTAGGTTACAATCACTTATGTTAGGTTACAATCACTTATGTTAGGTAATGTTAGGTTAGCAAATATTAACTATTCCCATTTGGCACCTTTGCCGCGAATAGGAATGACATTGAGTGGGAAGTAATCTGTAACTTCTGTCCTTCCTTGAATGAAAGAAACTTGTCAATTTCATAGATTTAAGTACACCAACGCCACCACCCAGTTACTATGGAAACCAATATATCATACGTTTCGAAGAAAACCATTTATCTGGAAGAGTATATCAAGAAACGATCGACGCCTATTATTATAACCAGTCAATGCACGTCAAACGCTCGCAAATCCAACTAATATCGTGGTTGATTTCAACTTGAGCAACTTTATTTTGTCGTTTCTAAAATAAAAAAAATTAGAAAAATAGTGATCCAAGTAAAGTGAAAATGAAAGAAAATGCCTTAAGAAAATGACTTGATGAAGATGAGAGAGAAAATAACCTCCCAAATCTCTTCCAGGAGTCGACATGACAAATATGGAAATCTCTTTCTAGATTAATCATTTTGACGATTTCGCCGCAGGAAATGTCACCCAATTTGGGCTACTTGACAGACAGGCGGAAAGGGCCAAATTCTTTCTTCCGCTCTTTCTCATATTGATCATTTGAGAATGAGAATCAAAGCGCCAAAAAGAATCGTTCGCATCAGTAGAAGTCATCAAGACATTAAAAAAAAAATTTTAGAAGATTATATTTACTCTTAAACGTTCACGGCAGAAAATGATGAGCGGTCAGAAATGAGAAAAATCGCATCCACATTTTTTACTTGTCGCAAAAGTATTTTATTTATGAAAACCAAATAAGGGGAATTAAAATTTTAGGTCATTAACAAGAAATTAAATTTACATTTAAATCATGTCTTCTTCTATTTGTACGAGTAATTTATAAAAACTGTAGTTGCAGATAAAAAAAAAAAAAAAATCCAGTCTCTGCGACTACAAACCCACTGAGATATCAAACAACACATTGATCGTGTCGCACCTCAGTACATTCTAGTTTCTAATTTTCAAACATTCTTATTACCAACAACTTTCATTAACTTTTTTTTACAATCCAGTAATATATATATATAGACAGGAACTTCGCAGAAGAACCTGTCTAGCTGGTTCTTGAAATTATTCAGGTTGGTGTGCTGGAGGTTCCTCAGCTCTTTTGGCAGTACATTAAAAATTGTATATTATATACCTTTCAAATGTTCCGTGCGATGATTCCTCACTTCACGAAGGTCAAGCTTGTCGCCCCTCCTCTCGAGTTGGCCTGGTGAAGTAAGAGTTGGTTTCTTGTACTCTCCACCTCACATAGCCAGGTACGCCCGGCTCATCGGGGATTGTTCTGAGCAAGGCGTCTTGTCTTCTTTTGAAGATGTCCACCACACCACCACTCGTGTTCCTTAGGTCTTTGGGCAGCTGATTAAACAGTTTTGGTCCTCTCTCAACAAAACTATTTTCTTTCAGCGTTAAGGATGTTCCCTGTCTAGCCTTTAATTTGGGAACACGACACAGTCTTCCTTTTTCTACTTTCCACTGTTGTTTGGGGGGTTACAGGGTTCAGAGTAAGATTTGGAAAATAATGGAGAAACTAGTCCCTAGTGTAAATAATGGTGTATCTCTCTTTTCTCCTTTCCACTGAATATAGGTTTAATTCGCGTAACCTTTCCCAGTAATTTAGTTCTTTGCACCCATTGATCTTGTCTATGAAGCTTCTCTGAATCCCTTCTAGCTGTCTAATGTCTTCATTTTTATATGGGCATGTTAGGACCGAGCGGCATTCCAATTTGGGTATAATCAGTGTTTTCAGTAGAGGAATCATTATAGTCCTATCCCTTCGGAGGATATCTTATTTTGTGTTTCAGATTTCGCAGTCATAGTCAGTCGTTACAACCCCTAAATCTTTTGCTTTAGAATTTCTCCGAATTTCCTGTCCATTTGAAGTATAATATTCCAAGGATTTTAGGTCTTCTCTTTTTCCGTACCGTAACAGCTGAAATTTCTGTGTTAAACTTCATATTGTTGTCTTCCGTCCACTTGTAGATTCTGTTTATGTCGGTTTGTAGAGATCCTATATCTTCTGGGTTTCTTATTTTTCTACTGATCTTTGTGTCATCGGCAAAGAATGTTACTGTGCTGTCTCTGGTAACGTCCTCATCTATGTCAGTTGCATGGTTATGAAGAGT
Organism: Bathynomus jamesi; assembly: GCA_023014485.1. Lineage (NCBI taxonomy): Eukaryota > Metazoa > Arthropoda > Malacostraca > Isopoda > Cirolanidae > Bathynomus > Bathynomus jamesi. The sequence goes on along the minus strand of JAJOZX010001079.1, from coordinate 443,240 downwards.
AGTGGAGCTAATACTATTCCTTGTGGTACGGAGCTGAGGACTTCTGATTCTGATGAAGATACTCCTTGTACTGTAACGACTTGCCGCCGCTCATTGAGGAAATTATATATCCATTTCCCTACTTTTCCTGTTATTCCCATATATTTCAGTTTATGTATGTACAGGGCTATTCAAACTGATTCACCCGATTTCAAATGAGAATATTTTTTAAGATTACAAATACAGTGTGATTTGTGATACATCAACCAAAAGAAAAACTGTCCAAATTTTCTCTCTCACCTCATAAATGCTCTATGTGACTTCCCCTAGTTACACGAGCAACGTCGACACGATAGTCGAATTCCTCCCATACTCGCTCCAGCATATCCGTTGTCACTGACTCTACGGCAGTAACAATGCGAGTTCGGAGCTCATCCAAAGATGTGGGCAACCACGGATGCTCTGAGCACCCGGTGGATCTGTTCTGTAACGTCGACGAAACTCACGCTGCACTGTGACTACCGATTTACAGCTCGAAAACTGCAACACACAAAACGCCTTCTGCTGTGCGGACGCCATTTTCACACTGACTGTTTGTTGCCAGGCTAGGCCACGGCGTGACTTTGGAGCCCTCTCGCGATGATCTTGTAAAACTCGAAGATTTCCTCTTTCATGTGGTGTATGCCCAGTTGATAGGTACGGAAGTATTCTCAGTTGAAATCGGATGAATCATTTTGAATAGCTCTGTATTATGATTCCATAGTCACACTTGTCGAAGGCTTTGGCAAAGTCTGTGTATGTTACATCATAGTTTTCATTGCTTTCAAGTGCATCAATACTGTTGTTGTAGTGTTCCATTAGTTGTGATCTGTCTGACCGAAACCCATGTTGGTTATCATTTAATTTTTTCCGAGTTTCCAAAAAGTCATAGATTTTCTGTCTAACTATACTTTCAAATATTTTAGTGAGACGAGATGTAAGCGACACTGGCCTATAGTTTTTGGCCTCGGATCGATCTCCTTTATATATTGGGACTATGTTCGCGCTCTTCAGGATGCCCGGTATTTCTTCCGTGTCTAGTGATCGTCTCCATATCCAATATAGAGGCTCAACGATTGCATTCTTGCAGTTTTTGATCAGTATAGCATTCCATTTATCTGGTCCTGCCGCTGTGTGTGCTTTTAGTTTCCCTATAGCTTGTGTAATATCATCTGTCGTAAAGTCGAAGTCCATTATACTTTCCTCTTGTAGTAGTTCTTCAAAGAACGCGTTTCTATCGCATATCAGTTTATCGGTTTTTGGGATACTGAAAGATGATTCGTACTGAGCTCTTAATATTTTAAGTACTTTTGTTAGATCATCAGATAAAGCACTGTCTTCGTTTTTCAAAGGTCCGATAGTCGCATTGCTTTTCGACTTTCTTTTTGCAAAATTATTGAAGTATTTTGAGTTAACCTTTATGGCTTCTACAGTGTCGTCGTCTTTTTCTGTGTGCTTCTCAATTAGTTCCTGTATGACGCAATCGATACTCTGCAGTTTATCATTTAATATTTTTTTTATGTTATCTTCACAGTTATTTAATTTTGCAGTCACTCTCTCTCTCTTTCCGAACAATGACCTCTTTCGTCTCTCAAACCTGCTTCTCTTTCCCCTTTGTTGTATTTTTGGGACATGTCTTTCCACAATTTCCAGAGTCTTCTCTAAGGTCATTAGCATTTCTTCCGTTGTCTTGGCCTCGAAAATGGTTTTCCAATCTATTACTTCCATGCTGGATGGAACATCTTCCCAGTTTATAGCTTTGGAGTGAAAATTAAAAATTTTGAATTTGCTTCTTTCTGTTGTTCGTGTTCTTTCCTTTCCTGTTGCTTTTATATTAGTTATTTCAATAATGTTGTGATCCGATATTATAGTTAGGGATATTTCTACATCATCAATTAGGTTGCTGTTGTTTGTGAATATCAAATCTAGGCAGTTGTTTTTTCTTGTTTTCCGTTATTTCTTGTGTTAAATTCATCAGCTGGAGCTAGTAGCATTTTTACCTGCTCCTGGTCTTCCCGTGTGCCCCCCTTGTCCTGGTGTATACATACATTTTTTCCTAGCCTTTTATATTTCATTAATGGAAAATTAAAATCAGAAAAAAATATTCGGGGTTGGTGTGTAGATCTTTTACCCAGTTTCTTAACTCTGTAATGAAATATGAAAATTTTGAGGTTGGCGTGTTTGAGGGTCTGTACATTACAATTAGTACCATATTTAATTTTTCAACTTTTGCTGCTACACATTCTATGTAGCTGTTCGAGGTACTTATAGTCATTTTTGCCATATGCCTTTCGGGTGTGTAAATAGCACATCCTCCTTTACGTCTCACTATCTATCTGCTCGGAGGATGTTATAGTTGTTAATTTGCATTTCTTTTTTGTCAATGCAGAACTCACAGTTTTCACAGTTCGCCTGGCAGTCCTTTAGATGGGTTTCCATGAGGCATGCAAAATCTGCTTCAATTTCTTGCACGAGTCCTTTCAGGTATAAAATTTTGTCGGGGGAATGGCTTGGTTTAAGGCCCTGAATGTTGGCTAGGATTATTTTTATTTTTCCCTTTCGTTTTCACATACTTGTGTTTCCGATTTATTTTCCAATGGTGGTGCCGGTTTCGTTGCCTTGTGATCCTCCGAGAATAAATATAATATATATAATATATATATATATATATATATATATATATATATATATATATATATATATATATCTCTTCTGCTCAGTAAAATATGTTGTGAATACAGCTTTTTTTTATTTATTATTATTTACAAAATTTAATCTAAATAGGTGAATGATAGCCTTCTGAAAATGCCAAAAATAAAACGTAATATAACGTAATGCACCCTTGTTTTGGGAAACTCTGCTAACAACGCATTAAATGGTATCTGTTGTCCCAAAAAAGAGCAATAACGTTATTATCTGATGTTGATTTCCCTGATCCCTCTAGTGTATTATTTAGAGTTAAAACTACTAAAGCTCAATGATGTAATCAAAGTGGCACATTTTATTTTTGAGTGTAAGAACAAAATCATTAAATTACAATTAGTAAATAGATATTTTGTAACTCATCAAGAAAACCGCTCATATCAGACCAGAAATAGATCAAAGCATATACCTCAATTTAGATCATCTCCATCTCAAAACCTACCCATTTTCATTGGATTAAAACTATGGAATGATTTAAATGTTGCTATAAAAAATATTGTGAATGTAAATTCATTTAAAACCAAAGTTGAAATTCTGATTAATAATGGCATACTAATAAAAATCTAGGATTAATGTACATTACTCTTGTTCATTCACTTCTCGTGTGTAATCTAGGATTAAAGACACATTACTCGTGATTGTTCAGTTCTTATCTCTCCTGTATAATATTGTTTCTTTTTATGGTATTGGTATAATACCCTCAATAATGACCTTGCATTTGTCATATCGATAACGATAATTTAAAATTAATACATATTTAACTATTAATATTTTTATTTATTTATTTATTAATTAATAATAGCTATGTTTTATTTTTAATAAGAGCCCAGTAATTCCTAAAGCTTAAGGGCCAATTTAAATAAAATAAATAGTCCAGCTTCACAATTATTTGTCATTACAAATTGTAAAACCAACGTATTTATTTCATTATTAATAAAGGTTATTCAACTCAATTCAAATGTTGTCGGTCGCAGTATATTGCGAAATACAAAGATCAATTTAGGGGCAATCAACTATTTATTGTACAGTATATTAACCGTTAAAGTTCCCGAGTTCAAAAAAACATGGGCAGTGGACAATGTAATTCACAGGCTATAAATTGTTAATTTCAGATGTATTGCATCAAGAATGTTGTACAGTATATATGTGTATATATACACACACACACACGGTTCAGAAGTCGCGCATCACATATATATATATACAGGGTGGGCCGTAAGTTTCCATACATAGGAAAAATAAACATTTTTTTATGGACAACCATTTTTATTTATATAATATGCTCTACATGGTTGCCATTGTTTTGAAAACACATTTCAATACGTGTTCCCCACTGTTGATGAACACGCATTAGCACAGTTGACGTTATGCTTGTAATGGCGTTGGTGATACGTTCCTTTAGATGATTTATGTCTCGTATCTTTTCCTGATACACCATGGCCTTCAAGTGCCCCCAAAGATAGAAATCAAGGGGGGTGAGATCTGGGGATCTGGGAGGCCATTCCACAGGACCACGCCGACCAATCCAAGCATCCGGAAACTGCTGTGATCCAAATACCGACGCACGTGAAGACCATAATGAGGTGGAGCTCCATCTTGCTGGAAGTAAACTGGGAAGTTACTTCCTCGTTTAGCAGGGATGGGAAAATCTCTTCTTGCAACATGTTAAGATACCTTTCGGCATTAAGATTCCACTGACAAAATTTGGTCCAATAATTCTGTCACCCCATATCCCGGCCCACACCATCACTTTACCGGCACCTTGCATCTTCGTCGGACTCAGCCAGTTAGGGTTAGCATTACTCCAATAACGTATGTTTTGCCGATTAACCTCTCCATTGACGTAAAAATTTGCTTCATCAGTAAACAAGATCTTACGTCAAACGCATATTCTTAGGGTATCTGAAACATAAAAACAAACGTTTAATTTTTCCTATGTATGGAAACTTACGGCCCACCCTGTATATATATTAGTGATGTACATATATTAGTGATGTACATATATTAGTGATGTACATATATTAGTGATGTACCGATTAATCGGCATCGGCACTAGCAGAATCTGCTATTTTTTGGGCATCGACATCTGCCAAATTTAGCCTATTCTTACCGATTCTTTGAAATTTTAAAGTTTTCCATTATAAAAAAAAAATTATATTTATAGAAAATTGAACAGAAAAACACTAACAATTCTATATAAAGTTGTACTTCATAATTTATATATTAAACATCTTATTATGTTGACTATTTTAAATATTTTGAAAATTTTATTATAACCCCAAACCATATACCCATTTTTTAAAAATTCAAATTGGCCACCAGGACATTGAAATTTTAAATGAAAAATTGTTATCGAAGACATTGTTGAAGAAAGAAAATACCTTGAACATAAGGAAATGGTATTCATCATTTTAGCTACGGTATATGAGTAACAAATTCTGGTATTGTATATTGTGGAATGAGCTAAGGAAAAGCATTTAAACAAATTTGTAATATGAAAATTGAAAGTTTTCACATTGGATTAGTAAAATTTATGAAGAGAATTGATTTTTTAAAATATAGGCAAAGAATCGGCATCGGTAGTTTTTCATGGAATCAGCATCGGCTAAATTTTGGAATCGGTACATCACTAATATATGTATATATACTGTATATATAATACATATATATACAGGGCGTCCCAAAAAAGTGTATACACACTTTAACAGCTGATAGCTCAATTGATGTTTCTTTCTTTCCAAGTTAAACCCATTAGAATTAATAATGGCAGTCAGACTAAGCTTTGAACAAAGGAAAATCATTCTAAAATGCTACTGGAAGTGTGAAAACGCAGTTGAAGTGCAAAGACAGTTTAGGAGGGAGTTTCAAACAGATCCACCAACGCGACTTACCATCACTCGAATTAGAGATAAGTTTGAAGCCGATGAAACTGTTCAGAATGTCCACAAGAAGCGTTCCGGAAGACCACGGACATCGACAAGCCCCACAAAGCAAGAAAGAGTACTGGAAACGTATCACCAAAGTCCAAGAAAATCTGTGCGGCAAGCGAGTCGTGAGGTAGGAATTTCAGAATCGTCTGTCCAACGCATTTTGAAGCGCTGTCAATGGAAAAGTTACATTCCAAGATTAGTCCATGCTATTAATGAAGATGATCCGGACCGAAGAGTGGAGTATTGCGAGTGGTACTTGGCACGATGTGGATGTGGATGTGGATTGGACGAAGGGGTTTCGTAGAATACCCTCCGCGTTCACCAGACCTCACACCACTAGACTTTTTTTATGGGGATACTTAAAAGACAAAGTCTACGCTATAAAACCTGCAACAGTCGCTGAATTGAGAGCAGCCATTGAACGAGAATGCACACAAATACCAAACGAAATGTTTCATGATGTTTGCGATTCCATTGCTTCGCGTTATCAGCAGTGCTGGACCAGAACGGACGTCAGTTTGAAAACAGGCGTTGACAAAACAATTAAATAATGTCTGTAGATTCTATTACATTTTGAAAATGAAATGTATTTTAATAAACACTGCCTTTATAATTATTTAAAGTGTGTACACATTTTTTTGGGACGCCCTGTATATATTATATACATATATATATAATATATATATATATATATTTTAATTGGGGTTGTTTAACCTTCGCAACATCAAGGTCATATGACGGAGGGGACGTACAGCTTTACGTGGGACCCGAACCACGGGTCGCTACATAATCTGGGCGCAGAGGACGGTCTCCCATCCAACTACTACCCAGACCCAATGTCGCTTAACTTCGCTGATCTCCGGGAAGCGGTGTTACATCGGCCACGACGTAGCCCGTGTATATATATATATATACCATGTGGGCAAAAAAAAAAAAAAAAACTATCACCCTGATTTTGAACAATATAATTTTTCCTTTACCAAATGTTATTTGTACAATCAATATGTGTGTCCTGTATAGAATTTCATGGTCTATCTCGTAGTGAAGCTGGATTTTTGCTAACTGTAACCATTATTTTGCAATTCGCTATTATACAGACACCGGTAGAAAAACTTTGTTTCTATACAGTTACCTAATTGAGTCCAAGATTATGCGGAATGTGCCCTCCTCCATTATCAATGCACGCTTGCAACCTTGACTTCTCCCTTATCGACGGCAGTACCGCATCAAGGATTTTTTCTTGGTAATAAGCAGCATTGATTTTGGAATTTTTATCAACAAAAACAATCTCTGACTTCCCTAACTTTGAAATAAAGATGGAAACCATGACTTTTTGAGAAAAATGCGGACGTTCCCCGCAAAGTCGATCTAGACTGATCGAATTTTTGTCCCGTCTTCCATAAACTCGGTTATTTTGTGTGTTTATTGTTGAAGCAACCGTAAAGATCTTCTCGTCGCTGAACCATATTTTCGACACTTCTCTGTCTGGAAATCGATTTAACAGAGCACGACATTTTTCAACTCTTGCTTGCTTATTTGATGCAGAGCTTATGAACTTCGACTCTTAAAACATTTAAGACCCAGAACTTGCGTGAGGATATTGATAGGTTAGAAAGGGTTCAGCGTCGTGCCACGAAACTTATTCCGGCATTGCGCAATAAGCCTTATGAAGATAGGATTAAAGTGTTAGACTTGTATTCACTCGAAACTAGGAGATTAAGGGGACTTATTGAAGTTTTCAAAATCGTTAATAACATCGATAACGTAAATTTTGACAAATTGTTCACTTTCGATAATAGTAATACTCGCAATAACGGATTCAAGTTGCGTGGCAGACGTTTCATTACTAATATCGCTAAAAACTTCTTTACGTTTAAAGTAATTGATAAATGGAATAATCTTCCCGCGTCAGTCGTTCATTCTACCAGCGTTAATGTGTTTAAGAACCGTCTTGACAGACATTTTAAAAATATTAACGTTGTTTAAAATAAAAAAGAAAGTTAACAACAGGAGCTCTGGTGGTGGTGCTCGAGGATGAGTCTGTTGACGATGAATGCCAGCTTGTGACATGCCAGCGTGATGCCAGCAATAAAAAAAAAAAAAAAAAAAAAAAAAAAATTAGACTAACACGAATGTAGATGTAGCTCATAGCGTAAACTAACCCACTTTTTTTTTTTTTCTTATCCTCCTTACTTTGCATGTCTCTAACTCTTTTCTTGCATGTTTGTAGTTTGCATGGTATGACAGTGAGTTAAGACTGTGTTTGCATGGTTTGTAAGCGTTCTTATTTTACTTCTTTTCATCTTTCACCCCTCTCCTATATTCTCCGACTATTTTTCTGACTTGTCGGCAGTGGCCGGCGGATGATGATGGTGAGACTTTTTCCCTCTTTTTCTGAATGAATGTTAACCCACGAATGATAGGTGTTGCTCCTTACTTAACCCCCTACTCTCTCCTTTCTCTCGGGCTAGCCTTAGAGTGGATCTTAGGGTCTTTGTTAGCCTTAGCTTCTGTAGATCTGTAGATCTTTTACTATACGACGAACACTAGAGCGAGAAATACCAGTTTTTTAAATTTCTCTAACGGACTTATGGGTATTGGGCCGTTCTTCTTTACTGCATATCATGGATGAAACCGTGGCAATATTTTCCTCAGTACATGTTGTTTTTGGCCTTTTCGTTTGATCGACCCTGTGATATCGATTTTCTTTGAGATATTGAAGTCCAGGTATCGTCCATCGTTTATTTGGAAACTCACTCTTCATTCGTTTTGCACCCGTGTGTTTCTCCTTACGCAGGTTTAGTATCAATGCTTCATCTTCCAAAGAGTATTTCATTATGTTATAACTTGTTCACCAACTATAGCAGAATGATGGTCTGAAATGAAAAAGGAAAAATTATTTGGTTTAAAAATTAGAAAAATTAATTATTTGTGGAGAAAGTGACTGTCATCTGAAAGTATTAGTTGCTGACTTTGACCGCCTTTCAATTGAGCACCATATTCTGATACCTCCCTCCAGTTGTGAGCTTGTACCTCTACTCCCGCGGCGTTGAATCTAGATTCAAAACCAGCGTTTGAAAGAGTAAAAGTATGGGTACAATATACGGCCTCAGCAGTAAGATCATTATACAGAGTGAGCCACAATATTTTTCAAAAGTTGGGTAATATTTTTTTTTGGCCCGCCCTGTACATTCTGAAAAAGGTAAACATTAATAAAACAAATTCAGTGTAAAGTAGTATCAAATATTTATCTAATTCCATGGCGCCATCAAATCCTGGATAGTAAAAACATGACCATCCGCTTTATTACATTCCATTTACTTTTAAAAACACTTGAAATGGAATTCATTGAAAAAAAAAAAAAAAACCTTGAAAATGGCCTCGCTATCGATAGAATTACATTGTTTGAAGTTAAGATTCTTAAAAAATATTTCGTCTTAATTATAACTTTATAAAATGATCCCGGTACAAATTAGAGAGATTAGCGATGTGATAGTTTCCTTTAAGACCTATTTAAATTGAATATTTTCTTTATCACATTTGAAGAAGCTGTTGGCGAGGTCTTGAGAATTTTTTAATTCTGCTAACGCTCATTTCTAACGATGAGAACCCATAATTTGGTAAGCATGTTGCCCTAAGCAAAGCTATAAAAAGTTCTTATTTAAAGATAACTTATTGAATCAATATATTTCGAATCTTTTTGCTTTTCCCTTTCGATCATGTAAAGGTGACACGTTCTGACATTCCAATGATGAGCTTTGCCATTTGGTCTTGAGAATAATCATCGTGGTATCTATCTACTTTTGACAATCCTTTTAGATACGGAACCTGTTTCGCGTTTAATTGCTCCCTTTTAGAACTTCAATGTTCTGGAATTTTCCTTGAAGACGCTGTACTTTGGATATCCTCATAAGAAAAATTAAGTATTATGATCAGGTGACAAAGGGGACCATGAAAAACTCAGGAAGCCCTTGAACATCCAAGACCAAACCAAACGTTAGGAGTCTGCCAATGAAAACACTGACCTGATTTAGAATGATTCACATCATTATCAACACCTGGATAGATGTCATTAAATTAATGTTGAAAATAAGCTGCACGCCATTCCCATTACACTCTACAAGCGTGCACGATTAAGCATGTTATCTGGCGTCTGTTACGAGTCTGGCGGAATATTGTGGGTAATGATTGTAATTTTGTTAGTTTTCTGCGACGTTGGAAGCTTTACCAAGGGATATATTTTAGAGTAGTCCACACACACACACGGTAAAAAACGAAAACGCATAAATAAGAGCGCCTGATGCAATTTTATTATTCCTTATCTGGAAAAAGACCTGAGACCGGATTTTGAGCTAAATCCACCAACATTTACGGGCGGAGCAAAGTTTGAAGAAATTTACCACCCCATAATGTATAATGATACTTAAGTCTGAGTTGCGCCACCTCTAACTATGCACGAAACGATCCAGTTTTTTATTCCTAACATCGTTATGTGGTAGTGGAATAGGAGCAAATGTTTTGAGAAATATTTTTTCATTTTACTTTTTTTTGGACCGCCCTAATATACAGTGTAGAGAGAGAGAGAGAGAGAGGAGAAGAGAGAGAGAGAGAGAGATAGAGAGAGAGAGAGAGAGAGAGATTGACCTTCGTGAAATGAGCAATCATCGCACGGAACATTTGAAAGGTGTACCTCAGCTAGTATATATAATATATATATATATATATTATATATATATATATACTAGCTGAGGTACCCGGCGTTGCCCAGGATAAATTTCACATTACTGTTGCATGTCGTTCACGGTCAGCTTCAAGGCGTGATTGTCTTTCTTGGTGTGTTTCTCTTGCTCTGGTAGCTGCTACACTTTCTCGGACAGCTTCAAGACGTGTCAAATTTGGTAGCTCTAGGTCAAACGGTTTGAAGTAGTCCTAAAAAATAATTATATGTGGAGCTCAAGATTTTCATGCCTGTTCTTTTCTATAGTTTTATTGACCAAATAATTAGTCATGAAAATGTTAAGATTCAGAAATCTTGACAATGTGAAGCTCAATTTTCACGGCTGCGTTCTTTTCTGTAGTTTAATCGCGTGCTGGGGCCTTCGGGCCCAGTAATTTTAATTATTTAATTTATTAACATTCTTCATCCCATAAGAGGTTCCCGTGCCAAACTTGGTAGCTCTAGGTCAAACGGTTTGCGCTTGCATAAAGGACAGACAAACACAGGCGAAAAAATATATATATATATATATATATATATTAACTTGATGCATAGCAATTGTAGAAATCTCCATTTTTTTTGTAAAATTTGAATAGGAATTCAATTTGAGATTATTCTTGAACCTGATCTTCGAAATAAATTAGGGAAAACAATACCCTGAAGAAGTTTGTACCCTCAGAAGTTTAATTGTTTTTGTTTTTACGCGTATAATACCTTCGTTTTTATGCATTTAAAAAGCGTGAAAGAGATTGCCGAGTTCTTTCTCTGATAACAAAATTCGTCGATTCTTTTTTAGAAAATGTTTGCAGTTTTCCTTCTTTTTATTGAGTTAAGGCGATGAAAGTGTTAACATTTTTCTATCTATCAACTTTGAAAAACTTGCGAAAAATCCTATACAATCCGCATTGTATGAGAAATAAATCTTCTAAAATAAATGAGAACTACATTTTTCACATTTGCGTCCCAAATTATTCATACCCATTGTAAACTAATGCTTGAAGTCACAAATATCGTAATGAATGTAAAATAATGAAACATGTAGCTTATTTCATTAATGCTTTGAAACTGCAAGTAACTAACAGTGTTCCTACCTAGTACACGAGAAATAGAGCTGTCCTTGTCATTCCTGATGAAGAAGCAGTCTTGGAGAGCATCACGCTCTACCAGAAGAGACACGCCCTCAAGTAGTCCGCCATTGGAAACCGAACTGGGGTTTACAAGGCAAAGACAATCTTCAAATCACGTGTACTTAGAGTCACACACACTAAGATCGGAGGAAATCATCAGAATGTTGAAGTTCTCCATTCGTAGCACACAATGTTAAGCAAAAACGGCAATCAATGCGGGGGATTTAGACAATGCTTCGAAGCTGAAAATAATCACAATCCAACACTGTTCCTACTTGGCACACGCACGACTGGCAGCGGCTCCTGCAGTAGCAGGTAACTCCTATAGAGGTGAGGACAGGGATAATTCTCTCTCTCGAGCCAGGCGTCAGACATGACGGTGCTCGCTTAGATAGGGTTCGGTGCACCGCGACAGACGTTGCCGATAGAATAGACAAACTGAACGCGTTTAAGGCTCCTGCGCCAGACCAGTTCCTCCCAAGTGTCTTGCGGGAAGTGCACGACCAGGTGGCTCCCCACTTAGCTATCAACAAATCGTTGGAGACAGGCCAGGTGCCTGGAGGGAAGCCAACGTAACCCCTATTTTTAAGAAAGGGGATCACGAAAGTCCACGGAACTATCGTCCCATTAGTCTCACTTCAGTTGTAGTTAAATTATTAGAGTGGATAATAGCGGATAGGATCGTTGACCATTTGGATTCCTACAAGCTGCTTGGGTACTCCCAACATGAGTTTAGGCGGCATAGATCGTGTCTCACTAACCTGCTCGAGCTTTTTCCACATGTGGAGTGAGTACGATAAGAGTATGGCGATTGATATACTTTATCTCGACTTTCAGAAAGCCTTTGATAAGGTACCTCACTGCCGGCTAATGACCAAAGTCCGCGCGCTGGGTATCGATAGGGAAGTAGGTAGCTGGATTGAAAACTGGCTGAAGAATAGGCGGCAGAGGGTTGTAATTAAAGGGGCTAGTTCGGGTTGGGCCTCGGACACTAGCGAGATTCCCCAGGGTTCCGTTTTGGGGCCACTGTTGTTTATCATTTACATAAGTGATATCGACGGTGGCATCGTCAGTAGGATCGCCAAATTCGCTAATGATACCAAGCTTGGGGCCAATGTTGGGACGCCCGAGGCGATCGAGCAACTGCGTGCGGACCTACGTAGGATAGGAGAGTGGTCCGAAAAATGGCAAATGCCGTTTAACTTGGATAAATGCAAGGTCATGCACATTGGCCACGCCAATCCCATTTCGGACTACTCCACGTTGGGGAGTAATATAGAGGCCACTGAATTGGAAAAGGACTTGGGTGTGCTAATTAGCAACGACCTTAAGTTTACGAAACAGTGCGTAGAAGTGGAAAACAAAGCCCAGAAGCTGTTGGGTTATATCAGGAGGCAATTTCGATTTCGGAACAAGGAGATTGTGCTCTCTGTACAATTCCCTGGTTCGGCCGCACCTGGAGTACGCTGTGCAGTTCTGGTCGCCCACCCTCAGGAAAGATATTGACAGGCTGGAGAGAGTCCAGGCGAGGGCTACAGTTAATCCTTTGTTAGGCATATGGGCTACAATCGACGCTTACACGCCCTGAATTTGTTTTCGCTGGACTGGAAACTCGGGGGTTGCGCGGTCAACTAATCGAGGTTTTCTAGCTCCTACACAGGTTCGGCGATGATGATTTTAGAAGCATGTTTAGTAGGGTGGAGCGAAAAATACTTTTTTTCTAGTATGAAGTTCTAATAGTGATTAAAAGTTGCATTTAGTGGACCAAATATGCCTGCCAAAATATGAGTTCATTTGTTTAAAATTTCCAGCTGCCACCAGGGGACTAAAGTTAACACAATTTTGTGTAAAAAGGAAAAAAATGCTTCTATTTTAGGTTTGTCAAACTATTATAAAATGTTATCTTAGAATTATCTAATAGGTTGATTAAGATTCTTAAATGATAGTAATTCGTTTTGTAAAAATGCCTTTTCATATGCTTAATATCTTCAGTTGCCACAAGAGAGCTGAAGTTAACACAATTTAGAGTAACTGAGTCATGTTGAGACTACACTGAATGTTGTGGGGGAGGGTTTTGGTGTGAAGGAATTTCTTTCTGAGAGTCATTAGAACAGTGTGTTAACACTTGTCTTAGGTAGTAGGCCTAGTCGCTCAGTTGATCGGAGTTTTTTAATATGATCGGAATATTATAAAACTTATTTTAAAGTGATTTATATAGAGATATTGATTTTATTATAAAATGCTTGTTATAATGTATTATATAATTTTAGTTTATTATATATTATATATTTATAATATATTATATATACTTATAAAATATTTATATATATTAATTATATAATGTTTTGATGTTACAGGATATTTTGTGATTGTGAATTTTTCTTAAAAATATTATGGCATCAAATACTAAATATAAACATTTCACTAGAGAACATATGAAGTGTGCCATATTTGAAGTACCTTGTGAGATGAGTGATATGCAACTACCAACTTATAACTGCATTATGAAAGATTACCTGTTCACAAAACATTTAGTGAAGGAGCAGATGAATAACAAGGAGCCTTCATTTTCTGAAATAGCAGAGGCAGTTTCCAAAAAGGTAGAAAATATTTGGAAGAAGGCCTCTTTGCCAATAGTTTCACATACACGCGTTTTACAGATGATGCTAGTGTACCATGATAAATACAGGTCCTTATTAAAGCCATACAAGTCACGCAAGGATCAGCCTAAGTACAAAAATCAGCTTGAAGAATTTGAAAACTTCAAAATGCACTTTGTTTGACATCTGCACCTGCAAATGTAAGGAGTTTAGGAGATGCTCATGTGAAAAGAGTAAGAAAGTCCTCCAAAAGAGCAGGATTTTTTAAATGACCAACGAACACGCAGAATAATGGTGATAGGAAGCATTGACATAGCACACACAAGACGATTACAAGCAAGAGAACATCGAAAGGAAATGGAAAAAGCACGTCTGGAATCCTCACAAACAACTAGTGCTGCTATAACCAATACGTCCAACTTACAAATCGAAACAGAGACAAGTGAACTTCAACAACTAGAAGAGATATCTGAAGATAATGAGGAAGATACAACCTCGACTCAATATGTAATATCAGAACAACAGATGCGTGAGCCACTGCCTTCATTAGCAATTACTTGATAGATTTAAAATGTCGGACAGAGCTGGGGCTGCTATTGCTTCTGCAGTATTGGCAGATCTTAAAATTGTTACTCCCGAAGACAAAGGGAATATTATAGACAGAAGTAAGCTAAGACGTGAAAGACAAAAACAGAGAAAGGAACTACAACAGATAGGAGAGCCAAAAACCATGCGGGGATTATACTTTGATGGCAGAAAGGATAAAACAATGATTCAAGTCCAGGAGAGTGATGGCTCTAACCACCAAAGAACCAAACGCGAAGAGCATATCAGCATAATATCTGAACCACACTCTCTGTACTTTGTACATGTGACACCTTCCAGTGGCAAAGCTAAATACATTTGCACAGCGCTAGTGAATTGCTTGAAAGAAAGGAATGTTGATATAGGGAACATCGTTGCAGTTGGCTGTGATTCGACAGTGGTTAACACTGGTAGTATTGGAGGCACAATAAGATTACTGGAAGAAGCCTTTAATAAGCCATTGCAGTGGCTGATATGCCTTTTACACCTTAATGAACTTCCATTGCGCCATCTGTTTCATCACTTGGATGGTACCACTACTGGACCAAGAGCATTTTCAGGAGAAATTGGCCGAGCACTTTCAGACTGTGAAAAGCTTCCCATAGTTAACTTCAAACCCATTGAAATTCAAGAGGACATGTGTGAAGTTGATGTAGATGACATAAGTACTGACCAGAAATACCTTCTTGAAATTCACAAGGCTTATCAAGTGGAACATTCTCAAAGAGTCTTAGTCATAAGAGTCCAGGCAATATATCACATTTAAGGTGGCTCACCACAGCAAACAGGACTCTGCGGTTATATGCAAGCACAGAGAATCATTCAGGCAATTTACAAGAATTAGCTACTTTCATTGTTAGGGTATACGCACCAATGTGGTTTCAGATAAAGCGTAAACCATTATGCCAATATGGTGCTAAACATATGTGGCATATGATTGCAAGAAGCCGTATCTCCGTGAAGAGCTTAGAGAGTACATGACTCAGTCATTCAGCGAAATGCATATTACGCAAATCAAGAAAACATTCTCATTGCAATGATAGCTGATGAAAGGGAGCATGTGCGTCAGTTGGGATTTAGGCGTATCATAAAAGCAAGGGCATGCATTCAAGAAACAGATGTTATCAGGTTTTTAAGGTGCCAGAAATAAATTTTTATGCCAAAGACTATAGATCTCATTATGTGGCAAGATTTTCAGATAGCAGAACCACCGATAACCAAAGGAGTTTCTCTTGATGATATTGAATCAAGGCATCAAACATGGTACTACTCTTCATTCAGAATTATTTCAGTTTCCATGTCATACACAAGCCGTAGAGAGGCGTCAAGCTCGTTACAGACGCTGCTGGATCAGTCTGCGGACCTACAAACAGAGACGGTTGGATTCGTGCTACATTAGAATCAAGGAAAAACAGCCAAAATTTGACACAAAAGCAAATTACTAAATAGTCTTCAGCAAGAACCCTTTCTAGAGGGAGGTTGGTTGGGGAAAGGGTGGTAACTCCGCTAAGGCACGAAATAACGTTTCTTAACTGTCTCAAGCCAGTATAAAGGAGGAGACACATCCTAATTTATTACTGTTCCCTTTTTCAAGTAAATACAGAATCATACTTAATTGTCATTTTTAAGTTAACTTCAGCCCTCTTGTGGCAGCTGAAGATATTAAGCATATGAAAAGGCATTTTTACAAAACGAATTCTTATCATTAAAATCTTAATCAACTATTAGATAATTCTAAGATAAAATTTTATAATAGTTTCATAAACCTAAAATAGAAGCATTTTTTTCCTTTTTACCCAAAATTGTGTTAACTTTAGCCCCCTGGTGGCAGCTGAAAATATTAAACAAATGAACTCATATTTTGGCAGATATCTATCGTCCACTAAATGCAACTTTTAATCCCTATTAGAACTTCATCCTAGAAAAAAAGTATTTTTCGCTCCACCCTAATGTTTAGTTTAAATGATAACTCAACTCGCAACAATGGTTGGAAGTTGGATATGAAATGGTTTAGCACTAGTGTGTGTAGGAATTACTTTACCTATAAGATCTGTGACACGTGGAACAGGCTACCTTCAGAAGTTGTAAAGAGTTCCTCTGTGGATCAGTTCCAAGAAAAGGTTAGACCGAATCTTGCACACTATTTGAGGATACGTGTTACTATCGTCTGGGGGTGGTTGTTCGAGAAGTTAGCTGTGACAATGTGTAGAATTTTTCCCTTGCACCCGTTGCCATTGGTACCTCCTCGGTATGGACCGCAAGGCCTTTTGAGGTACTTCTTGTCCTTGTAACCCCTTGTAACTTTCTCTGGTTAATATTATGTCACTGAAATTTATCCTTTAAAGACATTTGAAGGAAAAGGGAAATCATTCCAGCAAGAAATGGGACAGTTTATGCGTTTACTAAGCGTTCCATTTCTTACTAGGATTGTTGTATGCAACGTATAATATTCATATACTGTAAGTAATGTCATTGCAAAATTATTCATATCTCTGTGTATTATTCATACCGTGCTTGTAAAACCGGAAAATTAGAGTTGCAAATATTTATTCGAAACGTTTATACTACTACTGATTATCACGTCATATTTAATTTACCGAATTTTCTTGACACTTCACTTCGAACAATCTATATTATAATAAGAGAGCTGTCCGTCTGTCTGTCACACTTTCAGAAATTGAGAAAAAATTGAGAAAAAAATTCAGAAATTGTATTACGGGCGGAAATGTGAAGCTCAATATTTTCATGACTGTTCTTTTCTGTAGTTTAACAATGGGGGAAGGGTGGGGGGTAATGGGGAGGGGTTAGCCCCCAAGTTGTATAAATGGGGGTGAGGAGGTTTTGGGATATACCAGATTCAGAAATGTTGACACAATGTGAAGCAAAAAATTTTCACGGCTGGGTTCTTTTTTTTGTAGTTTAGCCTGTCTAACCGTCAGCGAAGCGACGGAAACTGTACTAGTAACTATAATTTGCTCTGGCCAAATTCGGGGAAAAATATGACAAAGCTCTCTCAAAATTTTGCAAAAATTTTAATCACGCCTCGCTACCAATAAGGTCACTTATGGCAGTTACATCGGAGAAGATAAAAAAAATCATAAAACGCAACGAAACAATACTGCACAGTAGAAATATAAAAGCGCCCCTACATAGTAACCGTTATAATAATTTCAAAATTATTATTATCCAAACTACATTCAGAAATCACATCGATACATTTAAATACAAAAGACAAAAATGAAACCCAGAAACTTCATGTCATCAATTCTCGAAAATCAATAAACCCTCTTACACTTTCGGGGGGGGGGACACAGAGATTACCACAGGGCTATTGGCAATCTAAAAGGCTCCATCTCCGGTGAACACTCACGCTAAGGCTTCAAATGCACGAGTAAACCCAAATGAAGTTAAAAAAATAATTTTCCAAAACAGTCATTAAATAAAAATATTTAAATATTAATACCGAAAATTAATTTAA
Source organism: Bathynomus jamesi (assembly GCA_023014485.1). Lineage (NCBI taxonomy): Eukaryota > Metazoa > Arthropoda > Malacostraca > Isopoda > Cirolanidae > Bathynomus > Bathynomus jamesi. Next base: position 425,082 of record JAJOZX010001079.1, on the reverse strand, counting down.
TACATTAATTCCAACTTGGAGCGCTAAATTTCATAGGAAGAAAACTCTTAATTCACAAATTACATCCGAGAGAACTCTCCTTCAACACAAAACCCAATATGGTTTGTAAATTACAAGAATTCCAGTAATTTATCGTTTCCAAGTGAAACTAATACAAATTTACATCGTTATTCTAAATACGAACAGATATTATGAACCCAAAACTTACAGCACAACCCATTACGCAAACAAAAATTAAAACAAACCATTGCATAATGAAGTGTGTTCGCTTTGTTTGTAAGCGAGCCTCTATAAAAATATTCCTAACCGAATTAAACTGCAGTACATCGGGAAACAATTTTTGTAATATTTTCAATGCAAACGCGCGAACGTAAAAAAAATTCATTTTTAATACCTAAAATAAAACGTTAAACAAAAAAAAATACCCCTAACACAATCTAATTTCAGAAAAAAAAAATTAAACAGCTTAAGTATACAAAACATCACTCAGAATTGTCTTGGGGGGGGGGGGGGGTAAACAATCAGCCCCCTATAAAATATAAAAATACAAAAATTAATGAATATATAAAAAAAACTAATTTATCAAAAGAATTTACGAAAACAATTTCTTTATTCAATTAAACAAATTTTTCTTTTTATAACAAATTTAGCTTCCTTGTGGTCTCACAATTTACATACGGCAAACAATCTTACAGCGTCCGAATTTGACCCAGTATAAATTAGCGTCTTTAACGATTATTTTTCGACTTTAAACCTTAAAATTATAAAGCGAACTGAAACTACAAAGCGATGCCTGTAAATCCATTATTTACATCCAATCAAAAAATCTTAAAAACTACTTACTAAATTCTGGAAAATTGTTACTTGCTCATTCTTTTACATTTCGCTACTAATACATATAATATACACCTAGAAATGCGGTACCTATACGCTCAAACATTTTAAACCTTACCGTATAAAAATGCATGTCACAATGTATTTAAACAACTAAAATAATTTAATTCATATAAGTAAATGTAAAATTTATTTACTAAATCATTATTATCATCATCACAGTTATTACTAATTCCGTAAATGTAAACACAAAAGACTTTAAACACAAAATAGGTAGGCTTTTGACAGGAGTAATAAAAGTGGAAGGAACGAAACAAAGAAACGAGTCATAGGACAGCAATTATCAATTTTGAAATATATCTCCGACCGAACGAAACGAAATCTAAATGCGGATTTTTAGTTAACCTATCAATATAATCTAGAATTATGAATGACAATTTTTCAAATTTCGTGATATTACTATTATGGCAGGCAATGCATAAGAATTAATATTAATGTTTTCATTATGATAAATAATAACTCAAGAGTTTCAGCCACAGAAATTCAATGAAAAGTTTCATTCAATTTTCTGTGTTACCAGGTATTTATATTTTCAGGTTTATATATTTGTTTGTTCATTAATAATTAATACTTTACATGAAATGTGCATGACTGGGCCTTATAAGCTAATTTAATTGTAAATTGCATAATTTATTAGAGGTAATATCCGCATAACATCCGCAGTCAGAAGTGCGGATGTAAAAAATGATGCGGATATCCGGTCCACCACATATATATATTATATATATATATATAGGGTGTCCTATAAGTCCGGCATCATAGGAAAAGAAAAAATATAAAAAATGGCAAAACAAAAGCTTTTATTTACAGAACGTGCTCAATATGTATTGTTCCGTAACCCATTCACAAAATTCCATCCGCCGGTCAGGATCATCTTCGCTTAATTTCTGTAGGATCTGAAGTTTATATGGATGCCATTTGTGAGCCTGAAGAATGCGATGGATGCTACTTTTCGACACTCTTGTCTCGGCGGACAATCGCCGAAGAGACTTATTGGGACTTGTTAAAATGAGCCAGGATAGCAGTCACTGTACCATCGTCAGGGGACCTCCTTGAAGGTCCACTGCGTGGTTTATCTTCTATGGATCCTGTTTCCTTAAACTTTGCAACAAGTCTGCTAACACAACTCTGTTATTGGCTCGCGGTCTGGATGCAGTCTGTTAAATTCAGCAGCGGCCTCTGACTCCGATTTCCTATGAGTAGAATTATCCAGTGGTGTAGTGCTAAATAAAGAAGTGAGGGAACGCATTTTGAAAGTGTTACTCAGATGCGGGGGAGACAATGGCGAGCGCGGCGAGCCCATACAGCTGGGGGTCCGGGGGCACTGTAAGCTCTCCGGGAAATCTTTTGAAATCTGACCAATTTCAGGAATATTTTGAGGTCATATGCACTGGATATTAGGATATATTCCAAGGTTGAAGATGCAGTATTTCCAGTGTCATTAGATATACGACATCCAGTACGATCAATAAAAATAGCTAACAACTGGAATGATTAACTAAAAAAAAGTTAACTGGTAAGCCGTGGTGACTTTCACTAGATCTTTATAGGCTAGCATTGCCTCAGTCGAAGCTAAAAGAAATGAAACAGTTAATGATTCTTTCTCATATTTCTTCTAGGGGTGGGAATTAAAATTTCATGACGTTAGAGATTTGTAAGTTCGGATTTATTTGAAATAGTGAGGGAACGCCGTTCCGTCTACCAAAAAAAGTAAGGGAACGCCGTTCCCACGCGTTCGCACAGCACTACACCACTGGAATTATCTGGATTCGTTCTTCCTTGCTCACAGACATTATGGCTTGTAGAAAGAGAAAAATATGAATTATGGTTTGTAGAAATAGAAAAATATGAATTTCTCCTATGATGCCGGACTTATGGGACACCCTGTATATATAACACAATGACCGTGTAAAAATTAAGTAAAATCAGGGAGAAGGGAATGTAATCCCTTGGCACGGAGTTTAAACTAGTACTGACAGTCCTAGTAATAATAGTGCTAGGAAAAGAGGGTCTAGAATAATCGACTCTTATGAAAATGGTATCAGGAACTCTTCGTGGAAGGTAGAAGTGCCTTGATTTTGCAAAATTCAAGTATTCTTATCTGCTTTTGGTAATACATCGCAAATTCCATTTTCAACGTATTTAATACATTCATCTATTTAACGTTTAAGCTACTTATATACAACATTAATATTATTTTGTCTTGTAAAACTTTGAATGTAGTGAGAAAGTCCTAATTCTGAGAGTCAGTGGAAGGGAATTCAGGAAATCTGTAGTTAAGTATCACAATTAAATGCTGAAGAGTATAGTAAACTCCAATCTGGTCGTTTTCTCTACATGCAAATTGAGAGGATAAGGAGTGAAATCAATAATGATAGGGAGGAATGAATTTTGTTTTAAAAAGGAATGAACGTTACTTGGTGAAAGCCGAAAACATGCGTTCGGATGGTACTAACATTATGGGTAGATTTAGGGAGACGAGAATACATAGCAATGATAGTATAGGTGCATCCATTCAGAGGAAATCACGTGATCGGGGAATGTCAGGAGTGGATGCCCCAATACTACAGAACGTATGCGTTCTTGGCTCCCTAAATGCATCCACACTACTAATACAATATCAAGTTAATTGCATAAACTGCATTACGAGAATAGGACACGTTTTGTACATGTTTCTGATGTTTGAATGGGGACTGTTCAAAGTGAATATAAAAAATAAAGTCCTTCTAGTGATTAGGGATAGTTGTCGCATCCGATAATTGCAAGTGAACAGAGGAATGTTACAGATCTGCAAAGGAACTTAAATCTATGAAATATTTGAATAATAAGAGAAACGCGAGTAAATTTAAAACTGAAAATGAAGTTAAAAGTCAACGAAAAGCATTAAAATGTCTGGCTAAAGTATGTCTAATAACACTGGTCAACAAAGATTTTTCATCAGAGTAAAATTTGTGGTGGCTGGATAGCATTTTTCACGCTGATTCCAAAACTGCATTCAGATATTTTCTAGCACGTATAGTTTTCAAGACTATAGTCTGCCAATAAACCTTTTCATTTTCATTCATTTACCATTTTAAATAGGCAAAATACTAATATTTCAACATTTGATTGTGTTTATTTTATTGTGTTTTTTTAGTTTATTCATCTTATTTATTTCAATTATCTTAATTATACATCTTATGTATTTCAGGTGTGAGCTTTTACGTCTAGCAGCATTGTGATTCAGGCAACAACGCCGTGCTTTGTGTGTCAAAAGATCAGTCCAGTCCAAGAACTTGTTGTGTCAAGTTAGTGTACATTTTTTTTTTTTGAATTTATAGTTTGCTCAGGTCAGTCAACATGCCTCGACAATGTAAGAATGACCCCGACAAGTTCTGTTTCGTATGCGGCCAGTTCACAACTAAAACACAGCGACGAAGTATTACAACCGACATAAGAAAATATACAAGCTATACTTTGGTTGCCATCTAGGTGACCAAGATAAACCATGGGCACCACATCAAATCTGTTCTGGCTGTTCAAATGGATTACGTGATTGGCTTAACAAAAAGAAAGCTTCAATGCCATTTGCCATACCCGATATGGAGGGAGCCGAGAGATCATCATGAAGACTGTTATTTTTGTAGTGTGAACTTAATGGGGTTTTCTGCCAAGAACAAACACCAGATTGTATATCCAAACTTGGATTCAGCACGTAGACCAGTAAAACATGATGAAACATTGCCCATTCCAATTCCCCAAGTGATAGGCTAGATTCTATCATAGATGACATGGAAAGTGATGAAGGTGCAACTGGCGTTTCCGGACCATCTACAGAACCAGAGTACACTTTTGAAGGTAGACATTTAGAGCCTAAAAAGTTAACCCAAGGATAGTTTGAATGATCTTGTTAGAGACTTATCGCTGTCTAAAGAGAAATCAGAGCTTCTCGCCTCAAGACTAAAGGAGAACAATTTACTTGAGAACAATGTTCGTATTAGTTACTACCGAAAGCGGAATTTTGAATTAACAGCATTCTTTTCAGTAGACGGTCCTCTCTGTTATTGCCTGCCATCAATGGACTATTTACAGCCATATCTCAGACGTATGTGGCATCTGAGTGGCGCCTCTTTATTGATTCGTCGCAGAGAAGCCTGAAAGCAGTTCTTTTGCATAATGGTAATATATGCCATCCATCCCCATTGCCCATTCCGTCCATCTAAAAGAGACATATGACAATATGGATATACTAGTTAAGGCAATCAAATACGACAGTCATCAATGGAATGTTTGTGGAGATCTAAAGTTATAGGAATGCTTATGGGTATGCAGTCAGGATTCACAAAATTTTGTTGTTTCCTTTGCCTGTGGGACAGTCGCGCCACTATAGAACATTACACCAAAAGTGACTGGCCAATTAGGTATACATATGTCCCAGGGATAAGCAATGTCCAGTCTGTCCCTTTAGTGGATCCCCAAAAGATCTATCTGCCACCTCTTCACATTAAACTTGGTTTAATGAAGAATTTTGTTAAAGCAATGGGTAAAGTCAATTCTGAAGGGTTCCAATACCTTTCAAGGAAATTTCCGAAGGTTCTGCAGCAAATTGAAGGAAGGAATTTTTGTTGGGCCACAAATAAGGGAGGTTTTGAATGACACTGAATTTGAAAAAGTCCTAAGTCCGCTGGAATTGAAGGCTTGGCTGGCGTTCAAATGGATATGTGAAAACTTTCTTGAAGCAACAAGTCACCTGCGTATAAGGATGGAGTCAAGAACCTCCTTGATGCCTCCAAAGAAATGGAGTGTCGAATGTCGTTAAAATTCACTTCCTGCATTCCCAATTAGATTTCTTTCCTGAAACCTTGGTGCAGTGAGTGACGAGCAAGGAGCGCGCTTCCATCAAGATATTCAGATGGAGAAGCGCTACCAAGGATATTGGAATGAAAGCATGATGGCGGACCATTGTTGGATGCTGTATCGTGACAATCCAGGCCAAATTTACAAAAGGAAATCACACTCACAGCGCTTTTAATAAAATAATGTATATATTCTTTATTTATAAGTACATTGAATAAGGTATATGATGTATTTGTTGTTTAGCATTCCTAAGTGTGATCTATACATCCATAAATTTTCTTATAGCAATATCAAAAACTTAAAAATATCAAAACCAGTGTATCTATATAACTATACGTGCTAGAAAAAACAAAACCAGATTCGGAATCAGCGCGAAAGATGCATTAAGAAAAGTGTGATCATGTTTGTGATGAGGAAAAAAGTTTCATTTTGTTGGCCAGTGTAATTAATTTATGGCTCTGGAAATATTGACTGATGTGGTAGTTTATTACTGTGAAGCAAGAGTGGGAAGAATAACTGGTAACAGAGAAGAATGACTGGTAACAGAAGAACTGAAAAGAATTACTTCTCATTCCATTTCATTCCCATCCGCAAGTAGGCATACTCGAAGTGGAAATTCCAAATCTGGTTCCAAATTGAAAAAGTAACTGATATGGTATTGCCAAAAGTTTAACCTTCTCTTAGTGATTTTTTAACTTATTTTAAGTTAATCAATAAAAATATTAAAATTCTCACGCAAAATGGAGATTGTCATTTTTGCTACAATTTTTTTCATTTTTAAATAATAACTTTGCAGTTATGATTTCACGAAATCACGCAAAAATCTTCGTTTTTAAAGTAAAGGTTTTTATTATAATAATAATAACATAACTGACCAGTTAGAATGACACTGTATTCGGTACCCAATTATTTTAATGTCCAAATTACTAAAATTATAAATTATTTCTGAATTTTGAAATTGTCAGTAATTTTCATGGATTCCATTTATATTTCATTAGCGAGCTTCCTTTCCCCTTTCGAACACAAAATTCCGTTTCAGAATAAGTTGAAAATTGATTAAATTAAAAGTGAAAAGTTTGCTCATGTAATGATTTTTTCATTAAAATTTATGTGGAATCAATAAACGGTGCTACTGTAGTGTGCGGTCTACCTACGATTGGTTAGGTTTAATCATGATATTTTCGTTAAAACTAACGAAAATATCATGACTAAACCTAACCAATCGTCAAGGGCGATTAACATTGGGATGTAAACAAGCAATTAGCAAACAAGATAAGAAATTATACTTGAAAGGTAAACCGCCGAATCGTAGGTAGACCTCATACTACAGTAGCACCCAATAAACAATCTTCAAAGCAAGTTGAAGTCATAGCCGTTGTTTCGCAAGGAAGACAGATATAAATTATTATTGTTTATAATGTCATGCAAAGTTTATTAGGTATTCAGGTCTTTGAAATCTTAAATAAATGTTGTATTTCTTCTTTACTCTGGGTTCGTACAGTTGGAGGTCCTTAATGATTAGTTTAAAGTTTAAAATATTTATACTAACTAAGCTTATTTTTTTTTCGGATCACCTGAAGATCAGGCCCCCATGTATTATTGTTTTTTTGCTTTACAGTACCAAATATTATAATAAATTAAAGTGAATGCCCGGTTAGGTCAACTGTACGCCCTTGACGATTGGTTAGGTTAAGTCGTGATATTTTCGTTAGTTTTAACGAAGATATCATTTGGTAATTGAGGCTGGCGGCCCTGATTTTCAGGTGATCTTTTTCTTTTAAAAATTAAAACTGAGCTTTGCAGTTATGATAAACAAAAGTCAAACTAGGTACTTGTAGGTTCTCCCCCCCCCCCCAACCAATTTTAACAATATTTTCGTTAAAACTAACGAAAATATCACGACTTAACCTAACTAATTATCAAGGGCGTAGAGTTGATCTATCAGTAAATAGTAAATACTATTCCAGAAACAAAATGTTATAATTAATAATAGATCAACTGTACGCCCTTGATAATTGATTAGGTTAAGTCGTGATATTTTCGTTAGTTTTAACGAAATATTCTGTCAAAATTGGTAGGGGGGAGATAACCTACAAGTACCTCAAACTGTAAATAACCTACTCTGAATAATAACCAATTTATTCCTTAACTACTAAGTAAATAAATGAAGAAAAAACTAATAATAAACCTAATAAATCTAAACTATGAAAAAAGGAAAATTAAGTAAACCAATTAGTGGGTAATACGTCACTTGTGAACACCACACAATAAGATTTACAAGTTCCAAGTGATTCGGAAGAATCTTGGACAACATGGAGTCAACACTCGAAACCAAGTTTCTCATTCTTCATTATAGTTACAAAGTACTTTAAATGGTAGTTCCGCAAAACTATAATATAATATACAAAACTATTCCAATATTAGTTTACAAATTGGACCACCTGATGATCAGGGCCCCAGCCTTCTTTAGTTAGGCTTATAAGGTTAACTAACGAAAATATCACGACCTAACCTAACCAATCGTTAGGTCAACTGTACGCCTTTGACGATTGGTTAGGTTAGGTCGTGATATTTTTGTTAGTTAACCTTATAAAGCTAACTAAAGAAGGCTGGGGTCCCTGATCTCGGGTGATCCTACAATGTAATAGCTATTACAATAAAATGAAACACTTTACACCAATATAAAGAGGTTTAGGATTTAATCCTGTTTACAAAATTCTAGGGCTTGCCCAGTACTTATAGGTTATTAATTTAAGTTATTTAAAAACAAATAAAAGGAACTGCTAATGTTACTTTCAAGATAATGAAATACAAAATTCATACCTCAGTCTCCTTTACGATCCACTTCACTTCGGTTTCAATATTCAGTGAAACTTGATGCAATCTTATAAATCAAAATACTAACTTACTTTTCTTAAGAAAACATTAACAAATATATCTTGTATTTCAAGCAAAACTTTAGGACTAGGAATACAATATATTATAACTATCAGTTCATAGTTAAGTTTAAATATACATTAACAATTTAACTCTTGCAGAGTTTAACAACTACGAACTCGACTTCAGAACAAAAATATATCCATATAATGGTTTACTTTCATACCACGACACGTTTACCATTCAGGACAATCATACAAACACCCAACCAACCAGTCACACATTGACCGCAATCCTAAAATAAAACAAATATATAAGCCTTTTACATTGCTCCTCCCTCAAAATGGTGTGAACCATTTGAAGAGCAAAAATAAAATAAACCATCACAAAATACGCTTCTCTAATTAAACCTTTAGGATCACCTGAAGATCAGGGCCCCCAGCCTTCGTTAGTTAGCCTTATAAGGCTAACTGATGAAAATATCACGACTTACCTAACCAATCATCAAGGGCGTACAGTTGACCTGACGAATGGTTAGGTTAAGTCGTGATATTTTCGTTAGTTAGCTTTTTAAGGCTAACTAATGAAGGCTGGGGGCCCTGATCTTCAGGTGATCCAACCTTTACATATTATATCAAAATGAATTTAGCCAATTTTACAGAAAAACTACAGTATACAAATTTACAGATGAATAATTTTCGAGGTATCAGGATTTATTACGACAAATTGACAGATGTAAAATGTAAACTGTAGGTTTTAAACGTCCAGGAAATACTGAAAGGAAAAAATTGTGAGTTGCTCAACCCTTACGAGAAGCTCCATCTTGCAACAACTGCATAATGTCTCTGCAAGTGTTAATCTCTCTCTCTCTCTCTCTCTCTCTCTCTCTCTCTCTCTCGTCAGGTCTGGTATCAGAACACTGAGTTCTCAAATGATAGCTTTTATATATATTTTTTTTATTTATATGTTTCTAGTATCATAGATGGGAGTTCTCAGAAGTCAAAACATCAGAATAACTGTATTAAATTATTATGGGAAGCCACGCCTTTTTCCCATTCTTTCTTTTATTTGCTCCTTCCTTTGTATTTCATTATTAAAAGGGAGCTGCTTGAAAGAGGGTTAGTCAGGATAGAGTAAAAGTAGTAATATTCGCCTTGCCAATATATATATATATACACATGTGCAATACCACTAACCAAAACTACAACCAGCCCAGTCTGATCTAACTCAATCACCTAAAGTCAATACCGTTGTACCAACGCCACTTATAAGTAAATAATTAATAGTCAACCCTGTTTTATTATTATATTGCTTAAATATGGTTCACCTGCTTTTCAGCTCATATGTTTTAAATACGAGTTAATGGTGTATTTTTTTTATTCAGAATTAAGATGCCTCGTTTAGTTGGTGCTTGTAATATATTATTAGTAGGGAAGGGAAGCTTGATGGGATCTCTGGGGAGCCAAAACCTCCAAATAAACGTTTTCAATTTCAGGGCTGCTACTTGGGTACACAGCATAGGATTGTTGGTACTTTTTAGGAAAATCGCGAGATATTTAACTTAGCCAGGTAGAGAAATTTTTAATTTTATATGGAAGTATAGTAGTAGGAGGCGTTGGTCTGGTCTGAGTTCAGAGCATTGGGATTCTCAGATGATGGGAAGCTTGATGAGAACTCTCGGGAGTCCAAACCTCCGAATATTCATATTCAGAGAAGCTACTTAACTAAAGTAGAATTTTAATTTTAAATAGTGTGGAATAGACTTTCATTAAAAAAACGTTACGTATGTATATGTACGCTGTCGGATAAATTCTTAAATTGTAGGGGGGGGGGGGTGAGCTGGCTGGCCAGCTGGAGATGCCTCTGGATTAGTGTTCCCTCATCTTAGTAATTCCTATGTGAAAGATCCACTATAAATTACGATAGGATAAATTTTTCTTGAAAAAAGGGGAATTATTTTCTTGATTTACACTTTCGTGGGAATTCTTAAATTGGTGTGTGTTGACTGGCTGGAGGTGCCTCTGGATCAGAGCTCCATTATCTAAGTAATTCCAGTATGAAGGATGACAGTGTTAAGGGTGAATTTTTGAAGTTAGGTCTCTCGGCACAATGGCTTCGGCACTCAACGGTAAAATGATGCACCGATGAAATGATGAATTCTTGTAGACAATAAATAAAAAAAATCCTTAAAAAATGCATGATATAGATTAGATTGAGTAGTTTAGTATTAGTGTTTCCACTGTCCTCTAATGCGTAATTATGCATACGAGATAAATATACGGATGGTGTGAATGAACTCTGAAGCTATTCTTTTCATTATATTTTTTCCTGCTTTCCAATAAATCTTCGTTCACAGCTATTTTCTGTCAGCAGTGGCTAGCGGAGGAGGGGAAAGCCTTGTCTGTTCTGTACTTTGCTATTGCTACTATTCTTTTGTGAATCCTTTACGAATGCATAAGTGTAAGCATGTATACGTTTTCATAAAATAACCAAGATAAAGAAGTATGGTTTATATTTCTACATAATAATTGTAGAATAAATTAATATCATAGGCTATTTGGCGTTTCGGGTGGTTGCAAATGTCGTATGCAATTATTTGATTATGCATATGGACGACCCCTTTGCAATATTACAATACTGCAAGCACTTCCCCTTCTAAATTACAAAAACACACTGGTGACCTTTCGGCACGCTTTGGTTTAAAGGTCATTTTATACGTTCGAATTCGTGTGGACCGTATACTGGACCAAATTAAGACAGATCGCGCAAAAAAAATGTCATCCCCGCGTAATGATAATGACCAAGTGGGACTATCAAAACATTTACGGACAAATTTTGAAACCCAAACAAACAAAACTGCAGTGGGGAGCCATTTGCTTGCTTAGTTACATATTTTTGTTAAATTTTTTTTTTTTTTGTATTTTTTTGAGGGAAATTGCTGACCAACCATCGTGGTTGGTCATGAGGACAAGACAAAGGTAAAAGGCAATTCTTTCATTCATTGAATCTTTAATTGCTACTTTAACTAAAACTTTCGCGTCATTAAATATATTGTTCTGTTATTTTGGGTTTATTCCCGCTCTTGATTTGGGTAATATCTACAGCCTTTATTTTGCAAGTTTTCAAGACAGAAATTGGACTTTGCTTGAGATTCCCTACGTTTATTGATAATAATTGAAGTTTGCTAAGCGTTTTTATATACACAATTTAGGTTTATTTCAGTCAAAGTTTTGAAGTAAGTGAAAACCAATGAAATTAGCCTATTTTATGCAAAATTCCTCCAACTAAAATTGATTCAAAGGCGAGGGAGCTGATCACTACGCTACGACAAGGTAAAAGTTATTATAACCTGGTACATATTTCAACATTCAAAAGAACAAATAATTCTTTCCTTCAAGAGGTGTTTCCGTACTAAGCCCCCTGCGCTCGATGCAATTCCACTATTTCATTCAGAATTCTAATGTAACTGAACAGTGGGAGTTCCATAAATAGAATATCAGGTTCGAACACGCTTGAATTTGCATAATGCAAACGTTGACATTTCCTCGTGTATTGTATTGGTATATCTTCAATAATGACTTTGTATTGGTTTCACATCTATAATATTAACTTTAAGATTAATATATGCCATATTTCCACTATTAGTTCGTTTGTATATTAACCATAATTTGAACGTGACTTTTACATAATTTAAGCCTTAATACATGAGACATAACAAATAACTCAGTTGGTAGTATTGTGTGTATTATTGTAAAACAACACATACGACATATATAATACATATGAAAGAAGTGGAAATGTTTTAAGTGAGAAGTAGAAGTGTAAAATTTAATATTGAGATTTCTTTAAACATTTTTTTTTTGCTTTAGTCTGCCTTTGTATTGTTCCGTTTTCTGTTTTTGCATCGTTCAGGTGGTTAATCAATTTTTCAATATGATGTTTAACTTTGATTTTGCTTTTGAATCTGTGTGTGTGTGTGTGTGTGTGTGTTGGATGTTTATACTTAGAATTTCTTTTGTTGGCAAATTATAAGTAAATAAAACGTTGAATCCTGGTTGAATCTTGGTCATGTCAGAAACTGACGTAGTCACAACATAAAACTTAAACATTATATTGCAACGTTGATACAATGTTGCATAATGACGTTGTATACACGTAAGTGCAAGTAAACTTCTGACGTAATATTTTGTACGTAGCATAGACGTTGTCTGCACGTAAGGTTTTACATCCATAGCACATAATTTCGTATTACATTATTCTTTGTTCAAAACTAAAGGAGTTACATACGGCATACAACTATTTCAAGTAGGGTGCCTTTGTTGGACCAAATTCTATCCCTGAGACGTTGAGACAACGTAAAGTTTACGTAATATCACAACGTTGTGAAGACGTAATTGAGACCACACAAATTTACATTGTATTACGCCACAGTGCTAAAATGCAACCTTGTGACAACGTTGTATCTACGTAAAATTGTTAGCTGGGTATAACTCTTTGGTTTGTGTCATGATTATATTTTCCGAGTGTTATTTTTACTTTTTTTTTAAACTTTTATAAACATTTATTCTTCTTTTTCTATCCTTCTTTCATTCTCAAAGCTTTTCCCTCTTTGGGGAATTTTTTGCACTTTTTCTCCATTACTTTTGCTGGAGTTCAATTTGCAGTATCAGTATCACTCCACAAAAAAAAAGCTTCCTGGAGAGGAGGGTAATATTTGATTACTCTCTTCCTGGAGAGGAAGGGTAATAGTTGATTACTCTTTTCATACAACTCTTTGGGGACCAGTGAAGACGGTAAACAACTATCTACAAAGTTTATAGAGCTGAAAGTCAGACAAGAGATTTCTGCGATATTGACTTTTTGCGTCGGAATTCATGACAAGCCGAAGAGATAAAGATGCAAGTTTTGTATTCATTTGATGTGTTCATAAGTTTTTTCCTCACATTTCTGTTATTCTAGTTTACCTTTCTGGAAGATTACAGGTAAAAAAAAGATGGTCTGAGAAGGGGGGGAAAAAAAACCCTCGTGCAAGAGGAATATTCAGATATTTTTAGAATATATTCAAGCAAGGAGACGGAACATTAATTCTTGCTGAGAAATATAGTGGCTTTTTGTACCATGTTGAAACTCCTTCCATGCATTTGTAGATTTTATCCGAGGAAACACTTTGGCAATCGGTTTAAGCACTTAAAATTTGCGGTTTGTCCTTGCGACAAAAAAAAAAAAAAATCTCTCTCTCCCTCTCTCTATATATACACTGTACCTTTCAAAGGTTCCGCGCGATGATTCCTCATTTCACGTAGGTCAAGCTTGTCGCCCCTCCTCTCTCTGTATATATATATAAGTTATGTGCTAATGCCTGTTAGGCGCCACATTCTACGAACCTCCTCCTTACACTCCGATCCATAAAGTTAACTTAGGTTTTCCTAAGTAGTAGTATGGTACGCAATGAAAGAGACTGCAAATGGTGCGTACACTTCCAAGCTCATGTCCATATCTAACTTCATTTGCCTTCCTTTTCCCCTTTGCAATGTTGCAACCCTTCCCCCTTGCAATCCTTTCTCTCAACGAACTAATTCTTTTGTCTGAATTTTGCTCAAAGGGAAAGGAGAAATAAGTGCCAGTATACTTTATTCTTTCCATGAAGCTCAAAATCTTAGGTTTGCGAATTGGATAATTTTTTGTCTACACCTCAAAACTTTCATTATAAAACAAACGAACAAGTAAAATTTGATGAGGAACAACAACAACGCTCGTAGATAATACATTTTCTTTCAGTTTGTTAGAATTATTAACTTTTATCATGTGTTCGCCAAGATTTCTTGATTACATCCACTAATGTAAAGTGAAAGTAATCGTTACTTGGGAGATGGCGCTCATCATTATGATTTAAGCGACCTTACACACACACACACACACACACATATACACTGTGTATATATATATATATATATATATATATATATATATACACCTAACCTTGGTGATTAATCTTGGTTTTGCTTCCGCCCGAATTGCTCATTCTGACGGAAGTCAAGCTTCTCTCCACCTTCGACCCACAGTACAGTTTAACGTGGAATCGGAACCATGCCCCATCAGCATCCCAGCGTCTTAACTACTAGGCTACCCAGGGTACCCATTTATCTCCGAAACATTTTTTTTTATTGTGTGGAAGGATGAACAGCTGGGTTTTGCTGCGCGCCCACTGCCGTCACTGGGTCTCGATCTCGGGGTCGATGGATTCGTAGTCAGCGACATTAACCACTACAACACAACCTCTCTTTACTGTTCTTTTCTTACCTTCTCTTTACTTGCATGTCTGTAGTTTGCATGGTATAACAGTGTTTGAGTTAAGACTCTGTTTGCATGGTTTGTAAGCGTTCTTATTTTACTTCTTTTCATCTTTCACCCCTTTCCTATTCTCTTCGACTATTTTTCCGACTTGTCGGCAGTGGCCGGCGGATGATGATGGTGAGTCTTTCTCTCTCTTTTTCTGAATGAATGTTAACCCACGAATGATAGGTTTTGCTACTTACTTAACCCCTTATTCTCTTCTTTTAACCCCCTAATCTTTCCTTTCTCTCGGGCTAACTTTAGAGTGGATCTTAGGGTCTTCGTTAGCTTTAGCTTCTGTAGATCCGTAGAACAAGGAGGCGCATATATACTGTATATACGTACAATGCCACTAGCAAAACTACAACTAGCCCAGCACACCGACGGCACTTATAAGTAAATAATTACTAGCTATTCCTGTCTTATTATTATATTGGTAAATATGTCTCGCGTGTTTTTCAGCTCATATGTTTTACATACGAATCAATGGTGTATTTTTTTCATTCAGAATTAAGATGCCTCGTTCAGCTGGTGCTCGTAATATATTAAACCCCATATTCTTTTAACTTTTACAGTTGGAACACACAACACATAAACAAGCTTCTAAAGATGAAAATAAGTTTAAGCATGCCAACAACTGTGATTTTATATATATAAGGAAGCTGTACTAAATGTTAGGTTTAATTCTGCATCTGCCTTTTTTTGTTCACGCAGTTTAAAAAATTTCTTAGCCTCAGGGTCTACATCGAGACCCTGTTGCAACGCCCCTTCGTCAGATCATCGAGGTTAAAACAATGGGTATGTTCAATAATTGGAAGGGTAACGTTTTCTGCGTTCAGATGATGTAGCGGCCTGTGGCTCCGATAATACATAAGGCTGTAAGTACCCCTTATCGCACGACTTCTTCCGTTACGAAGGTGGTTAAATAATCCCAAAGATTATCATCATTATTATTGTTTTTAACCTCAGTCTGGTTCTTTCAGACTGATCTTAGCAGATTCTGCACTGTTGCCTTTGCATGGCCAAGAAGGGGTAAATAGTCACCATGCAGAAATAGTGCCTTGCCTTAGGCTTACCTATTTAAAATTCATATATTATGTATACTAATTAGTATGATATTAGAATTAAGTATATACTAATTAGTATGATATTAGAATTAAGTATATACTAATTAGTATGATATTAGAATTAAGTATATACTAATTAGTATGATATTAGAATTAAGTATATACTAATTAGTATGATATTAGAATTAAGTATATACTAATTAGTATGATATTAGAATTAAGTATATACTAATTAGTATGATATTAGAATTAAGTATATACTGTACATACATATATGCACATGTCATGTGCAATACAATGATTATTTTTATAAACAGTAATGTTCCATTTCGCCAATAATAATTATTGTACAACATGTAAATAAATATCTCTCAAGATTTTCCAGCCGACATTTCACTGGACACAACCTCAACCAATAACAAATAATTTAGGGTTATATTTTATATTTATTAAAATAACTAATTTACAGTAGTTGAGGAGTCAAGTCTTTAGGGTAAGGGGAGGGCCGGATTAACCATTAAGCAAAATAAGCCCGTGCTTAGGGCATCAAGGGAAGGGGGGCACCACAGAAATTTTCCATTGTCGGATTTACCATGGATTTATTATACTATTATAATCGCGGCTTATAGCCTATAAGCTGTTGAAAACTGAATTATATATATTCATATATAGTATTTATTTTTTTTCATTGTTTGAATTTGTAGTGAACAACAACCCTTTTGAGAGAATAAATATATTTCGTTGTAATCACACACTTTACGCTTTGCGTTATTATTTTGTTTATATCAAATCTTTGAGCGCCATATTAAAAATACATATAGATTAAATATTTTCGTGTGCTATAGGAAGTTATTCTGAACGTGTGATTTGTGCATATAATATTAAATATATATTTTACATAATCATTTGGTATTGTTTTACAGAAAGATTTAGGTTTATAGAATTGTAATATAAATTAATATTAAAATAAAAGAAACTATAAACTCTCTATATTGCTGTTGTATCAAGTGATGTTTATCACGGCCATTATAATAATAAGATATACTGACCTAAGTTAATTAGCGTTGAAGAAGTTTATCTGTTGCTCTCTCTTCTTCTCTAGGGTAAGTCTATGAAGTGTACTTTATTTGTATATATAACAATATTTTATCATACACGTATCTTTATTTTATAATTTATTTATCTATTGTCATAACAGTATAAAAGAATTTAGATTGTAATAACCAGAGTGAATAATTTGTAATGTATATATAACATCAAACGTAGTTAGGACAATTTAGGCCCTAAGCAAATGTTCATATTTCCTATAATTAAATATTGTGTTTTAAATAAATAAATAAATGTAAATATAAAATGTGGCTCGTTAATAGTGAAATGTTAATATTGATATTTTTATAGATTGCGTATTATTAATTCTAATGTTAAGTATTTTTATTTTATAGGTTTCGGTTCCTTCTTTCGGTTCCTTCTTTCGGTTCCTTCTTTTCCTTCTTTGGTTCCTTCTTTGGTTCCTTCTTTCGATTTGATTTGTATTCAACATTTCGAGTTGATATTTCGGTTGAGTTATATTTAATTGCCACTTATATTTAAATTGCCACTTTGGTTGTGTACGGTTCCCATTTTGTCTTTCTGAGAATAAAAGAACAAAGCCAAGATTGTGATATGTGTAACTGTGTTGATTGCCACATAATATACAAATAAAATATTCTTTTTATTTCTGTATTTTACAGACCCCAAGAACCAAGATGAAACGTGTTCAGTTAAGTGGTGCACAAAAGCGAAAACTATCAAAAGAGAAACAAGAGAAGACTTTGGATTTAGAGTCCAAGACTGCAAAGCTGACTGATTTCTTCACACAAGTTCCACGACCACAACGTCAACATGATATACCGATTCTGAATCAAAACCAATCTCCGTCATCAGAAGTGGACACAAATACCACTTTGATCACTTCAAAATCAAAATATGATGACGTTGGAATCACCGAGGTGTCACAAGCAGGTTCATCTACCACATGTCTCACTACTGATCTCACTTTGCCTGTAAATTCTCTTGATACCTCTACTGCAAATGTTGATTCAAGTTGCTTTACAAGACATTCTGGGGTTGAAATAATTGCTGAAAATGAAAGTTTAGTGGACCATGGTGATGGTGGTGAAATGAATCAGTCTGCAGAAGATGAAGTAAATATAGCAAAAGATCCAGGGTTGTGGCTTGATTTCTCTGCTGATGATGTGGCTTATTGGATTGCTTGTGGACCCAGTGACTGTCAACACCACAATGGGCCATTTGACAAGTCTTACCGGCATTTCAGTAGTGGCAAACCAGCAAGATACTGTTCACAAAAACTTTTCGTTGGGACAAAAGCCAATGGTGAGAAATACAAGAGAGAGTGGTTATTGTATTCACCATCAACAGGATCAGTTTACTGTTATGTTTGTAAACTGTTTGCTCCTAAAAATGTCTCACATTTTGTTATAAGAGAAGGGTTCAGTGACTGGCGAAATACTATTGTAATTGATCATCATGAAAAAAGCACTACTCACCGAGACTCTATGCTAACATACTTAACTCGCAGACAAGGTGCGGGGTTGGGACAACAGTTGGAAAAACAAATTCAGGAAGAGTGTGATTACTGGGAACATGTCTTGAGGCGTGTCATAGCTGTTATTTGTACGTTAGCTGAACGTGGCTTGTCTTTTCGAGGAACAGAAGAAAGATTTGGATCATTGCAGAATGGGAATTTTTTAGGGCTGCTTGAGCTCATAAGCCGGTTTGATCCATTTTTAGCAGGTCACATTTTGAAATATGGAAATTCTGGCAAAGGAAATCCTTCTTACCTGTCCAAAACCACCTGTGAGGAACTCATTCAACTAATGGCTCAAAAGGTCCACGCACTCATTGTTGACGAAGTAAAATCTTCTGGTTATTTTAGTTTGTCAGTTGATTCAACACCAGATCTATCACATATCGATCAGTTAAGTGTTGTACTTAGGTACTTAAAAGATGGACAGCCTATTGAACGCTTTTTAACCTTTCTGAAAATGAAAAGCCATACTGGTGAGGAAATGGCAAATCAGGTGTTGCAGTACTTACGTGAAGTTTGTAAGCTAAACTTTTCAAAATGTAGGGGTCAATCTTACGACAACGCTGCCAACATGTCTGGGCGTTATAAGGGGATGCAGCAAAAAATTTTAGAAACAAACAAGTTTGCTATATATGTGCCCTGTGCAGCCCATTCACTAAATCTGGTAGGCCGAAGTGCTGTTGACTGCTGTCAAGAGGCGGTTAATTTCTTCTCTACAGTGCAGTTGCTCTATACCTTTTTTTTAGCCTCAACCAGCAGGTGGGAAATTCTTAAAGGTTGTATTGGAAATGAAAGTGTCTTAAAATCCCTCTCTGATACCAGATGGGAGGCACATGCTATGGCAACAGCAGCAATTTTGAAATCTTTCCTTAAAATTTTAGAAGCGTTAGAATGTATAGCTGAAGACCAGTCACAAAAGGGAGACACTAGAAGAGAAGCAAATAATATTGCAAATAAGATGCAAGAGCTAGAATTCGTTTTTATGTTGAATTTTTGGGATGAGATTTTGCAAAATTTTCATAGAGTAAGCAAAGTTCTACAGAATAAGGATGTGAACTTAAAAACATGTGCAGATCTGTATGGATCATTAGCTGACCAACTGTGCACTTCACGAGATGAATTTGAAAGATATGAAGCAGCTACAAAGGAAATGCTACCAGATGTTGATTACAAGGCAGCTCAAACTCGCAAACGTATCAGAAAGAAGGTACCCAATGACGGAGATGCACCAGAAGTATATCTGAATGCCAGAGATAAATTTCTTATCACCACCTTTTACACAATTGTTGACAAACTTGAAACTGAGATGAGAAGAAGAGGAGAGATATACAAAGAAATAGCAGAGATTTTCTTTTCTAAGTGATGTGCCACATAATGTCACCACTTCATCATCTACTGAAATTGAAAGGTATTCTCAGGGTTGTAAAAAGATGATTGATGCTTACCCAGAGGACTTGAACACTAATTTCTCTGCTGAGCTTCAGCAGTTTCACTCATATGTGTGCCATAAGTTCAGTGCAAAAAAAAATGTAAAAACAAGATTCAGTCATGCTGAACTTTATAAAATAATTGTAGAAGACAATATTGAGTGTGCCTTCCCAAATGTAGAAATTGCCTTTCGTATATTTTTAACATTAATGGTCACAAATTGCTCAGCTGAGCGTTCATTTTCTCAGTTGAAGTATATTAAAAATACCAACAGAACAACTATGCAACAAGGCAGGCTGGATGCCTTATCTCTACTAAGTATAGAAGCAGATGTGTTACGTAAGATTAGTTTTGAGGATCTGATCAAAGACTTTGCAATTAAAAAAAGTAGGAGAAAACTTTTCAAATATAAATGAAGTGGAAGTATACAAAAATAAACATTATTTTCCATCTTACTGTAAGTTTTGTTTCATTTCAAAAAATAAAATTTTATTTTATGGTTTATTTTTGTTTATATTTTGAATTACATATATATGGGGCACCAAAATCTTTTAAGTGCTTAGGGCCTCTAAAGGTCTTAATCCGGCCCTGGGTAAGGGCGAATACTATTATGTTAGACAGCACCGAGAGAGAGAGAGAGAGAGAGAGAGAGTTACAAGGACAAGAGGAAGCCTTAAAGACCTTCCGGTCCGCTCGGGGAGGTTCTTGTTATTAAACTAATGCATTTTTTAATTATTCTATCAGTAGTAGAAAACTGGGTAGAAAAGCATAAGACTCTCTCCACTCTTCGTTCCCTCTTCACCTCTGCGGGTACGGAAAAAGGTTGAAAAAAATACCTTGACCTTGGAAAAGTAGCCATAAAAATTTTACAGGAAATAGAATATATAAACTAGCTCTACAATTACGCTATGCACACACAGAGATTGCACACTAGATAGCACTGTTGTATAAACTAACAGAGAGAGAGAGAGAGAGAGAGAGAGAGAGAGAGAGAGAGAGAGAGAGAGTCTGGTAATTACGACTAACAATAAACTGACAAGCTACATACTTACAAAATATTTCAAGAGCCACCAAAACTTGCGATCCTGACGCATCACAAAGTAGATTCAACTCGGTATGAAAGATTTTATGGCATTCTTGAAGAGGCTTCCCTAAACTTCTTCCCCAAAGAGCAGCCCTTCTCCCAACTTCCCAACAGACACACCCCTCCTGTAAACAGTTCAATTAGGAATATTTACAAAAAAAAAAAATGCTAAATTAACAACACAACCTTCATCACGAATATTTCTCAAAAAATACAAATTAACAGAGAATTTATTTCAAAATTTATCTCGGTGCCATTTATTATTCATTACAGTTCAAATCCACACATTACAGTAAAGAAACAGACTAATTTTCTGCCGAGTATAATTTAATAAAATATTTTTCAATTAAATTTTCCTTGTTTTCAAACCTTGCCAAAGCTTGTCAGCTATAAAAGGAAGCAAGTCGGGAAAAGTTATATACAGGCAATATACAGTATATATATGTATGTATGTGTGTGTGTATATATATATATATATATATATATCAGTGTGCCTAGGTGGTGTAGTGGTTAGCGTCGCTGACTACGAATCCATCG
The DNA here is from genome assembly GCA_023014485.1 of Bathynomus jamesi. Classification (NCBI taxonomy): domain Eukaryota; kingdom Metazoa; phylum Arthropoda; class Malacostraca; order Isopoda; family Cirolanidae; genus Bathynomus; species Bathynomus jamesi. Next base: position 403,439 of record JAJOZX010001079.1, on the reverse strand, counting down.
GCCCCGGGATCGAGACCCGGTAACATTAGCTGGCGTGCAGCAAAACCCAGTTGTTTATCCTTCCACACAATAAAGAAAGAGGTTGGTAGATAAATGGGTACCCTGGGTGGCCCAGTGGTTAGGACGCTGGGCTGCTGGTGGGGCGTCGTTGGGATTCCACATTAAACTGTAGGTCTAAGGTGGAGTGAAAAGCTTGACCTTCGTCAGAATGAACAATTCGGGCGGAAGCTAACCAAAGGTTATATATATATATATATATATATATATATATATATGCGCCGATTCGGTTAAAGTGCTGACGGATTATGTACATCATATTTGAAGTTGTCATTCATTTATTACAGTGCTCTTAAAAAGTATACGCTGTATGATAAATTAAGCATATGAAGTGCAAATACACTCAAAACCTTCCTTTTAAATTTAGAACTTATAACTTCTTTTGAGGGATGCTTTCTAGGGAAAGTTTTTCCTTCTTTTGAGTATGAAAGCTTCTTGTCAGATGAAATAATAACTTCTTTTAATGATACATAATTTCTTTAGGTAGAAGAAATGGCTTTCAAAACTACTTTTTTGGAGTGATTTGAGACAATAGAAGTTAATATTTCTGTATATAGAAGTTGCGGCAAGTCTGTTTTCTGTGATATAGGGGGAAACTTTTTTAGTTTTATTAACACAAAGAAATAAAGGTGTGTGTGTGTGTGTGTGTGAAGTGAAAATTTAAATGTTTTACTAGAATAAAGGTTTCCTTTAATTAATAAGTCACGAAGGTGTGGTACTTTTTTCCAATTTTTTTTATATATTTTATAACTTTTTTTTAACCAAATAAATAAGGACGAAAACGCGGTTACTGAAAGTGTTTCGTTACCATGAAAACGGATAAAAAATCATTTATTCATTAATGACGATCTTGATAAGAAATAAAATATTATTAGAGATGCATTTCAAGCTTTTTCAAAGCTAATCTCGCGAAATTTGTAATCTCATCAAAGTTTCTATACGAGTAAAGCAAATGAAACTAATAATAATCGTACATGTATGATACTAAGCACAAAGGCGTTATAGTGGATAAGAGGAAAAGGTATTAAAGCAATATCTCTTTACCTGTTAAAATTTTAATCAAAATATATAAACTAAATTAATATAAAGTTTAACTCCAAATCTGTCGCTAAATAATTTTTAAATCTGTAAGAATTAGTAAAGGAACGCAAACAGTATACATCAAATCTGATTTATAACCTCATGACTTCATAACTTCATAACTTCATAACTTCATAACTTCATAACTTCATAACTTTCCACAAATTCAACAACTTTTTGACACTGTCATTTCATCCTGTATAAAGAAAAAATGAAGGTTTTGCTTTATATCTACGATTTTATTTACAAACATCCTGTCTCTAAAGATTTACATAACATTAACGTTTTGGCTTTGATGTAAAGTTTGATGAAAGTTGTTCTTTACTCTCGCGTTTCAGTACATTCTTTTTGTAAATTTATTATTTCATTTTCAGTTCTGTAAAAATAATAATCTCCTCTCTCTCTCTCTGAACTCACTCATTTGTTATGCACATTATATATACACAGAAATAAGCATGAAAACATTTTACCTTAATCGGAGACGGAATCATTTTCTCTGAAATTCTTCACGAAACGTACAAGGTATTTTTACCCGTTACGCTATCTCGAGTTACGGACGCAATTAAAAAATTGGGTATTTATAGTTTTGCTCTACAGTACATTAGAATTTTGTTAAATCATTTTTTTTAGGTGGAAAATTTTATATTTACATTTAAAAACTTTATATTTAGAAGAGAATAATGAAATATACTTTTTCTTAACTAAAACTACTAATACTGACCCTTTATGGACGGGTGGAGTCTCGTAAAAACAAAATGATTGATGAAAAACTATATTTTGAGAATTTTACAAAACACGTTGATGTAAATTATATATGGAGGTTTTGAAGCTACCAGTGATGTAGGACTCGAGACCTTTTTTCCTGGTCTTGGTCTCGGCCATGGTGGTCTCCACTACATCACTCATTTACATTATAAAGGTGTTCTTTTTAAAATGTATTGGTTTTAACCCTTTCATACCGTATGGCAACATATGTGAACTTTAGGAAATAGTAATTTAAAAGTGAATTTTACACGAAAAATTTCAAACTTTGGAGTATATTTCAAGCATGAAAGGGGTTAATGCCCCCGCAATTTGCATTAAAAGTAAATAAATTTCTATGCAATAATAGTGGAAATGATGATATGTAAAAATACAAAAAAAAAATAGTAAATAATTTTATTATTTGAACAAAATTTATTTCTAAATAAAACATATTTTGTCGGAATAAAATTCAGATTTTATGTAAAAACAACATAGTATACGTTGTTTAATTGAATGTGTAGTTGCTGCTATTAATATATTTTGACAAAATTAATTTTGTTAAAAAAAAAAAAAAAAAAAAAAAAAAATTCTGGGGCTAACCATTTTCATTTTAAGTCTTTATTGCGAATGCCAACGGAAATGACATTCTTTCTGAAGTCAAAAAACTTTGTGCATTCTTATACTTGTGGACGGTGAATAAGAATGGATATGATATTCGATGGGAAGTAATGGACATAGAAGACAAGATTAAGAGTGCAGTACTGATGTTGTTACATATATTTATTACGGGAAAATATTATTTATGGTCATATATAAAAATATATAACAAAAGTGTGAAATCAAATAGAAGTATTTTTAATATATAGTAATGGAAAATTTGAGAGGGTACAAATATTTTGTCGCACCCATATTAATATATATATATAATATATATAAAAGGTCATCCCATAAGTAATGTCGTTTTTTACGATAGATTAAGTTTAAACTAGTCCTACTCGGTTTAAGCATAAATTTTCCGAAGGTTATATCTAAGAGGAGATCTATCGTGTTTCGCTACATACTTTACAGACCTTGACCAGTGAAGACGTGTGTTTTGCTTTATGTGAACCCCTCATAAACATGGCGGTATCAGAAGAGCATATCAGGCATATAATGCTTTACGAGTTCAGAAAAGGAAATAGTGCTACTGAAGCAACGCGAAACATTCAGGACGTTTATGGCAACGATATTCTGCATGTGAGGAAATGTCAGAGATAGTTTCAAAAGTTTAGGAATGGTGACTGCTGTTTGACAGATGCAGCACGCTCTGGACGCCCTGCTGAGTTTGATGATGACCCGCTGTTAACCGCACTTGAAGAAGACTGTTCAACAACTGTCGAAGAATTGGCCCAGAAACTCAATTCATCCCCGTCCACCACCATCGACATTTGCAACAACTCGGAAAGTGCCTAAGTTAGGAAAATGGGTGCCACATGAATTGTCGGTCGACAATCTGAGGGTGCGGGTAAACATTAGCACAGCTCTTCATTCCCGTGAACTCCAAGATCCGTTTTTGCACCGTTTAGTGACTGGTGATGAAAAGTGGATACTGTACCAGAATGTTAAGCGCCGTCGACAGTGGGTTTGTGCCGGAGAACCAGCGACACCACAGCCAAAAACAAATCTTCACCCTCGGAAGGTGTTGCTTAGTGTTTGGTGGGATAAAGGTGGTGTAATACACTTTGAAACCTTACCACACAACCAAACAATCACCGCTCAAGTCTACTGTCAACAACTGGATCGATTGAACACTGCACTAAAAGAAAAGAGACCTTTGGTTAATCGGAAAGGAATCGTGTTTCACCACGACAACGCACGTCCTCATACCGCTCGGATCATTTCTGCAAAAATTGACGAGCTTGGGTGGGAAAAATTTCCACATCCTCCAGACCTTGCGCCTTCAGATTATCATCTCTTCAGGAGTCTGCAAAACTATCTTGACGATAAACAGTATACTTCTTTAGATAACCTGCACACCAGTCTTTGTACGTTTTGGCCTCAAAACCGCCTGAATTTTATAAACATGGCATTGAAAAGCTTGTAGGACGTTGGCAGTGTCATTGATTCCGATGGAAAATATATACTAGATTAAAAAGTTTGTCGAGTTTTTTTTTTTGTCCTTCAAATTCCGATCTAAAAAACGACATTACTTATGGGATGACCTGATATATATATATATATATATATATATATATATTATAAAATATAATAGAGTAAAATAATTAACATTACTTTTCTACCAAACAATAAATATTGAAATTACACTCGTATGTTATGGCAACGCAGCTATAAATTCTAAACTTTTGTTTTATTTCGTGTAGAGAACGAGCGTTTAGTAGTTTATCACTATTTTTGTTCAAGCTTTCAAGCTTCGTCTCTAATAAGAGAACACGAGTTTCTCGACATGAAGCTTGCTTGTATATATATGTAGGGTGGGCGGAAAGTAGCTCCCTAATTTAAATTACATATAAATTATGTATAAATTGTGATTGTATTGTTATGGTGTGTTCTCTAAAGTGGTACAATTGTAACGTTCATTTTTTTTTTTCATTTCAGATTGAAGGGTAACATGGCTGAGCGTTAACACTGCAGGAGCGTGCCCAGTTGGCGGCACGGTACGAAGTTTGGCAATCTGTCGTTCGAGTTCAAAGATGGTGGCGGGCCATTCACGGACCACGTGCCCAAGTGGACCCGAAACAATCAAGAACTGCCACTCGAAGCTCATGACCACGGGGTCTGTGGCAGATGTTCGAAGATGTGGTCGCCCTTCGACATCCAGGGCCCAGGAGACGGTGCAGGCAGTTCAGGAAATGTTCGCACGGAGTCCACGAAAGTCAACTCGCCAGGCAGCTCGGGAAAGTGGACTCTCCCGCTACTCAGTGCGAACTGTGCTGAAGAAGGAGCTGAACTGGCGTGCGTGGAAGCCGCATTACTGCCAATCTCTCTCGGACGAGGACTGCGACATTCGCATGGAGTTCGGGGAAATCATGCTGGCTTGGCATGAAGACTGGCCCCATCTCTTCCGCAACATCCTCTGGAGCGACGAGGCGGTGTTCCACGTCGGAGGCTTTGTCAACCGCCACAATTGCCACTACTGGGCAGGAGAGGATCCCATGGTTACCGCTGAAAAACGGCAGAATCGGTTCATTGTAACGGTGTGGTGTGGTATGACCTCAGATCAGGTTGTGGGCCCGTTCCTTCTGCGCAACACCATGAATGCTGAGCGGTACCTTGCTATGTTGCGAAACGAGGTCTGGCCGGTTGTCAGCACATGGGAGAACATCGACGATCTGATATTTATGCAAGATGGCGCCCCTCCGCACTTCGCTCTTGTTGTCCGTGAGTGGCTGGATGCCCACTTCCCTGGGCGTTGGATGGGTCGTCGTGGTCACATCAATGGCCAGCCAGGAGCCCCGACTTGACACCGTGCGACTTCTTTCTTTGGGGGTGGGTAAAGGAAGAAGTCTACCGCACCAAACCGAGGACATTGGAAGAACTGGAGGACCGAATTCGGGAAGTCATGTCCTCCATCCCGCCGGAGTTCCTGCTAAAGTCAGTGGACGCCATTCCTGGGCGGCTCCAGAAGCTGGTGGAAAGAGTTGGAGCCCACATTGAATTTTCGAGAAAACCTACCATGTATGCCTACCTTTTCATATTATTTCTTCTGAAATAAATGGATAATATACGTATTTTTTTACCAATCCAAAATAGGGAGCTACTTTCCGCCCACCCTGTATATATACATACATACATACATACATATATAAGCAAGCAAGCTTCATGTCGAGAAACTCGTGTTCTCTTATTAGAGACGAAGCTTGAAAGCTTGAACAAAAATAGTGATAAACTACTAAACGCTCGTTCTCTACACGAAATAAAACTCAAATATTTAAAATTATTGACTAAACATTTAAACTTACGTCCTGAACTAAAACAAAAGTTTAGAATTTATAGCTGCGTTGCCATAACATACGAGTGTAATTTCAATATTTATTGTTTGGTAGAAAAGTAATGTTAATTATTTTACTCTATTATATTTTATTGGCACAAATTATAACACTTCCGCGACAACGGTTAATGGTACATTTATAGGGTGGGTCGTACTCAGGTGACAACATGAATCTGAAGGAAATCCTACCATCAGGGGTATCTAAATTATGTGTTTTTACATGGGGAATTCAAATATGAGCTTATTTTTTGGATAGGATAACTCTAACCTACATCATTTTGTATTTCTAAATTGCCAATTTTACCCTTTTGAACCCCTTTATAATATATTAAAAGATATAAGGTAAATCATTTATATTGACAAGGCCAAATCAACTTTACATATATTTATTAATAGGTGAACTGCATGTATATCACTGGATATAATTACAAAGATCATTCTCCTGACATCTTGAACTTTGCCAGGTTGCATAAATCCTGCTTTGACTCAGACTTGGACATCAGCTTCCTGCTGGTCTCCTGAGCCCTGATCCCTCCATCCCTCTTTTCCTGTGAGAAGTACTTAGCAGAAGCCTCAGTCACCATTTTAACAACCCTCTCAATGCTTTGTGTGTGCAAGGCCAGTTGCGCACCTCCATGGGGATTGGGGGTGTTGATGAAGTTTTTCACCTCTGAGGTGCTTAGAGAGCAGGTGAGAGGTGGCTCTGACACACCTTCTGACCAGCTGATCAAGTCACCGATGCTGGAAGCATCACAATTGATGTCAGGTGTCCTTCTGCTCTTAACAGAGGAGTCCCCCAGCTGAGTGTCCGGGTCCCCCTCTCCCCTGATGGCCAGGATTCTCTCCACCCCTTCAATCCTCTCCTTCTGATCCTCAGAGCAGAGTAGTGTTTGGAGGATGACTTCACTGTGGGCATACCAAGCAGATCTTCTCACAGTTGGCATCACAATATCCAGCACCTCCTTTCTCTGGGACTTGAGGCAGTCCAGCTGAAAGAGGATGTGCCTAGGCCCTTCGATCCAGGAGTGCTTGACCTTCACGTTGAACCAACATGGGTAATACACTCCAATGATGAATTCCACAATGAATTGCAGAATCTTCAGGTTCTTTCCTTTAAGTCCGTGCTTTGACACCCAGAGCCTGAGAAGTCTGTTCGCTGTGGTGAGCCAGCGGCTGTGGTTTACTGGTCCTATCTCTAACAGAGCCAGCCCTGCAGGAAATACTCCATCCCTGACTGCACAGACAATTTTATAGCCATAGATTGATCAGTTGAGAGATCTGAATGACCTTCTCAGGAAGCTTGATCAGTGGAGGGCCAACAGAGATTCGGGTGAAGTTTGGATTGATATCAAAGTCTGTAGCAGAATCAAGGAGCTTTTCTATTGGCCCGGATAATTTTTTGTCTGACAGAGTAGGGCCATCAAGGTCAACAATGAGATGGCGCAGGGGAAGTTCAACAGTGTGCAGGTTGCACACAACCAGACCAGCTTTCTCCCCAGGTGCAGCTCCAGCTTCCGCATTACTCCAGCTTTCACACCAGTGTTGACATTTGTGAGTCTCCTCCAATGGCCAACAAGGTCTTATCATAACCCCTCTCTTTCAGCCAGGCAAACAGGACCTTAGCAATCTTCTCCGCATGTGACTCCTCTTTAGTTGCTTTCTCTGGGGTAAAGTGGAACAGATAGTAGCTGCCAGCTCACTAACAACACTATAGTGTTCTTCCTTGATCTTTGCGGGAAAAGATTGGTCACTGCCCTCAGCTTCCATCATCACATTGGTCAGGTCAATCCGCCCACCAAACTGTATGATAATTACAATTAAGTGGAAGGCACACCTTTTATTTGAGTATTTAAATATTATTATTATTATATGAATTACATTATATGTGTTTATATGAATTAGTTAGAACAATGCTCTATGAGAGATAACGTGAGCAGCCATGATAGAAAACGTGAGAAGACATATTCTGGGGTAACTACAATAGTAAAATAATCAACAATTTAATAATAATCAACTGCAAAATGATGTAGGTTAGGGTTATCAGAATTAAATATTTTCTTCAGAATTGTATTCTATACACCAAAATACGTCATTTGAACACCCCTCTCCATTGATTTAAAAAAAATACATAGTATGACCCGCCCTAAATTTATTGGTACAAATTAACGTACTAATGGTAAAATTCAAGATAACAATTACGGAGAATTAGACTGGGTAAAATATACAAAATATATATGATATATACGACACGAAATTGCAGGCGAAATAGTGAAAGGTAAGAACGCGGCCAGAGATGTACTGGCAAAGGAATGGTTCACGAAGATGAAACAGCGATGCAATAGCGAGAGGATATCGAGGTGTTCTCAGTGCAGAAGCTTGTCGGGGACTGTTGAAGAGAGATGCTCATTTTTTGGGACTCTTTGCTCGTTCTTCGACATCCTTTGGGAGAAACCTTTGGTAGGTTTATTAAGGAAGTGGTGGGTAGATAGTTCTGATCCGAAGCTTCCCTCTTTAGTCCCTTTTCAAATAAATGATCATTGCTATTAGTTCGCGACGACGTACAAAACTTTTCTGATATCTTCCTCTCGTTTTCCAGCGGGAGTTTTTTTTTTTTTTCGTTTGAGTTGGTACGGTCGAGTTGGTACGGTTGGTACGGCCGCTACAAATTTAAAACCAAACTTTAAGTATCCTCTTATGGAAGAAAAAGAAGGAAACAAGAGACAAATTTAGAAGTAATTTTATGTTCAGACGATAATGCACATAAAACAAGATTTTTTTAATCATTTCACTGAAGATTTCAATAAATGATTAAATATTCGGCCATGCTGTATCGTATCTGTAATATTTTGACCCATCATTCATACACGACTATGAAGAGTAGTCGGATGAATCCCAGAATAGGCACCTGAAATCATTTTTAGGTGCTTAATCTGGGATTGAGGCAAAACACAGGTGCTTAATCTGGGATTGAGGAGAAAAAAATATAAACAGTTTTTAGAGATATAATTTCATTGTTTTTATCAATATTTGAAAAAATCAACTCTAACCTAACCTATATCTATACCAATTTATGTGGCAAGATAGATTTGCTTCAGATGGATTCAGAAACATTCGGGTTCATATTGCAGGAATTTATAATATCTAAAATTTTTCTTTATTTATTAAACCACTTTAAACCTTTTATAACTTTGCCTTTATTACATTTGTAATAAACTTTGTATAAACAATAAATTTTGTAATTATCAGTTTTTTTTTATTTAATTCCTTGCAAGGTGCCTATTCTGGGATTGACCCGAGTAGTCTATAGGCTAGCATTATTGTAGCAGTTATTTAATTTCCACGTGTTTCGATCCTACGCTGCCATCAGTTTCCAGTAGCATCTCATGTATGCGGTTTGTGTTGAGAGTGCACTCAAATAATATTTTGTTCTTGAATATAATCAGATATTTATCTAACAGCAGTTTGGTTTTGTGTTGTATTATTTTGTTTACAGTTTTACATTTGAGTCACCGATGATTATGCATAGCTAGTCTAAAAATATATATTATTTTGTGCAGATATGAAAAAATGTCTTAAGCAAAATGTTTTTAGAAACTATCGATTAATATGAATAAGTGCTAAACATTTTTATCTCCAATCAATTTTATTCGTGAGTGAAAGGGTTAAATTTCGATATTTAACGAAAGCTTTAATGAATTCCAATCTTATAAAAGTGATTCTCCTTCATCCTTAAGTTCTCTTCCTATAGCTTTAGAAATCCCTCTGAAAGTATTTAGATGATGGGAGAACTTATATAAAAATTCAGGTGTATAACTATGCCAAAGTAAAAGCAAAGTTAAGTTGACATTCCTAAACTTTGTGCATATTCGTCTCATCTTTTCCCTGAAGGTACACAACTTTACTAAGAAGAATAGTTGCCATATTTTGGCTAGTTCTTACGCAAACAAAAATCTTGAAAGATCAAGTCTATAACATAGTTCTCAAATCCCATGCAATTTCAGCGTATCACTATAAAGTTGTTTGGGGGAAAAGCGGTTAAACTTGATCTGGCAGTGAATTTTCTTAGCATTTTTAATAACTCATTATTTTAGGATTTGTCCCTCATATACGCCTACTAAATAAGCGAATCTTTCGCGGCCTTATTTTAATAATAAGACCAAGTTTTAACTCTTAATAAAACGGTAAAAAAAACTTTTACATTTTGTTGCTTTGCTACTAGAAACTAACCGAGAATAAACCGCATTTTTAAACTTTATTATGAATTATACTAAAACAGTCTCAGTCTCTCTCTCAAATTTTTCAGGGGCCGTTTAAAAATTACTTAACGCTATTTTTGCTAAAACTTGACACCCCCACCCCCTTGTAATGTTCCGTAACGCTAGACCAGACACCCCACTAAGATATTATGTAACCCCTAATAGGGGGTGTCTGGTCTAGCGTTCCGGAACGTTATAATGGAGTGGAGGGTGTCAAGTTACAGCAACACTAACATTACATAATTTTCGAGCGGCCCCTCAACTGCACCTGAAGATGGCTATATAGCTTTTGCACCGAAAGTTATATTTCATAAACACTATCTTCCGCATTCATTGTGATATTTTATACCAGACCTTAAGTCATCATAAAACTCAACCGACAAACTTATATTTTACCTATGTCAAAATTCTGAGTTTTTTATATAATTTCGAATTACATTATTACAGGACTTTGTACGAGTATATTGTACTCTGCTTCAATTCTCATGAGCGGAATTGTACAAAACTATCCATTTAATAGTTAAAAATTAAGTTAATAGAAGTTAAAAATCTTAAAATGAGCAAGAATAAAAGAGCAAAAATGTCTAACGATTACCCAAAATGAAATAATTAAAAGAGGAAAAAGTGCCTCGCCTCGATCCAGTCCTGTAATAACACGATAATGATTAAAATGGGTGACACGGACATCGTTTATACGTCGAGTCTCTTAAGGCATCTTCTTCGTGGCACTTTTCTTCTCCTTTTCCCTCTGGCACTCTTGTCCTTGCACTCATTTATTGGAGGAAATCCATTCTCTGTCCATTCACGTCTGAAGCTCTTTTCTAAGGAGGGAAAAGTGCAGGAATGTTGTAATAAAAAAATAAAAAAAATAAAAATAAAAAAAAAAAAAAAAATAAAAAGCTTCAAAAATTCATTCTATTTCTGACCCGAGCACAAAATTCTCAGATTTCTTCGCTCACACTTTTCAACCTCCCGCGCACGCACGCATTAATATATATATTAGTCGATTCCGGTTAATGGGGCCGCCGGTTAACTTTGGGCAGCCGGATTATTAGGCCAAATTTCTAAAACAAAAACGAATAATTGAAATATCATACTATTAAATCCGCATATTAGGGACAATCAAGCCGCTTTATTGTTCCGCAGTGTGACATCGTGATGCTACACACACACACAATTACTTTATTTGGTAATAATGAACACGATTGGTTGATGGTGGCGTTGTATGGATGATGTACAGAGTGTGCGTTCTTACTTTATTTGGTGATACAACGTAATTAGGCTCACAAAAGGCTGAACAGTATTAGTGTGATTCAAGATGTCACGGCGACAAGACCTTTCACTTTCTCAAAAAATTGATCTGTTGGATAAGATTAAATCCCCGCCGGCAAACAGCAGTTAACGTCAATTGGCGGAAATAAGTGGCGTGCCGAAATCGACCATTGCTGCTACGCCGATTATGACGATTGTGACGAGAGCATTATAGAGCAAGTAGCGGCAAAGCATCTTCAAAGAGATCCAGATCCAGACAGCAACGATGACGATGAACCTGAGCCTCGAAAAATAACGTATGCAGAGGCTAAAGCGCACTTAAGTGCCTTACAAAAGTATTTCATGCAAGATGGAATGACGGTGTTCTCAATCTGTTTTAGATGCATGCAGTGATTTTGTTGGTTCACAATCAGTAAAATCTGAAACAACCCACTTCAGATAATTTTTCTGCGCAATAAACATGTGCGCGCTTCATTTTTATGGTCCTTTGTAATATATATATATATATATATATATATATATATATATATATATTATATATATATATACATACCATGCCTCACTAAACACTGCTTTTTATTAAATAAATGCTTATCTTTTATGGTTTTATTTTTTCCCCGATAGAAGATAGGTTCGTTTAATTGGGCCAGCCGCTTTATTGGAACAAAACACACGAGTCCCGTTGTGTCCCAATTAAAAAGAATCGACTAATTTTATATATAAACCCTGATGAAGTAAATTATAAAAAATTCCAAAACTTTGGCCAGAAAATTTGCTAAGTATTTTTCATTTGAATGGTGTTCCTGCGAACCTTTTATTAACTTAGCAAATGTTCAAACTGCCGTTTATGAAGGTCATTTTCCTTACATAAACTAAATTGCAACTCGCACTTTTCTCTTCTCTTTTCCTTCCCTTACCCCTTTACCCTTTTGGTTACCATGACAACATATATATATATATTGTGTGTGTGTTGTGTGTGTGTGTGTGTGTGTGTGTGTGTGTGTGTGTGTGTGTGTGGCGCGCGCGCGCGTGTAAGAGAACCGAATAACGTTTTCAGCACGTGTAATGGGCCGTTTTTTAATAAAAACAATAATCCGAGTGGTTGCTTCTCATTAAAACATTACATTTTTTAAAAAGAACCAATAAATTAAGGAAGTTGGTTGTGTACCTTTAGCCAATGAAAAATTTTTAAAATATTAATAGGTAAAATAATTTAAATCAAATGACACAGTTTTTATTATTAATTAAAATTATATACGTTTTTATAAAGCTGGATTTTGTTAATTTTCTATTGTCGTTATCATTAATAGGTGTAAAGACTAACCGTTAAATTAATATTTTGTTGTGTTGACTGAACACGATTAAATACAGGACTATCAACCAGAGCTGTACGCACAGGATATTTACTGTATGTGGTAAATCCGCTTATTAATCTCAACACTTTCTCCAATATAATTTATGAAGCAATCATTGCGAGGAACTGCATAAAGTATGGCATCTTAGGATTTAATACTTTGTGATTTTTGGTATAATTTTATTTTTAATTACTTTCAATAAATATTTTTAATTCGCTCAGTAACAGGTAATTAATTTCTGTTTTAATTAAAACAGGTAGTGTCAGAATATTTTTCCTGGTTAGATTATTCTCTTTTACACTCGTAAAGTTTATTTCGAGTGCCATAGTTAGTTTTACTAATAAATTCCTTCGTATAACCCAATTTGGCAAAAACTTCCCCGACATGATTAATCTTCCCTTCTAAAAAATTACGAATTATGGACTCGGTGTCTTCTCAAAAGTAACTCTGAAATCGCTCCATATTTCGTATTATCCGTAATGAAACTTTCTATAAATTTTAAATTCGAATTTCGCATAACACAAACGTCTGAAAAGGTGAGATAACCATTGTTTTCTTTTTCGTAATTAATCGTATGGAGGTTCCAAACTATTGAGACTCTTAAGCAAATCTTCAGTATATTAATATTTTCCTTGAATTACTTCAAACTATTAATATTAAATCTAAATAAATTAATACAGGTATCGATGGAACAGTTACTCTTTCCAAAAATTCCATACATAAAGGTCAGAGGGAACCGGGAATAAAGGAGAGCTCATTGAAAGACACTGACAGCAATCATTAAAACTGAAATAATTATGAGAAACGCAAAATCAGATTAAAAGCGTAAAAAGAAGTTAAAATTGCGTTATCGAATATTCCTTCATACAACCCAGTGGTGAATACTTCATCAGGAATAAGAGACTACGCCGAAATTAACAATTACTTTACATCTCAGATCCACAGTCTTTATTTTGTCGGTGAAATCATCCTTTGAAAACGAGCTTTTGAAATAGTTTGAAATTTTGTCGGTGAAATCATCTACTCCACAGATACGAAAGAATCTAAGAATCTAAGAATAAGAATCTAAGAATCTAAGAATCTAAGAATCTAAGAATCTAAGAATCTAAGAATCTCTCTCTCTCTCTCTCTCTCTCAAAGGAATAGACAGGGTAGATTACAGAAACTTATTCTCACTTAATGCCAATCCAACAAAAAATAATGGGTTTAAACTGGAACTAAAGACATTTAGGACCTCTCTCTGCGGAAATTTCTTTTCCTATAAAATAGTTAATATCTGGAACCAACTTCCCTCAGAGGTTGTTTACAGCCAAAGTGTAAGTGTGTTTAAAAATAGGCTAGACAAAGTACTGAATACTCTCATAGTTCAAGACTAAAAACATAAGAAAACTCTGCAGGAGTTCGCTTGCACGGTGTCTCTGTGAGCAAGGTAAATATAGAGCTATTATATATTCTCCACTTTCCTGTAAAATTTCCTTGGCTACTTTTCCCAGGTCAAGGTATTTTCTTCAACCTTTTTTCCGTACCTGCCTCTGGCAGGGAGGGAGCGGAGGGTGGGGAGAGAGCCTTCTACTTTTCTATCCAGTTTTCTACTACTGCTAGGATAGTTGAAAGAAAAATAAACTTTTAATAACAGGAACAGTTCCTCGTGGATCAGTTCAAGAAAAGGTTAGACCAAATCTTGCACACTATTTGAGTGTGTAGAAAATTTTCCCTGGCACCCGTTGTCATTGGTACCTCCTCGGTATGGGCCGCAAGGCCTTTTGAGGTACTTCTTTTCCTTGTAACTCCTTGTAACTCTCTCTCTCTCTCCGTTAAAGGATGGAAGCGGCGTTCTGCGGACCTCCGACGCGAACATCGCTAATGTGCTTAATGAGTACTTTGCGGGAGTGTTCACCAGGGAGGATACCCGCGTCATCCCCGAGCCAGGCGTGAGGCACGAAGGTGCTGGCCTGGATAGTGTTAGATGTACCGCGACAGTCGTTGCCGATAGAATAGACAAACTGAGCGCGTTTAAGGCTCCTGGGCCAGACCAGTTTCTCCCCAGAGTGTTGCGAGAAGTGCGCGACCAGGTGGCTCCCCACCTGGCTACAGTCTTCAACAAATCGTTAGAGATGGGCCAGGTGCCTGGTGACTGGAGGGAAGCCAACGTGACCCCTATCTTTAAGAAAGGGGATCACGAAAGTCCAGGGGAACTATCGTCCCATTAGTCTCACTTCAGTTGTAGGTAAATTATTAGAAGGGATAATGGCTGATAGGATCGTTGACCATTTGGATTCCTACAAGCTGCTTGGGGACTCCCAACATGGGTTTAGACGGCATAGGTCGTGTCTCACCAACTTGCTCGAGTTTTTCCACGTCATGTTGAGTGAGTACGAAAGAGTAGGGCGATTGATATACTTTATCTCGACTTTCAGAAAGCCTTGATAAGGTACCTCACCGCCGGCTAATGGCGAAAGTGCGCGCGCTGGGTATCGGTGGGGAAATAGGTAGGTGGATTGAAAACTGGCTGAGGAAATAGGCTGCAGAGGGTGGTAATTAAAGGGGTAGTTCGGGTTGGGCCTCGGTCACTAGTGGGGTTCCTCAGGGTTCCGTTTTGGGGCCACTGTTGTTTATCATTTACATAAATGATATCGACGGGGGCATCGTCAGTCGGATCGCCAAATTCGTTGATGACACCAAGCTTGGGGCCAATGTTGGGACGCCCGAAGCGATCGAGGAACTGCGGCGGACCTAGGTAGGATAGGAGATGGTCGAAAAATGGCAAATGCCGTTTAACTTGGGTAAATGCAAAGTGATGCACATTGGCTACGCCAATCCCAAGTCGGGACTAATCGATGTTGGGTAGTAATATCGAGGTGATGATTTAGAAAAGGACTTGGGTGTGCTAATTAGCAGCGATCTTAAGTTTACGGAACAGTGTGTAGAGGTGGAAAAGAAAGCCCAGAAACTATTGGGTTATATCAGGAGGCAATTTCAGTTTCGGAACAAGGAGATTGTGCTCTTACTATACAATTCCTTGTTCGGCCGCACCTGGAGTATGCTGTGCAGTTCTGGTCGCCCACCTCAGGAAAGATATTGAGAGGCTGGAGCGAGTGCAGGCGAGGGCCACAAAGTAATCCCTTCCGTTAGGCATATGGGTTACAATCGACGGTTTCGCGCCCTGAACTTGTTTTCGCTTGAAACTCGGAGGCTGCGCGGTCAAACTGATCGAGGTTTTCAAGCTCTTACGCGGGTTCAACGAGTCGATTTTAGAAGTATGTTTAGTTTAAATGATAACCCAACTCGCAACAATGGTTGGAAGTTGGATTTGAAACGGTTTAGGACTAGTGTGTGTGGGAATTACTTTACGTATAAGATCTGTGACACATGGAACAGGTTACCTTCGGAAGTTGTGAACAGTTCCTCTGTGGATCAGTTCAAGAAAAGGGTAGACCAAATCTTGCACACTATTTGAGTGTGTACAAAATTTTCCCTGGCACCCGTTGCCATTGGTACCTCCTCGGTACTCTCCTTGGTACTCTCTCTCTCTCTCTCTCTCTCGAAAACAAATATTTTTAAGAACTAAAATAGTTTTGACTAAAGTTGCTTAAAAGCTGGTGGAAAAGCCTCTTTGTCCTCCCGAAGGTGTAACGTAAAAATCTTAAAAAGTATTCAAATATGTTAGTTTCAATATTTATAAAATATTAATGGAATGTTGGAGTAAAATAACCTGTAAATCTTCTGAACAGTTTCAACCTGAGACCGACAAACGTGTAAAATTAATTAAAAAGCTGGGATCACCTGAAGATCAGGGCCCCCAGTCCCCCATGTATTCTCGTTTTTTGCTTTACAGTACCAAACAATAATAAATAAAAATGAGTGCCCGGTTAGGTCAACTGTACGCCCTTGACGATTGGTTAGGTTAAGTCGTGATATTTTCGTTAGTGTTAACGAAGACATCATTTGGTAATTGAGGCTGGGGGCCTCTGATCTCCACGTAATCCAAAAGCCGTCATGACAGGTTTACCAACCAAACACATCAATATTTTAATAAAATTTTCACAATACACAATAAACAACCTGAATTTTTGATTGAATTAACCTTTATTGATGAAACAAATAAGGATCAAGTAAAGATAAGCACCCCCAACCTTTTTTAGTTAGCTTTATAAGGCTAACTAACGAAAATATCACGACCTAACCTAACCAATCGTCAAGGGCGTACAGTTGACCTAACGATTGGTTAGGTTAAGTCGTGATATTTTTCGTTAGTTAGCCTTATAAAGCTAACTAAAAAAGGTTGGAGGTGCTTATCTTTACTTGATCCCAAATAAGTACAGTTGTGAAATTGAACTACTTATTCAATTTAATTTGGTCTTTAAAGCACGAGGCTTTACTGGGCTTTACTAATCCCAAGACTTACACTTAAGAATAAGAAAGCAAAACAAATCATTGTAATAAATCTGGTTAAATCGCAGAAAAGTGTATCTTTAATTTTAAACAAAAATTTGTACACTGACTACGGATTATATTAACTTTCAAAATACGTAATGATGAGAATGGTACTTTTGCAATTTAAGGCGTTTTCCTTAAATTTTACGACAACTTTAATAGTGACGACTAGAATGCTATTAGATTGTCCGCTTCGACTCGAGGCTGGTGAACAGAAATGATGAGTTTGTTTTCCAGGGTCGGATCCAGGTTCTAGGGAAGGTAGTCTAGGGGAAGTACCAAAAGGGCAGTCAGAAATTACAAAGCCCTCGCCCGGACTCTAATCTCGCGACCTCCCGATCAGCAGCCCAGCGTCTTAACCACTAGGCTACCCAGGGTACCTATTTATCTACCAACCAATTTTTATTGCGTAGAAGGATAAGCAGTTGGGTTTGCTGCGCGCTGGCTGCCGTCACCGGGTTTCGAAGCCAGAGTCGGTGGATTTATAGTCAGCAATGCTAACCACTACACCACCGAGGCGCATCAGCATTACCAATTAATATTTTTTTTATGCTTTTTAGAACTTTTGTTTTCAGACAAACTTTTTGTTTGTGGGATAACTTTCCCAAACTTTACCTAAAATGTTTCGAAACAGATAGAAATGGTGAAAACGGCTCGTTGATGGTGAGCCCATTTCACGACAATAATAATAATAATGAATGCTTAAGACTGTCATTTTCAGATAAAGAAAATGAGAGGGAAGAAGAAAGAAAATGAGGGGAAGAAGAAAGAAAATGAGAGGGAAGAAGAAAGAAAATGAGAGGGAAGAAGAAAGAAAATGAGAGGAAGAAGAAAGAAAATGAGAGGGAAGAAGAAAGAAAATGAGAGGGAAGAAGAAAGAAAATGAGAGGGAAGAAGAAAGAAAATGAGAGGGAAGAAGAAAGAAAAAATGAGAGGAAGAAGAAAGAAAATGAGAGGGAAGAAGAAAGAAAATGAGAGGGAAGAAGAAAGAAAATGAGAGGGAAGAAGAAAGAAAATGAGAGGAAGAAGAAAGAAAATGAGAGGGAAGAAGAAAGAAAATGAGAGGGAAGAAGAAAGAAAATGAGAGGGAAGAAGAAAGAAAATGAGAGGAAGAAGAAAGAAAATGAGAGGGAAGAAGAAAGAAAATGAGAGGGAGAAGAAAGAAAATGATGAGGGAAGAAGAAAGAAAATGAGAGGGAAGAAGAAAGAAAATGAGAGGGAAGAAGAAAAGAAAATGAGAGGGAAGAAGAAAGAAATGAGAGGGAAGAAGAAAGAAAATGAGAGGGAAGAAGAAAGAAAATGAGAGGGAAGAAGAAAGAAAATGGAGGGAAGAAGAAAGAAAATGAGAGGAAGAAGAAAGAAAATGAGAGGGAAGAAGAAAGAAAATGAGAGGGAAGAAGAAAGAAAATGAGAGGGAAGAAGAAAGAAAATGAGAGGGAAGAAGAAAGAAAATGAGAGGGAAGAAGAAAGAAAAGGAGAGGGAAAAAGAAAGAAAAGGAGAGGGAAAAAGAAAGAAAATGAGAGGGAAAAAGAGAAGAAAATGAAGGGAAAAGAAAGAAAATGAGAGGGAAAAAGAAAGAAAATGAGAGGGAAAAAGAAAGAAAATGAGAGGGAAAAAGAAAGAAAATGAGAGGGAAAAAGAAAGAAAATGAGAGGGAAAAGAAAGAAAATGAGAGGGAAAAAGAAAGAAAATGAGAGGGAAAAAGAAAGAAAATGAGAGGGAAAAAGAAAGAAAATGAGAGGGAAAAGAAAGAAAATGAGGGGAAAAAGAAAGAAAATGAGGGAAAAAGAAAGAAAATGAGAGGGAAAAAGAAAGAAAATGAGAGGGGAAAAGAAAGAAAATGAGGGGAAAAGGAGAAAATGAGAGGGAAAAGGAGAAAAATGAGAGGAAAAGGAGAAAATGAGAGGGAAAAGAGAAAATGAGAGGAAAAGGAGAAAAATGAGAGGAAAGGAGAAAATGAGAGGGAAAAGGAGAAAATGAGAGGGAAAAGGAGAAAATGAGAGGGAAAAGGAGAAAATGAGAGAGAGAACAAAGTTTCTCCCAAGGTCAGGTCCCTCCTTCTCGTAGTCAAATTGCTGTTGCGAAAAAATGTTCTCAATGTGCAGTCCAACCCCTCCCCCTTGAAACATTACCAACACAGAAAGAACACATCTACAGGTTCTTAGGAGGAGAGACATCCGATACTTCTCTCGATGAAAAATTGTAGATCATCATCATCTGACCTTTCTGATGACCTACGAACGACCACTAGAATCATGGAATGTTCCAGAGCGGATCATTAGAGTAGAAGGTGGTCTGAAAGGATGCAAATCTAGGAAGAAGCTTTGTCAATAAGAGGCCGACAGTAAGAAATGGCATGAAGGCCTTCTATGGAAAAATTATATTCCAATCCAATCATAATGAATTGACATTTTAAAAAGATGAAGCTCCGTGTCAGACTGAGCTTGCTGCCAGAGATGTCCGCATTTAGATGATGTCTGTTCAAGAAGGAAGGTTAAAAGGTAGAAGAAAATTTAAAGGTAAGTAAAAATTTTAAAGCAGAGGAGAGCATCCGAGTGAAAATCCTACTATACTTTTTTTTTGATCTGACAAATGCTTCTAACGAGGGGGGGGGGGTTTAAGGCAAGATAAGATCTTTCTTTTCCGTAGCACTTGTTAGCGCCTTGTCGCGCTTAAAATTTACTTTATCATAAAAATGAAATAGATTAGGAAGCTTTTTTTGTGAAGACATCTCGTTTGAGGTTAAACACTTTTGCTTTGGTTTTTTATATTTTCAGGTTTCGGTTCGATAGATATAATGCTGTATCTACTTTTAGATTAGGGTCTCGTCTTACGTAATTTATTTTATTTCATACCAAATTTGCGCATGTGTTTAGGACTATGTTTATTTCTTACCTCGTTTATGAGATAAATTATAATGCTAAATTTATGAGAAATAGTTAAGGGCTTATGCTAAGTGTGGAACGAGTGATTCTTTGCTAAATCACGAAAAACGAGGCGTTATTTTCTGGTTCTAAGTTGGGTTTTTCTTTCATTGTATTGATATTATTGCGGAGAACAGAGTGAACAATGATGTTTTTGAAATAATTACAATTACCATGGTTACTAGGATGAGCACTTTTATATATTTTTTGTTCTGTATACAGTACAATGCATTATTATTTAGTTTTACATTTTTTTTTTCCGATGTAAATGCCATAAGCTACCTTATTGGTAGTTAGTGTGAGATTAAAGTGTGCGAAACTCGGTAATTTATACGCAACTTTTTTTTTATTTTTATTTTTGGCCAGATCATATTATGTTCATGTTTGAAATTTACATGGATATTATAGTCAATGCAATGAAAAGTTTTGAGTGCCGGTTTTGCAAAAATAGTGTGTGTGTGTGTATATATATTAGTTAAAATAGCCATTTTTTTTATGCAAATAAAATATACATTTTTATATTTATTTTTAATGAAACATGTTATAGTATGATCACCATTGACATGAATAATCTGATTTAAATGTGCTCTAAAATTTTTGAACAGTTTGTGATAAGATTAGCTTCTGTTGTTTTATGCGAGAAGCCATTTTTAAAAATGTCAAAGTAAAATATATACTACACATAATCATGCGCACCGTAAACTTTGCATAAATAACTGAAAGAATATCGCGGCAAATAAGTTTTGTTTTTCACGAGAAAACTTGAAATATATACAAACATACATATATACACATATATATACATACTATATACACACACACACACATATATATACATACATATATACACACACACACATATATATATATCTGCTTTAAACTGAATGCATTTTATTGCACTTGCTGTCAGCAAACAGGTACGAGTATGATCATTGGAGAGATCCGTTGGAAAATAAACAAATGAATTGTAAAAAACGCCGTAAAATAAATAAAAGACCAAATTACACCAATGTTAAAAAACGGTTTTTCTCGCAGTGAAATATATATTTCAATGGCAAGAGGTTTATATGCACTATTTTGTATATTTACAAGTAAATATATGTGTACACACATACACACACGTGTATGTGTAAATATATGTGTACACACACACACACCTTTAGTCTTAACTTCCTGTCTTCGAACGACAGTTCAGGATCAACCTGAGGTTGATCCTCTGCCACATCTGGAATTATTTGCAAGATTTGAGGGAGGAGAGAGTTAATTTCCATTCCCCTCTTGCCCTCATAGGCAGTATATTATGGTGTTTAAAAGTTTAAGAATCTGTGTTCATACTATCGTTTTCACGTGACTGAAATATATGTTAAATCTGTTAAATGGATACTAAGCTGCTTTTATCAGTGGCTGCGAAACGTCCTCAAAAACTAGATTACCTGACTAAAGCCGTAAACATGTCTTAGACACTGAGCATGTCTTTTTAATTCTAATTAAAGACATGTTTTAGGTTTACATTTTAAGTTACAGTGCGCTCGAAATTCTACCAAACCGCGACTTTAAAGGGGAAAGGCATGTTCTTATCTTCAGTTCACGGATGTACGCAGAATCCCTTATTTGGCGTTTGTTTATTCGGACTGAATAGCAGACAGCCATTACTAAGAACATAATTTCTCTTTAGCGTATACAACTTTCTTTCACGACACTTGCATCAAAGTCACGAAAGATTAATTTGCTCGAACGGGGTTGACTTGATTATTTATTTATATATATATATATATATATATATATATATATATATATATATATATATATATATATAAATGATAATATAATTTTTCTTAAATATAAGCAAACACTGTAAAAGTCGAATAATAAAGTATGTAATTACTATATACAATATGTATATAAGTCGTATTTGCCAGTACTGTATATTATATATAAACTCCAACAGTCCCTAATCTTAAAAGTTTAAGAGAAGGTTTGCGTGATAAACCATAGTTCATCCCTACCTAATAATTTGAACCAACTAACACTCTCTTTCAGAATCAAGAGGTAATAAGCCATATTCCGGTTCCTGCAGTTTGCTTGATTATAAGAGGATATGAGACGAACGGAAGTGGATGGAATTATGTAAAATTGTTACGTTCTGAGGAATTGTCCCAAATCATGTGAAGAGATTTCTCGCATAAATTATCCAATATAGAATGTGTGAATATGATAATGTGGTCATTTTCATTAAAGGAAAGATGCGTATACGGTCGTATGTATTCTTCTCTCATTAGTGACGTACAATTGCAGCCAGAATCTTTAACATCGCTTCCCGTTGATTAGCGAAGTTGAATGACATTGGGTCTGGGTAGTAGTAGTAGTATGAGATCGTCCTCCGCATCCAGATGATATACCGACTCGTGGTTCGGATCCTACGTAAAGCTGTAGATCCTCACGTCATATGACCTTAGATATTGCGAAGGAGGTTAAAAAACTATCAAACAACAACAAAAATAGTCGTGGGCAAGATTCCTGAAACACATTTTATCATGGTTGTGAAGGAAACTATTTACAAACACGTAGTAAATCATATTAAAAAACTTAATAAGGTTTATGAATGAATGACTAAGTTGCAAGATCAACTATGATTGATAAGGGATAATGCGCATTTGTAATTTGGATGTTAAGTCACCGTCTGTTATCTTTCACCAGTTTAACCAGTTTAACCAGTAATTAAGTGTCTTTAGCCTAATTAACGTTTGTCTTTATTATATACAGTTCATTAAATGTTTGGTTATCCGGAACAAAGGCATATGGAAAAAAAGGCGACCCCCATCCCCTTGGAATACTTTTCTATAGAAAAGCTCTATGAAGACGAACCAATTATTTTTCAACATGACCTGGCTTCAGCTCATGCGGCTCGTGCAACATTTGCGTGGTTTGATACTTACGAAATTGAAGTACTATCCTGGCCAGCTAATTCTTCCGATCTTAATTCGATAGAAAATCTTTGGAATATTGCTAACAGAAGGTCCAAAAGCGTAAACCAGGAGCACTTAGCGAAGTGAAGACGCGTTTGATGGACAACCTGGCAATCGATAACTACAGAAGAATACAAGAGGCTTGTCGACTCGATACCACAACGATTGGAGGCCGTAATCAAGGCTAAGAGTGGACCAACTAAATACTAAGAGGCGAAGTAAAAAGTCTTTGATAAAAATTTAATATATTGGCAGTACTGAATGAACATAATGAATTTATTCCTTTTTTTTTGTAACACTCGACAAGATATTTTAATCTTTTGATATGTCGCTACGGCTACATTAACTTTTCACTATGTAATAAGGTTTTTGCTCTATTTTATTTTCAAAACTGGCACGCAGAAGCGTCTTTTTATTATAATAACGTCACATCTACTCAATATTCCTCATAAAGGTGTATAATTTAAAAGTATTATAAAGGTCATGAGCGCATTTGAGACGGTAGTCTATTTTTTTTGGGGGTCCGGAATTGTATACTAAAAAAATACTCTTCAATTTGCCTCTGTAATCGAGGATCAATTTAGGAGAGAAGATCCTGGTTGCGTATAACGCCTTCGTTTAGTATTTTCTTTACGCAGGAAGGAGGGACCCAAGGGCGGATGCCCACAAAAGCGCCCCCCCCCCCAAAACTGAAGAAAGATATCCAAAATCAAAGTCAAAATCATATCGAAACTTCTTTAGGACTTAGCTAGAAATGTCACGCAAGATATAAAATGAAGTTCTGGGTTTGTTTTTATTTTGGAAAATACCTGTAATTATTTTTTAAACGACGAAGGTACTTCCTGAAGACAAAATACTGTTTATCGATACAAGTAAGCTCCTTTACGTTTCCATAAAAACGAAAATTTTAAGTGTATCTAAAAATTTTTTAAATTTCATTGCTTAATTCAATTTACCATAAATTATATTATATTATATTTATACCTTTAGTTAACCTTTGGCTAGCTTCCGCCCGAATTGTTCATTCTGACGAAGGTCAAGCTTTTCACTCCACCTTAGACCTACAGTTTAACGTGGAATCCGAACCACGCCCCACCAGTAGCTCAGTGTCTTAACCACTAGGCCTCCCAGGGTACCCACTTATCTACCAACCACTTTTATTGTGTGGAAGGATGAACAGATGGGTTTTGTTGCGCGCCGGCTGCCGTCACCGGGTCTCGATCCCGGGGCCGATGGATTCTTAGTCAGCGACGCTAACCACTATACCACCGAGGCGCATCAGGCGTTATTATACATTATATATATATATATTAGTGATGTAGCAGTTGTCATTTTTCATAGCTCTGCGTTTGCGGAGCTTACAAATAGAGCTCCGCGCGGTTGCGGTTATGTACCCTATAACATCATAATATTACCTAAGAATAAACAACACAATAAAAGATCACGTTTTAGCCACACTTTTCACAGTTTACAATATAATGACTATAATCTAAACTGTAAAAAGTGTGTTTCCAGGATGCGGGACGAGGACCCAACGCGTTTTATATCCCACCAACCACTTTCCCCAACCACCGCCCATTCGAAAGTGGTGTACACTGTATATATATATATATATATATATATAAATATAATATATATATATACTATTTAATCCTTATATTTAAATTGAATTGCTGGGGGCTGTATTTCAAAACTAAAAGTTTTTTAGCTTTGTCCCCCTTCAGCCTATTCGTTTTTTCATCGTAGATGGTCTTTGCTCCATTAAATAATTGTTCACTAGGAACACTCGAGGGAGGACATCCGAAGTATGTCCGAGCCAGTTTGCTCAAATTTTTGTATTTCTTTTGATTTGACCTCCACCAAGCCAAAGCATCATCATCTTGTACAATCCTTTTCTCTTCGTGATATTTCTCGATCATGCAAGTTATTATACATCTATCCATCCAGTCCAAATAGCAATTCTAGACATGTCGCAATTAGGGCGTAGCAAACTTACTTTTTGGCACCCTTGAGTGAAGTGAAGGCATGAGGCATGACAGGAACAGCATTTGGCGACGTTTATAGCATTTATAGTCATTACATTAGCATTTATAGCATTTGGTTGCCCTCGTAAGAAGATATCCTCAAACAACCGCACTGATAAATGCGGTTGCAGTTGCGGTTGCTCCGCAATTGCAGACAACCGCTACATCCCTAATATATATAAAAGTATTGAAAAATTAGTTACTTTCCAATAATGGATTGGAGTTGCCCAATATTCGTTATTTGGTATATTCGCTTCAAAAAGCCTTTCGTTTAGCGTTTGGAAATACTTCAGAGCAACCAATTTTGGCTTAATGTTTACTCGTTTTCATTTCCAGTACTTCCATTTTATCAAATTGCAGTGTATTTATGTAACCGACTGTATAAAAGTATAAAATAAAAGCATTTTCACCGAGTTGTCGAGTGTCGAATTCCCTCTCTCTCTCTCTCTCCTCCCCCCCCCCCCTATAAACCACCGATTCCTCTTTATGAATGTAAGTGGACCGTATTTTCTGATATCTTTTATTTTTTGTAATGTTAATTATTTTTAGGTGGTTTTCTTTAGAGTTTCATTTTTAGCGATGGTTTGTCATGGACAACAACTCTTTAATTAGTTGGATTTTTAGTTTATATATCTAGTGGAATCCATTAAAGGTCTTTGGGATTTGTTTTTCAGCTTTGATTTTATGTTCATGCTTAATACCACCTGGCTACACTGTAATGTATAGTGTGTATATACGGAAAGCTGACAAAAGTAAATAGACACCACGATGATTGTCCTCAGGAACAAATGGCAGAGCTCATCAGTGGAGTGCCAGAACGTATGTCGGCTTTATATAAATGCAAGGGGCGGGGAAAGCAACATCATTGTAACTATAGTGATTTAATAAATTTATTATTTACTGACTTTTGTTATCAAACCAAAAACTAAGTATAGAAAAACCAAAAGGTGTCTACTTTTTGTCAACCCTATATATATATATATATCTTATTTTATCTTGTAAAGCTAAATCTCTTTACCAAACTAGATTTAGTTCTTAAAATTTTATTTTTGTGAAACCCAAAAACATACATTCCAAATTAAATAAATAAAGTAATCGGATAAATAAGTAATTGGGTGTTAACAGTTTATATATATATATATATATATATATATATATATATATATATATAAATGACTTAACACCCAATTACTTTATTTATCCGATTACTTTTATTTATTTAATTTGGAATGTATGTTTTTGGGTTTCACATAAAAATAAAATTTTAAGAACTAAATCTAGTTTGGTAGAGAGATTTAGCTTTACAAGATAAAATAAGATTGGTATGTTTTCATCCCTACATAATTTCGAAAGCTAAGATGATTGTCTTATACCATATTTTCAGATTGTATGGCATGAAGAGCTCCAATGAGAGAATAAATCTTCATAACATTTGCATTTTGTATATATATATATATATCATTTATATATTGTGTTCATAAATTATCTTTACAAATTCAAATCATAATAAAAAAGGAATGAAATGACGTACAATGATGTAGTTTACTGCATGTGAAAGAACGTCTCGCAAAGTTTGTTTTGACATGAGGAGAGTTGCTAATATTACGGACCTAAAGAACAGGGTTACTGATGCCCCTGGGACCTTCAGTGAAGAAGTACTAAATCAGACCTAGATGGAGATCGAATATCGCGTCCGACGTGTTACGCGCGATAAATGACGCTCGCGCAGAAGTACACTACAGTATATTGCCAATAAAACTTTGAAAGATGTTCTTTCACGTGCAGCAAGCCGCATCATTGTATCTGATTTCATTCCTCGCTTATTACGGTTTGAATTTGTAAAGATACTTATGGATACTGTACTTTTCATTTTGTGTATAAGTAACGCTTAGGTTCGCGCGTCTGTTGAATATTTCTCTTATTGACCTGCAAATAGACATTTCATGACTACAAACCTACAAATTAATACATCTAAAACTGATTAATTTGGAAATGTTTCACTATAAAATTAAGTGAAAGTTAATCTAAGTTAATCTAAATTAAGTACTGGTATTTACAAAAAGTTATTTGAGGCTTCATAGATCTAATGCTTTGATTATTGTTAAAAACAAACAAACAAACACTGATCTGCAATGTTTGTGACAGTTTGTGGTACTTTAAAATTTTTTGTAGTGCCTGGATTTAAATTTATTTATATAATCCAAAAAGAACGCACGTAGTATTTTTAAAGTTACCTCGGGTATAAACCAGTGATGTAGTCGAGACCACCAAGTCCGAGACTGAGACTGAGACCTGATCCTGTGAGACCAAGATCGAGATCAAAGGTTCGAGATCGAGATCTACCTTCCGAGATCGAGACCCTTAAAATTCGAGACCGAGGATCGAGACCAAGCTCATGCCCTTTCAATTTGTTTTACACTACTATGGAAATTAGACACTGTTAAGTATATTAAATAGCGGAGACCGAGATCGAGATCTGCAAATTGGGTCTCGAGATCGAGACCGATCTCGAGACCTACATCACTGGTATAAACCTTTAATTAATTTCGCATATGGGTAAGAAATGTGACTCACGAGATGCCTACATTGGTTTTTAACAGAATACCAAATGACTCAGACTGGGAAGCATTTTAAACAGTTTATCTGAGGATTTCAACTGTGAACAAAGTTAGCTGTCGCTGCGGTTTAGATATTTATACTGTGTATATAATAAATGCTTATCTATAAAATAATGAAAGCTTTCATTTTTCCTAAATATCTTTGATTTACTGATTGCCATTCGTTTTTCTAAATGTTATTTCAAAGTTGTTCAACATACGGCCCGCCAAAGATTTGCTCCAGGCCCGGCTGGCGGATACTAAAAATTCATTATCTAATGTTATATTTTATTTGATAAATTTATAGTATTACACCCGTCTCCCTTTGGAGGTGAAATTTATGGTTTTCCTATGGTTTTTGATGTGCATTGAACGAATCTGACCTTCAGAACCGTCGGAAATGACTCGTTTTTAAGATAACCCCCCTCCCCCCAGCCGGCAATCGAAAACGAGTCATTTCCGACGGTTTTGAAGGTCAGATTCGTTTAAAACACATCAAAAACCATAGGAAAACAAATTTCACCTTCAAAATTGACCTAACCTAACCTAAATCACTTATAGTCTTGTAGGCAGCCCAGGAATCACTATAAATCACAGAGCCAGGCCTAATGTACTTCTGAATGAGTGGAATGAGTGTTCCATTCCGGTACGAAAGTAATTCAAATTCGAAATGGATGGAGCGCAGTGATTGGGCAGACATGTAACGAACACACAAACGAACACACAAACGAACGTACACACAAACGAACGTACGAACGAACACTAGATACACACCAAAAAAATGTTTATATCTCGAAAACGAAGCATTTGCGACGGAAACGCTATAGAAGGAAAGTGTCTTAGAATTAAAAAATCTACTTAATGAACATATAATAATTGCTGGACGTTAGACGGGTGTAATACTATAATAATACCTTTTATTTCAATAAAATTTAATTTTAAAATAAAATTTTATCTAAAATTTGCACACTAGCACTCTGTGTGGGTCATTAAATGAAATATGGCCCTTCATGGAAAAATGGCTGGACACTCATGCTCTAACCCAGTGCTGTCCAATTTCTATAAAGCGCGGCCAAGATGTTGCCTATAATCATACACTGTTGGTTAATACGACTTATGAACCCGCTGAATGTTGTTCTCCCTACTAGAAATGACAAAATAGGGAAGAAAATTCAGAAATGAAATTTGGCAAAATTCCATTCCGCGGACCGCATGCGACCCGCAAGTTGGACAGCGCTGCTCTAACCCATACCAGCGAGGTGTGGATTTTCATCAGTCCACGACTTTGCCGTTAAAGAGAAATTTCACTTCATTCGACAACAAAATTCAGTCAACGAAATCAGAGCTGTCTTCGAGTTGATTTCTCAGAATTGCAATCGACGGTCTAAGTCATCTGTTTGTGCATGCAGCAGTCTTGGTGGGTACGAGTGAAATCTAAAACTGCCTGATAATCCGATTAGTCGATAAGCGGAAGATAAAATGGACTTTTGCGGACTTTAGACCAATGCCTTTGTCACAACTCCTTGTATTTCTTGTGTTAGTTGTACGTGACTAGCCATAGTCTACTTCACAGAGGACAGAAAACGAAAAATCTACAATGTAAGCTGGTGGACCGTTCATATTAAAATACCATTTTTTCAGCTTCTAGGAGGGTTACGATAGCATGTAAGCCCATTTTGGAAACGTGAGATCAGATAATTAGAATTAGTAATAAAAAATTATATTGTTGCAAATTCAGACCATAGCAGAAGGAATCTACAATTTTATGTTAATATAACTATTTTACAATTTGTATACCACTTGGCATCAAATGAGATCAAAACATTACGTAACGAATTGGCGATAGGCGATAAGAAAATTGCACTACATTCATGAGTCTTAATTCAACACTTCAGCTCGGTGACAGTCTTTATGACATTGAGCCACACGTGATATAGTATGTCTGTATTGATGTTGTAGATCGAGGATATGGTTACAATGTTGCGATAACTACCTGCGATGCTTTTGACCATCACGCATAAAAGCGTTTTCACAATTTGATCATTCTCCAGCTCGTAGAAGTTGCCGTTGGCATACTGAACACACTTTTGCACGCAGAGATGGGCAAGATACTTGGAAATTGTATCTGAGATACAGATACAAGATACTCGAAAAAACTATCTTCAAGATACAGATACAAGTTACAAGATACATTTTTAAGATACAAGATACTTTTGAAAGAATAATTATTATTTGAGTTTAGTTTCACCTGGTGAGCCATGAGCGCACGAGTTGTCTCATTCAATTGTTTATTATTTTATTTTCTGGATATAAATAAATGCCAAATCAATGGTACTTCATATCTCAGTATTCATATAGTGATATAACTAAAAGGAAAGCACAAAGTAAATATGTATAAATAATCCTGAAAATTTTTAGGTATGGAAAAATAAAATAAACCACACTTTTTCAATTTATGTATTTCAAATAAATTGTTAATACAGGTATGCTCAGTTACCTACTCACGAAGAAAAAAGTTTTCCTCATAATAAATATATTTGCAGGAATAAGCAAATATATGTATAATTCCTGATTTTTAATCATGTTAAAACATGTTAAAACCGCGGGATACAAGATGAAACCTGAGTACGTCTGTGCCAAGACTGTGCGCGCAGCGCAACGGTAGTATTCATGTACAAACGTGTAACAGCAATCGCCGGCCTGCTTCAACGTGCGTCAGATATGATCATATTTCATGAATAGTTATTAGCGTCTCTATTTAAAAAGTATCTTATGAAAGTATCTTTGAAAGTGTATCCCGGGATACAAGCTACATGACAAAATGTATCTTAGATACTTTATTTTTGGAGGATCTTGAGAAGTATCTAAGATACGTATCTTGTATCTTAAGATACTTTTTGTATCTTAAGATACAAGATACTGCCCATCTCTGTTTGCACGTAGACTTCATCCATCAGAACGGCAACGAGCAGATCTTTCGCAGCCATTTTTCTCTTTTTGGCTCTGAGATAGGCTACGGTGGCTTTTTTTCCAAAATCTTTCGCAATATCTTCATCTTTGATGCGACTTTGCTTTAGTAGTTCATCATTCCACCACATTTCAAACGCGAGGTTAGACGATCTTCAAACAGTACTTAACTTTAGGCTTTCCTTCGGTAGAGAGAGAATTGTGAAAACGGTATGGTCATTACTTCTGATCTTGGTAATACCCGAAGGTAAGAGTTTGGCGTCCAGTTTTGCATTAAACTCAACCAGGGACTCACAGATTTTTCTTCCTTTCTTTTTCGAGCTTGGTCATGCGTGAGACGGTAGCACAGTCTTCTCTGGCTTTGTTGGTTTGAAAGAAGTAATTTTACCGATTTTTTCCGAATCCAAAAGATACCAGCATGAATTTTTAAATAATTTAAAATTAATTTTTTATTTAAAAGTCTAAATATTAAAATATTAATAACATTAAATAATAAATAATTAATATTAAATGTTAAAATAATCGGGACGGGCGCTAATGACAAATAGGATTCTCATTTTTCATATGGCCCACCGGCTTACAGAGTAAGTGATTGCTTTTCAGGCCGTTTTCGGTCCTCTGTGGAGTAATCTATGGACTGGCCAACATTCTATAGCGGATGATGGCCAGAACCAGCCCTTTTAAATTTTTCCTTCATTGACTGAACTGCTTCTGAATGTGACGGTGGTACATTCCAACGAGCAGTGTATATACTGACGCTGACGTGTGTGCAATGCAGTGAAGCCTTTCTTCCCACATAAATTTAAGCTTTCGACATATGTGTCTGGAGCAGCGAGAATAAATACGAGGCGGAATGCTGCCGAGGAGTCGAATGCAGGTCGATTTTGAACGTTTGTTCGAAGCCAAAAGAGAATACATATATATATATATATATATATATATATATATATATATATATATATATATATATATATATATATATATACACACACACACACACACACACACACCACACACACACTGCATTTCTGCGAGCTTATAGTGCTTGATACAAGTATATTTTATAGAAATTTTGAACGAGATTACGTAATAATGATACATTTATCACAAACTACAATTTGAAAATATTTTCTCGAGAATATGGAATGCAATTCCCCAAATAAATATACTTAATCTGTTCGACAGTAGCTGAACTCACAAAATTTTCATAAAGATGTTATGCAAATCTCGAAGGAAACCCTCAGAATCTCTGTACAGCGCCATCAGGATTCATATTTTTTGGTTTCAGTTGACAAAAGAAAGATATTCTTTTTTCTTTAAAAAATAATATTGCATTCAATGGAGTAGAGAAAAGCAGAAGCGCAAGTTTCTCTTACATTTTGGCACTGAAATATAGACTATTCATGGTTTCAGAAACCACGGCTTATTCTTTACCATCATCTTCTAGCTATTGTTTCAATTTAAACTTTCTTCCACATTCATATAATTTGATGTTTTCACTTTAAATTCATTTTCGGAGAACGGATGAGGAATTGGGGAGGATTCATTCTAGCGGAATTGGGATAATGACCCTTTTAGTTCTTTTTAGTTTATTCACAGAATTTTTTCAAAAAATCAAAAAAGACAAAATAGATTAAAGTAAGTTTCAGTTTAATGGTTTCTTCTTTCGGGAAAGGCACTTGGCAGACGCATAATAAAAACGTAAAACCAAGAAGTATGATCCATTTTAAATGTATTCTGGATGTTTTCTATTCCATTCATCTGTGGAGATGTCTATTAAAAGATATTAACTGGAGATTTCTATTAAAATTATATGAAATTACATAAAAATTACTAATTAAAAAAGTGAAGCTAAAATTAAAAAAAAGGAACGTGGAAATAAGTAAAAAGCTGTAGCCTCCTCCTCCTCTTCCTATATCTAGCTTTCACCTTCATACAAGGAGACAACAGATTCCCTTAGGTCGCTAAACATTCATATACCACCACGATAATACACCCCGCCTTCTCCATACACCCTTTTCTCTAAAAATTCTCACTTTTTCCACTCCATACCCCGTTTAGAAACTTGTTTCACACCATCAACTCACTTTTTCATGCCTACCTTTCAATTCCGTTATGTACATCTTTTTAACCATACGCTCTTCATTTCTACACATCACCAAGCCACCTCAACAATCTCTTATCCATTCTTCTTCTAGTTGGATCTTCGCCTCACCTCTTCATTTCTCACTCTTTCAGTACTTTTTACTCACGCTTTACATTTCCATAGTGAATTCTTTTACTCACCTTATTTTTACATGTACCATTCTTGCTTACCAGACTTCCCATATACTTAAACTCATCTACGCCTTTAAATTTATTCCATCTACAACTATTTCATACCCTGTGTTAACCATCTTTTCCATAACATCTACCTCATTCTTATCTTCATTTACCAGTTGAATTTTTTACAAACGTCCATATATGCTTCAGCCAACTTCTGCAATTCTTCCTCACTTCTACTAATTAGCAATGAATCTCAAGAGAACATCCCTTTCATATATCCTCACTTTTACCTTATGCATCACCCCGTCCATAAGAATATTAAAACACGAAGACTTGTATCCTTTTCTAATATATATATATATATATATATATATATATTATATATATATATATATATTATATATATATATATAAGTTAACCAGGAGGCAATTTCAGTAACAGTTATTTAAGAATAATTGATAACTTGGCGGATTAACACAAGCAATAGATTGATTTTGTTGCTTAATTAACATCATTTCTAATTTTTCTTCTTAATATAAACGAGGTACCTCTCCGAGTCTCTTATTTGGGGGTGAAACATTAAAAATGACATCCCACTGAGTCTATTAAATAACTAAAAAGTTTTTTGTCAAACAACTTTAAGACAAAAAAAGAAGCGTTGAGGACTGTAATTACGATAAGACAGGAGCAGGACTAAAAATTGTTTCCACAAAGCGAAAAGTTTTTTGTCATTATTATGGAAAAATAAAAGCCTAATTTCAGATAATGTTATCGCTATTCAGGACTCTCTGCAAATTGTAGCCAATAGTAACATTTGAAAGTAAAATTGCTTTCAGTTAATTGCAAAATAATCTTAAGAAAGAACAGGAGGTATTTTAGTAATTAGTATGAAGTGACTTATAAGGTGGGATACGCTTCGATGCAGAGTTTAGAAACGAGAAATGTTGAGAGAGATGAGAACTCTCGCTCACAAGTCCTAAGTGCTGGTATAAGGCTTGACTTAGAAAATAAGCTTTGTGTGGTGATTCTCATGATGAAACAGAATATCTGGGTTAAACAAATGAACTCGTACATTGCTAGTTCTTTCAAAAACTCGGAAAATGATGCAACTTAAAATTGTGAGGTTAGAAAGCCTGAAAAGAGTCAGTGGATGACACTCAGACTAATTCAGTCGATAGTGAGAATGGCAGTACCCTAACTGATAGCTAGTTTATGTCCAGTCGGAATTACGTAACTGTAATTGCTTAATTACTGTAACTGCTCTATGGTTGCTTAAATGCGGTCTCTTCCTACTTTGTTATTTCTGATCTCATCCATGGATTTTCTTCCTCGATCCAGGATCAGATTCACGGTAGGTTAGGTTAATTTAGATTGGTTAGGTTAAGAACAGGGCAAGTTCAAATTTTCATTTTTAGACCGCGAATGACAATGGGAATACCATGAAGCGAGAAGGAACATATTAGAGGTACCAACCAAAGGACTCGTTTATGAAAAAGTAACCAGTCAAAAAAAAAAAAAAATCTTAAAAATAATCATAAATCTTACTCTTGGAAATGATTAAAGATAAAATAAAATGAGGAATTTTAAAAATTCTCATTTCCTTATATTTCTGTTGGTTTTTCATTTTACATTTTGCGGTCGAGTGAAAAAGACCTCAACGTTGAAGAAAAAAAAAAAAAAAAAAGTTTTCATGTTTTCATTTCTAATAAATTACTTTCAGTCGTGAACCCTCTTTCCATTCGAGTTAATACGTGATTACTTACATTAATATTAATGATGAATATTACTCTAATAGTAATAATAAACAGTTGTACGAAGATAACTATAAAATTTGTTCGTAATTATTCCTCTAAATTCAATAGTTACCGAGTTTATTTAATATTAATTAAATTACTTATTATCTGGTATAAGAAGTTCATGTAATTATTAGTCAGTTTTAATCTTTAAATAATATATTGTAAATTTAATTAAAGAATATATCTGAATAAATGTTTAAAAAGGCTGTTACTATTCAGTGCCAGCGAAAAGTATGTTTAGGAGGAAGAAAGTGGTAAAATGGAGGACCGGATAGATCAGAATTATTTTACATTATAAATTTGCCTCTCCGGTAGGTTGACATTAGCTCCTTACCTCTCCACTGTGTTAAACTGTCAATAGCTCCTTACTTCTTTGTTGGGTTGGTCTGTTAGTATCTTCTAACCACTCCACTGAATTTGCTATCAATACTCCCTTACCTCTCCCCTAGGTTGGCCCGTTAATAGCTCTTTACGTCTCCGCTGGATTTGCTACTAATAGCCCTTTACCTCCTTCCTGGGTTAGCCCGTTAATAGCTCCTTACCTCTCCGCTGGGTTTGACTGTTAATAACTGCGCAACACCAATTTTGCTGATTTAATTCTAACACCTGTTTTTAGGTAACTTTGGTGTGCTGATTTAAAAAATCACCTTAGTTTTTGCCTATCACGTCAGGTTTTCGAGCAATCAAATACGGAGATATCGCATTTTGACAGGGTTATGCCCAATTTTTTTTCTTTTCAAAAAATAAGTTTTTACATACTCAGAATCAGCATGGAAAAGTAAACAATTGTGCAGGGAGTGAACTTTAATATACAATGGTAATATTGACACAAAGTGATTAAAAGTGTTTAAATAAGCAAAAAATGAATCCATGATCATGACGTCACGCTCACACCTGGGGAAATCACAGATACCCAAGATTTTAATATGTTGTACATGACCTTTAGATTTAATGCACAGATTTGTGTATTCCACAGATAAAATTTTAACAGCAAAACAGCTGTTAACAGGTCTCAAAAATCATCAATTTTGATAAGTGCCCTTCATGGATCACCCAAAATAGGCATATTGCATTGCACATTGCACGAAAACCTGATGTGATGGACAAAATCTAAGGTGATTTTTGAAATCAGCACATCAATATTATCAAGAAACAGGTCTTAGAATTAAATCACCAACAAAAAAGCTTTTTTTTGTTAGGCAGTGTAATTCTTAACGTTCTCCTTTTCTGATGAGAAATTAAACATTTCTCGACCATCGAAACTAAGAGTATAAATCACCAAAAATCAAGCCTTGTACTAATATTTAGAATAGGTTTACTCGTGAACGTATTCAGCAATGTACTATAATTAATATAAACCAATTAAAGGCTCAAAGACAAGGATGAAACTTTTCTAGAAAGGATTACAACCAAGTAAATTTTTATGCCTCCGACGAATTAAAAGCTTCATTAATTGTTAAGGAAATTACATAAAGAAAAGTTATTACGTTAAAAATTATTAAGGGGGAGAAAAAAAACAACTTCCGGCCCCCAATTTAATTGAGCTTGAGGATGAGGTTCTGGCCCTAAAGGACTTTGAGAGGAGTGGAAGGAGTGTAGGAAAGAGAAAGATGGAGGCAAGTGGAAATTTGGAATTAAGAAAAGCTCATTGGAAGTTTTCTAATGATTTCAATTTGAAACTTTTTAATTCTGTATTTAATTAGTTACTCTTTTGTTTTTAATAAACAAGTAACAGAGATCATTATTTATTAATTATGAAGCACATTATTTATAATTTATGATTTTTGTATAATTTATTTTTAATATTTGTACAGAACCGTGTAAGAATATACTAAAAAGTACGAAAAATAGAACGAACACACACACACAT
The DNA here is from genome assembly GCA_023014485.1 of Bathynomus jamesi. Lineage (NCBI taxonomy): Eukaryota > Metazoa > Arthropoda > Malacostraca > Isopoda > Cirolanidae > Bathynomus > Bathynomus jamesi. Next base: position 366,842 of record JAJOZX010001079.1, on the reverse strand, counting down.
ATATATATAGATGCTGTAGTGGTTATCATCGCTGAATACGGATTCAACGGCTGCGGGTTCCATTCCTGACGAAGGCAAGCGCGCTTAGCTCACCCAGCTATTCATCCTTCCATACAAAAAGTGGTTAGTAAATAAATGGGTACCCTGGGTAGCCTAATGGTTAAGACACTGGGTTGCTGACGGGAGGTCGTGAGGTCGAATTTGGGCGAGGACTTTGTAATTTCTGAGTTTCATGGTAGGTAGTGGTTCGGATTCCATATTAAGCCGCAAGTCTAAGGTCTAAGGTGAGGCAACAGGCTTGACCTTCGTCAGAATGAACAATGAACGGAGAATTGCAGCCCGTGATTGAGGAAGCTGAAAACGAACCCGATTCCGGACAACAAAATGTCGAGGAATTAATCGCGAAATTAGACCTGTCGCATTTAAAAGCTTATGAGTATTATGGCAAAATCACGATTGCTTTTCCTCTCATCAACACCAGACAGGACTAATGAAAGATTCAATACACCAAATTGACACCAGTGATGAACCTCCAACCCCGATTAACACAATGGAGACTACTCCAGTCAACGAAAGACGCGATCGAGGAACGGCCCAACGGGTTAAAACGACGTTAGACCAAAATGTGTGTAAAGGATGAACAGCTGGGTTTTGCTGTGCGCCTCCTGCCGTCACCGGGTCTTGATCCTGAGGCCGATGGATTTGTAGTCAGCGATGCTCACCACTACACCGAGGCATATATATATATATATATATTATATACAGGGTGTTTGAAAACTTTGTACAAATTGTAATGGGGGATATGCAACACCAAGACAAACCGTTTTCGTCTATAAGTGTATGTCCGCTGACGTCACCATTCGGCGCGAGAGGGCGCCGCTGCAATTGGCTAAAAGGTGAAGTGGGCTAGACTCGCGCTTGCCGCGGTCATTCTTAAATCGGACGTAGTACGCGTAACATGTTTATTTAAAGAAGGCATGTTTATTTAAAGGTGCTGAAAGTTGCGACCGGTAGCATCAATGCATGCCCGACAGCGTCGAAGCATTGACCGACGTACACGTCGAAAGATTCCCGGCATTTCGGGAACAGTTCCAGCGGCGACAGCGATTCTTGCTACGAGGTCTTCTTCTGAGTAAATGGGAGTCTCGTACACGAGGTTCTTCATGTGTCCCCACAGGAAGAAATCGAGGCATGTTAAATCGGGCGATCTCGGTGGCCAGGCTACGGGCCCACCCCGGCCTATCCATCGGTCCCCAAAAGTGGCGTTCAGATAATCCCGCACATCGTTGCTGGAGTGTGCTGGGGCCCCGTCGTGTTGAAACCACATTCGTCTACGAATAGCCACGGGAACATCTTCCAGCAGTTCCGGCAACGTTTCTTCAAGAAATATCCGATAAACCCGCCCGTCGAGTCGGGCAGGCAGCAGGTACGGCCCAATCAACTTGCCATGGACGATACCCGCCCAAACATTGACGGCGAACCGTTCTTGATGAGCATGCACCCGTGTAGCATGTGGATTTGCGTGCGCCCACACGTGAGAATTGTGCATGTTAAACACCCTCACGTGTGAAACAGGCCTCATCTGAGAACAGCACATAAGCCAGAAAATTAGGCTGCACCGCTGTCTGCTGCAGAAACCAGCGTGCGAATTCCACACGAAGAGGGTAATCCCGAGGTTGTAATGCCTGGGCTCTCTGACGATGAAACGGATGTAACTGCTGCTCGTGCAACACTCTCCAGACCAGGTCGTGGTTCACACCGAGGATACGTGCAACACCTCGCGTGCTTGCGCTTGGATTGTCCTCAAATCGCCGTAGGATTTCTTCTTCCACGTCAGGAGTGCGCACTTTCTCTCCCGACCAGTGTCATGCATGTTTGCATGGAATGTTCCAGTTTCTCGCAGTCGCCGATGCAAATGCGCAAACGTTTGGTGGTTTGGCACACGTCTGTTTGGGAAGCGCTGTCGGTACAACCTCACAGCAGCTCTTCCGTTTCCATTGGTAGCCCCATACACCATATGCATGTCAGCCATCTCAGCAGTCGTGAAGCGCTCCATGTTACGCGTACTACGTCCGATTTAAGAATGCCCGCGGCAAGCGCGAGTCTAGCCCACTTCACCTTTTAGCCAATTGCAGCGGCGCCCTCTCGCGCCGAATGGTGACGTCAGCGGACATACACTTAGAGACGAAAAGGGTTTGTCTTGGCATCCCCCATTACAATTTGTACAGAAAGTTTTCAAACACCCTGTATATATATATATACACACCCCGGTTTTCGCAAGAGTTATGTTCCTCAGACTCATTACGAATAGCGAAATTGCGAATAACGACACTTATTTTTTTTCCATATAAATACATGTTTTATGAGGGATGCGTTCCGGTGGCCATTTTTCAGAAGGTTAAAATGTTTGGATACGTTCCCATACGATACATAAAAGCAAGTATAAAACACAAATACAGACCTGTATTAGCATAGCAAGTTATGAATAACATCAATAAAAGAATAAACATACCTCTACTGTACTTTTATTTCCTCAAACCACCCCCGACAGGGTTCAAACCCCCCCCCCCGACTCGCACTGAAAGTTTCACTACCACTGTGCTCACGTTCACCAACGACTTCCTTCCTCACATCTCGCCACAAAGACCGTGCCTTCTCCTGAATAATGGCCTGCGATACGGGCGCGGAATTATGAATTATATTTTTTCCCTTATCTGGCATTGCGAATAACGGAGCTGGGTTTGCTAATAGCGGAATTTGGTGTCAAAAAATATATTACGTATAAGCGAAGCTACGAATATCGAAGCCATGAATAACGGTGTGTGTGTGTGTGTATGTATATTATATATATATATATATATATATATATATATATATATATATATATTTATATTATATTTTGTAGGAATAATCCAAGGACATTTGATCATCTCTACAAATTGAAATCACAGCTGTAACAAATGGATATGCTTTGAACAAAAGAAGCTGTTCAAAATTTCAAAGCACGTTTAAATCCAATTATTGAGGTCATTCGTCCTCTCACTGAAAAACATTTTTGCAGAAAGAATGTTCTTTTTTAGTTACACAAACCAAAGTTATAAAAAAAAATAGTCCTTTCGGATTTTTTCAGTTTTATAAACTCAAAATTTTAAATAAAAATAAATTATATATATACACATTTTTTTTCAGTATTCATTAACTGTCTGAACGTGCAATTCAATTCACTGTAATTGAATGAAACTATAATACCATTTAGTTAAATTAATTACTGAAAATAGGGAATCAATACTTTTGTAATACAGTTATTACATAGTAAAAAGATTTTATACAGGCTCCTCACCTTTCAGTATTTACATACTGTATAACCTGTAATGTGTTGGCTTTTAATTACATGCCTGTTTAAATTGGAAATCTATTTCTTTAACTCGCAATACAGAGGTTTGACAAAAATAAATAGACACCACAATGATTGTCTTCAAGAAGAAATGGCAAAGTTCATCAATGGAATGCCAGAACGAGTATTAACATAATGGAAAGGGGGATGCAGCACGAATCTAATTATATTGATTCAATAAATCTATTATTTATTGACATTTACCAAATAAACTATGCAAAAAAAAAATAAATAAAAGGTGTCTATTTACTTTCGTCAACCCTCTGTAGGTCTATTTAGAAACACGATAAGCCAAATCGATCGCTGTATAATTTGAATCACGCATTTTTTATTATGTATAATTATAAATATTTTATAATTATATATATGTATAATTATTTTAAGTAATTATATAATTATGTATTTATCGTGAACATATTAAAAAATGTGTGTGTGTATAATATACATACACGCGTCTCGTAAATAAGTATAAAGACCTGCAAACTGGAAATCTGCCTTCATCTGTGGAGTTCAACATTATTAAAACGAGCAACCCGGCGTTGCTCGGGTGGAAGTTGAACGATAGATATATATATATACACACCCGGTTAAGTTAACTGAATGCCCGGTTTGGTTAATTGTACGACCTTGACAATTGGTTAGGTTAAGTTGTGATATTTTCGTTACTTTTAACGAAAATATCACGACTTAACCTAACCAATCGTCAAGGGCGTACAGTTGATCTAACCGAACATTCAATAATTTTACCGTAGGTTTCTATATATATATGACCTCGGAGGCCGACGCCACATAGCACATGTTCTTCCCCGGCTTCAGTTACCCCCTATCCCCCCAAGTCTCATCCAAATCTGGCCAGTGGTTTGGCCGGCCATAAGAGACAAAGAAAGTTCGCAGTTCGATCGTCACAATTATTAGTACAGATTTTTCTAATTATATAATTTAAGAGCGGTCACCGTCATCTAAAAAAAATCATGAAATATACTTAAAGTAACTTAAATTTTTTATTCCCTCTTACCACTCTCCCCCCCTCCCCGTGAGATGCATTTTCCATCTTTCCTCTCACCGCCCCTCCTTCCCCATGCACCCAAAAATAAAATCTTTGGACGCCAAAAAAGAAAGTAAAAATTTTTTATATTTTTATTTTAAATATGAAAATCTAGATCAGGGGTTTTCAACCGGGGGTACATGATGTACCCCTAAGGGTATATATTGAATTTTTCAAGGGTACATAGTGAGTTGACATAATACGTTGTTTTCCACATGTCATTTTCCTTTTGTAAATGCATTTTTTAGAAACATTTCAAATATATATATATATATATATATATATATATATATATATATATATATATATATAATATATATATATATAATAAGGAGTAAAACCGAACAACACGCTAAATAAAGTTTCATACCTGAAAGGTTTTCTGAACGAAACAAGGGCGGACATCGCATGCCTCACAGAAACACATCTTAAAGATTGCCAAGGAAACTGCGAACACTATATCGATAAGAAAGAATTGCATATCGACGGATTCAACTTACTAAGAGCAGATAGAATAGAGAGACGTAAAGGAGGATGTGCTATTTATATAAACGAGAGGCATATGACAGACGGTAATAAGTAAACCCAACAGCTTCGTGGAAACCCTTGCAGTGAAAATAGAGAAACTAAACGTGGTACTGATAGTCATCGATAGATCTCCAAACTCTCCAAATGAAAAATTTTCGGATGCCATTAATGATATCAGAACCCAAATAAAGTCCGTAAACTCTCCATCCCCTAATATAATATTCTGCAGCGATTTTAATTTTCCATTATAAAATACAAAAAGGTGGGTAGAAATATATTTATACAGCAAGATAAAGGGAGCACATGAGAGGACCAGGAGCAAGCAAAACTGCTAATGGCTCTCACAGGAGATAACAGAAAATACCAGGAAAAATAACTCTAGATCTGGTATTCACGAATAACACGAACTTGATTGCCGATATAAAAATAAACCCAACTATTATCTCAGACCACAACATAATCGAATTATCAAGAAATATGGCGATAACATAAAAAGACAATACACATACGGAAGGAAAAAGTAAATTTGGGGCTTTTAACTTAAACTCCAAGACCATAAATTGGAAAGAAATCAGATCATACATGGCCCAAACAGAGTGGAGAACAGTCTTAGAGAATAAAACAACGGAGGAAATGCTAACAACCTTGGAAGAAAAGACGCTGAAAATTTGAGAAAAATGCTCCGAAAGCATAGCCAAGAGGAAAAAGAACTGGCTAGGGGGGGAGAAAGAGAATAATATTCCGCAAAAGAAAGAGTAGCGACGAAGTTACCTAATTGCGGAGACAACAATGCCAGTAAAGTAATACAAGAAAAACTGGAGAGTATCGCTAGGAAATACAAACGGGGAAGAGAAATAACAAATAAATGAAAAATGAGGCGAACCGCCCGGGAATCGAACCCAGGGCCTTCCAATTGCCGGTTGGATGCGCATCCAACCGGCAATTGGAAGGCCCTGGGTTCGATTCCCGGGCGGTTCGCCATCTTTTCATTTATTCGTTATTTCTCTTCCCCTGTGTGCAGAGACGCTCCTTATTTACGTCGTTTCTATTCATTTATATACTGCGTGGTCATTGCAGTTAAATGCATATATATATATTATATATATATATATATATATATATATATATATATATATATATATATATATAGTTATACAATAGTAGATTTTTACTTTCGTTAATGTAGACTGTAAGTAATGTTTTTGGTTTAATAATTTTTTTTCCTTAAATAAAAACGCCATAATGGCATAGCTACAACCATTAAGACTTAAATTTAGAGAAATTGAGCTTAATATAATCAAAGTATATTTTATATTATTATTTAGAGGCAGGATTCGGAGTCGGAGTCAGCCCTTCTAAAATTCTAGGAGTCGGAGTCGGAGGCTTGGTCTACCGACTCCACAGCCCTGATACTAATGTAGTTTTGGTCACTGATTTTAAAAATAACTTTTTTTGGAGAAATGAAAAACAAACATGTTAGAGCACTTTAAATAATTAATGTGTTTTTAACGAAAATATCATGACTTAGCCTAACCAATCGTCAAGGGCGTACAGTTGACCTAATCGGGCATTCAATTGACCTAGCCGGGCATTCAATTGACCTTAGTTATTTAATTGATGATAATCTTGATTTTTTTTTTCCTGCTACTTTTACAGATCTGCCGGGATCCTTCAAAAAACGTATTCTTCGTTCGGGATAATTTGAAGTTGCACTTTTTACCGTTTGACCGACGCTTTTGGCAGTGAAAGAACTGGGTATTTTTATCAAAGGAACACGCTTTCCCACACTTAGAGCACTTTTTCATAAACAGTAGCAGTTTGTGACTCTGGCTAAATTTAACACAATCCTCCGTAACTAGTTTAAGCTAGTTAAAACACATTAATTAATTTAAAGTGCTCTAACATGTTTGTTTTTCATTTCTCCAAAAAAAAAAGTTATTTTTGAAATCAGTGACCAAAACTACATTAGTATACCGATTTTCATTAAAATTCGCTGCTAGCCCCCAAACGGAAAAGACCCTGGTTTTCTCATAAACGAAGTGAAAAAGCTGCGGTCGTGGTTCGACTCTCAACAAAATTCTATGTAATAAAATTAAGAATTTTATAACATTACCCTCCAAAAATCCCCAGGCAACAAAAGTACATCCATCAGGTCAAAGGTGGATCAGAGGGGGTCACTTAACTATCCTCTGAGAAAAGGATGGGAAGGTTCAGTCAGCTAATCCCTGATAATTAACTTCCAGGTGTATATAAACTCTGTTCATACGGTCATTACAAACTGAGAAGGGCTCGCGAGGAGCCGAAATTGTATTGGTGTTAAGAAATGAAAATTTATGTCTTCCTGAAGAGTGGTTTCCTTCTCCATATAAATATATATACAGGGTGTACCATAAGTCCGGTCTCATAGGAAAATTTATTTTAAATTACATTTTCCTACGAGACCAGACTTATGGGACAATATTACATACATTTAAATAATGGTCTTATTTTACATTTATTTTTCTTTTTGAAAATGACATCCAAAGGTGTTCGGCAGCAATTTTGAGCGGTCATACGAGGTCCTCCTAGGAAGAAGTGGCTAAACCACAAAAGTAAAAAACACAGAACAAAACGCAAAGTTGTACCAAATTTGAAAGCTGTAATTACTTTTGAATTTTTAAAGATATTTAGAGTATTTTCATCATTAAATTTATGTTATTTAAATTAGACTACATTTCATGAGTTATGTCAAAATAATTTAAGCCATCTCTTTTGGGCTCCAAACCAAATTCTCTTGCGCATAAACCGATGTTAAAAAAAAATTAACATTAAATATCTATTTAATTTGAACCATTTCATCAAAGAGGAAATTTAAATTTTAATATTCTTCATCACAGATAATCTCTCTTTGCCTATATTCTGTATGTAATCAGGCCGTTTAGATTATTTTCATAAAATCTTTTAAACTGTTGAAACTTAAGTAACGTGATGAAAACTTTCTCATCGAGTAAAAATTAATCAACTATCAGATTTAGAAATATTTATCTATTCGACAGTTTCTTCATACATATTTCATCAATATTATATCGACAGCAATTTCAAGGTTAACTTGTTCAGTTTTAAGATTATTTCAAATAAACGCCACATTTCAAAGCTTTGAAACTTGGTAACACAAATATGAACAAACAACAACAATAAATATGGAACTAATCATTTGATGAAATGAATATTATAAGAGCTATCAATAATAATTTAAACTCAAATCTAATATAAAATGCTATATTTTAGGAGTTAATTATAGTCTTTTGTTGGTGTAAAGAACTCTTCTCGGATAACATATGATCCAATGTTATGTATTAAAGTACTACAAAACCTCAATTTCTCCTTTGTCAAATAAAGCTTAATATAATCTATATTTAATAAAACTTGACATTTCCAATTAAAATTGACTGATATATCACGTCGGAACAAATTATACAAGTACAGGGTGAGCGAAGTCCCTGTGCACCTGCAAGAAGTGTAGTGAACCTGTACCTGCACTGTGTTGGAAGTGGATGGACAGGTGCACATGGACTTTTCACTCACCCTGTATATATATATATATATATACTTTAATTGACACCGACGTTTCGGAAGGTACTCATTCCATCTCCGAGGCTAAATAATGAAAGTAATTTTAAACAAAATAAGTCGAATTAATGACCAATTTAAAATAAAATTTAAATTAGAAAAAGGTGACTAACAAAAATTCAAATGTAAAAGTATAAAAACAAAACGAAAAGGTGAATAAATACCTTCATTGAAACACAACAGATTTACCGATGATTTGTCAGAATTGAGGTCTGGTTTTAATTTATAAATAAAAAAAGATTCCCTGATTTTAAAGCTCAAGATCAGAGGTCCCAACAACGAGTACGTACAGTGAAATTAGACTGTGAAATTGGGTGGTTATTATTATGCGCATAGTTCTGTATGTAAGAGTTAGGTGGTTTGCCAAGAGGTAAATTTGTACGGACAGATTTACCGAGGTGTTCATAAATACAAGATTTTAGGTGTCTTTCGGTTTTACCTATATATGACCTTGTACAATGGTAACACTCATATTGGTAAACTATGAAATACTTAAAAAGTATAGAAACAACATCTTTGTATTTAAATAAATGATAAACCGATTTAGATGGGGTGAATATGATTTTAATACACAGTTGCGGGTAAAATTTTCTGAGCAATTTTAAAAGTTTTTTCTAATATTAAAACTCAAGGTTCCTATATAAGGTAAAGTAAAATGCAAGATATCTTTGGGAACTGTAATTATATCCGTAGTCGTGGGATCTATTAATCTATTTAAGGTTCTGCCTATCGTAGTTTCCACGAATCTAGGAGAAATTATTCTTTGTAAGGATTTGTCGAAAAAAAATTAATTCCTGATGTATATTATTAAAGTAATATGAAAAGCTCTATTATTAGTCAAGAGTCGAAATTAAATTTCGCTCGAAATTTAATGGAATAAAAGAAGAAAAATTTGTAGTAAGACTAGTGTAGGCTAGGCTTTCGATAAACAGAAGTTTCCAGAAAGAGGACCTAGTTTTCGTTATGTGAGAAAGGACCAAGAATTGCTGGATTCAGTTTCGGAAGTTAATTTAATGTTAGGGTGCTTGAAATTAACATACAGTAACCCCTCGCTAAATTCGATAGATTCGGGGTTCTACCCTTGTCAAAATACTGAGAAAGTACGAATTACTACGAATTTGAATTTTTTAACCCAATTCGACTTGTCTCTGATGTTAATTCGAACTTTGTACGAACCCGCTCCCCCCCTTTCGATCCGTCTCTGATGTTAATTTACACTAGAACTCGATATTTTTGTATGCATAAAGAAGAGTACTTTATCTAAACACACTTATGTAATGTATTAATACAGAAATCATAAATTAAAAATAAAACTAAATTCAGAATAAATTCTGTAAAATATAATGAACCTAAAACAATAGACAACCCGCACCTACCTTATGCTGCTCACGAGTTTCCTCTTGTATTTGCTGGCAGGATCAACTATATATTGCACTGTATCTTTCATACATTTTATAATTAGCCGTTGTCGAATTAGCGAGGGGTTAACTGTAATTACGTAAGAAACAAAGGAATATGGTCTGGTGATTTGAATAGGAGAAAAGTGTCATCAACATATCTTCTATAAACTGGTGTTCTTGTTCATTATTAAACTGCGTTTTCCACGCCATCAATCAATAGCAGATATATATATATATATATATATATATATATATATATATATAATATTTGTTCTCAGTGGAAATTCAGCCCAATTATTATATTCTAGTGAGTAGTGAGGTGACTCAAAAACGTAGCTGACACATCTTCTCTCGAGGATTCTTACGACCATTCACACATAACACTGTTGTCAGGCTACCATTTTAATTGAAAATCATGCTTAAAGTTGATTATATTATTTTAAACGTTTTATATCACAACGATAAGACATTTATATAGTCATTCATCAATAAGTATTACTTTATTGTCGCTATTTTAGATTAATGTTTTGATTTAACATCGACAGATGCCAATTCACCCAATTTTAGTCAATTTGGTTCAATTTGGTTTCCGTTAAATCAATACGTGTTTGCTTTGTCATTAATGCATCTTGCCTACTTTCATTTTAAGATGAAACAGGAAGTTAATAAAATCAATAATTTATATATTTAATGATAAGTAATTACTTTTTATGTACATCCCAGGAGTGATTTGGACATTTAATGAAAAGTCAATAGAGAAATATTAAAAATGTTTTGTTTGATATTTATTATTTACAGAAACGTGTCTAAAGAGCTTAGTGAAGTGATTTGTAGTTAAATAATTGCACTCCATCAAGAAGGAAAGTCTTAATGTCAAGTTATGATACAAATTAAAGTTTCAAAGGAACTGTTCAGAGAACGCTGGACGGATACAAAGCTAATGGAAGCTATAAGACAAAGAAAATGACAGGGAGACCGAAAATAACCACCTCATCTGAAGACCACTACGTGGTTTTAATATTTCTACGAAACAGAACTGCAACAGCGGGAGAAGTACAAGCTCAACTGAATTGAGGACGAAAAACACCAATTAGTATAATTACTGTGAAAAGAAGACTCGCTGTTGGAGGCCTTCCTGGAAGAGTTGTCGCAAGAAAACCATTTTTAAAAGAAGGCAAATAGGATTAAACGTCTAGTATGGGCTAACTAAAGAATACAAGAACTATACATTGGAAGATTGAAAAAATGTCCTATTTACAAGTAAGTCAAAATTTTAAATATTTGAAATCCACAGAAGAGCCTATATATATTAGGCGTAGAACTCGTGAAAAATGTTGCAGCAATCATTATATTACACCTACAGTAAAACATGGTGGAGGGAACAATCAAGTCTGGGACTGGGACTGTTTCAGTTATGCAGGAGGAGGAGATCTTAACAGAATCACTGGTATATTGACAAAAGAAAGGAACCAAAGGAACCACTCAATTCTTCAAAAGTATGCCATTCCTTCTGGACTGAGATTTTGTGGTCATGGCTTCATTTTCCAGCAAGATAATGGCCCTAAACACACTTCCAAGCTGTGTCAAAACTACCTCGAGTCAAAAGGGAAAAATGGCATGTTAAAGAATATGAAATTCCCTCCTCAGTCCCCAGATCTCAATCCATTAAAACATTTATGGGAACATTTAAAACGAGAGAGAGAGAGAGAGAGAGAGAGAGAGAGAGAGAGAGAACTAAAATCCACGTAAATAGTGAGGAGACCTTCTGGAATGTGCTACAAAACTGTTGGATCAACATTGATCCAAATGTAATTAAAAAATTAATAGAATCAATGTCGAGAAGAGTTGATGCAATTCTTAAAGCAAAAGGTTGCCATATTGATTAGGAAGTATTTTCTGTTGATACATTTACTTATTCTAAGGATATGAAATATTGTAACATTCTTGGGTGGTTGGGAAGTTTTAATCGTTTATATTGTTATCAATTCTTGAATAGTTTTTAAATATTTAAAGAATGTGTTATTGAACTCACACTTTTGTAGCCTATATATATATATATATATATATATATATATATATATATATATATATATATATACATACTGTATATGAAGGGGATGATGATGATGATGATGTTCTATGTTCGGTTATACACGCTTAAACGGTAACTGTAATCTGCACCAAATTTAGTATACACATTAAGGGAAAGCCAGTGAAGGTTTTAGTAACACACTCGCCACTCCCAGTCTCCCCTAGGTTGTATTTGGGAGGCTTTTGCTGCGCAAAGCGCACTGGACGTTCTAGTATATATATATATATATATATATATATATATATATATATATATATATATATACAAACACGCACGCGTCTGTGTGTGTGTGTGTGTGTGGTGTGTAAAAATGATCTCTTTTCTCACCCATGAATTTGAGAAAGTCGACGATATAATTGTTCCCTTAATTACGTTAACGTTGTGGATAAGTGTCCCTGTTATTAGGGTTTTAATTCCTGTGGAATGTAACATAACGTGACCTACACCATTCAGAGTCCTCCTTCATCTCCATTACAGGAAGATGAAAAGAGACGTCTTCCTCCGTTGACCTACTTCAGTTAAGTATTTTTTTTACTCTTTTAAATTCCATTTTCCTGATCAGTTTGTTTTTAAAAGGTCCCATTCAACTGACTCGTGTATTTATGTTTTGAAAGAGATTGTAATTTAGATATACTGTCAGGAATTCAACTATTTATAGTTGTTTTTTTAATATAATCAAAGCATATGATAAAGTGAATCATATATTCTATTTAAAAAGTTAGAAAATGGGAATGTTCCATCATATGTTTTAAATTTATTGAAATTTTGGTACATACACCAAACTTTTACTGTTAGATGGTAATGTATTGTCCAAATGATGAGTTAGACAAAGAGCCTTACTCTCTCCTCTGCTTTTTAATATATATATATATATATAATATATATTATATGTTAAACACAGACCGTGCATGGCACAAGGAACTCTTCTGGGAAAATTAAATCCACTATAGTCCGAATAAGTAATGATAAATGACAAATACCATAGTTTTTTTTTTCCTTTTCATGATTTTAGCCCGACGTGGGCAACGGGTCTCTCGCAAAGAGATCCCATAAATATAGCTTCCCTCACCAGCTATCTGCAAAGCAGACAGGATCCAGCTTTGGGACGTGGATCTAGGGTTTAAAGCAAACCTAGATCCCTACACTCAGAACCTCTATATAAGTAAAAGACTCGTTGCATTCACGTCGTGTTGAATAAATCAAAGAAAAAGGGGGTAACTATTGTATTTTAGCCAAAAAAAAACCAAAACTTAAACCTCAACCGGGACATTGAGCGTCCACTTTTCAAGGCACGAAACACGTCCGTTTAGTATACACAAACTCAGAATGGTTCCCTGAGAACAATATATGTTAAACACAGACCGTGCATGGCACAAGGAACTCTTCTGGGAAAATTAAATCCACTATAGTCCGAATAAGTAATGATAAATGACAAATACCATAGTTTTTTTCCTTTTTCATGATTTTAGCCCGACGTGGGCAACGGGTCTCTCGCAAAGAGATCCCATAAATATAGCTTCCCTCACCAGCTATCTGCAAAGCAGACAGGATCCAGCTTTGGGACGTGGATCTAGGGTTTAAAGCAAACCTAGATCCCTACACTCAGAACCTCTATATAAGTAAAAGACTCGTTGCATTCACGTCGTGTTGAATAAATCAAAGAAAAAGGGGGTAACTATTGTATTTTTAGCCAAAAAAAAACCAAAACTTAAACCTCAACCGGGACATTGAGCGTCCACTTTTCAAGGCACGAAACACGTCCGTTTAGTATACACAAACTCAGAATGGTTCCCTGAGAACAATATATGTTAAACACAGACCGTGCATGGCACAAGGAACTCTTCTGGGAAAATTAAATCCACTATAGTCCGAATAAGTAATGATAAATGACAAATACCATAGTTTTTTCCTTTTCATGATTTTAGCCCGACGTGGGCAACGGGTCTCTCGCAAAGAGATCCCATAAATATAGCTTCCCTCACCAGCTATCTGCATGAAAAAGGAAAAAAACTATGGTATTTGTCATTTATCATTACTTATTCGGACTATAGTGGATTTAATTTTCCCAGAAGAGTTCCTTGTGCCATGCACGGTCTGTGTTTAACATATATTGTTCTCAGGGAACCATTCTGAGTTTGTGTATACTAAACGGACGTGTTTCGTGCCTTGAAAAGTGGACGCTCAATGTCCCGGTTGAGGTTTAAGTTTTGGTTTTTTTTTGGCTAAAAATACAATAGTTACCCCCTTTTCTTTGATTTATTCAACACGACGTGAATGCAACGAGTCTTTTACTTATATAGAGGTTCTGAGTGTAGGGATCTAGGTTTGCTTTAAACCCTAGATCCACGTCCCAAAGCTGGATCCTGTCTGCTTTGCAGATAGCTGGTGAGGGAAGCTATTTATGGGATCTCTTTGCGAGAGACCCGTTGCCCACGTCGGGCTAAAATCATGAAAAAGGAAAAAAACTATGGTATTTGTCATTTATCATTACTTATTCGGACTATAGTGGATTTAATTTTCCCAGAAGAGTTCCTTGTGCCATGCACGGTCTGTGTTTAACATATATTGTTCTCAGGGAACCATTCTGAGTTTGTGTATACTAAACGGACGTGTTTCGTGCCTTGAAAAGTGGACGCTCAATGTCCGGTTGAGGTTTAAGTTTTGGTTTTTTTTTGGCTAAAAATACAATAGTTACCCCTTTTTCTTTGATTTATTCAACACGACGTGAATGCAACGAGTCTTTTACTTATATAGAGGTTCTGAGTGTAGGGATCTAGGTTTGCTTTAAACCCTAGATCCACGTCCCAAAGCTGGATCCTGTCTGCTTTGCAGATAGCTGGTGAGGGAAGCTATATTTATGGGATCTCTTTGCGAGAGACCCGTTGCCCACGTCGGGCTAAAAATCATGAAAAAGGAAAAAAACTATGGTATTGTCATTTATCATTACTTATTCGGACTATAGTGGATTTAATTTTCCCAGAAGAGTTCCTTGTGCCATGCACGGTCTGTGTTTAACATATATTGTTCTCAGGGAACCATTCTGAGTTTGTGTATATTATATATATATTGATGGATTAACTGCTTCTCTTAATGAGGCAAAAGTGGAATGCTGCATAGATGATATGAGGATAAATAACTTGGTCTATGCCGATGATATGGTGTTAATAAGTACTTCGGTAAAAGGTCTGGATCATCCTAGAAAAATGTGTGAATTAAATTCACAGAACCATGACATTAATTTTAATGTTACTAAAACTAAGGTTATGCAATTCCATCCTAAAAGCTCAAACCAAACATCTAATATTATTTTCAAAATAAGAGACGAATCAATAGAGCAAGTACAAGAATTTACGTATCTGGGTCAAAGTATCACCAGCTCCTTGAGTCACGACTCAAGAGATAAGAAAATAATATCGAAGTTACTGTGCTAAGGCAAACATGATTATAAGGAACTTCAAATTCTGTACAAGCGAAGCTAAAGACGCTCTTTTTTGTACTTTCTGCACTAATATTTATGGGCAGCAACTCTGAGTTAATTATAAAAAATGCCCATGAAGAACCCTCAATTTGCTTTATAATAGATCTTATAGACTGCTGCATAAGTTACCTCCAAGATGCTCAGCCTCTCAAACGTTCGCTAACCGCAACGTTCCGAGCCTCCCTGAGGTGACAAGACGCGCTCAATACAGTCTAATGCGAAGAATTAAATACTTAGACAATCCAACTGTCCAAGCCGTTCATTACTCCTGCTTTATGTCTTCTAGGGTAGACTGTGGACCTCTTGGTATGAAAGTGTTTGCCTATAGCTCCACTTAACTCCTACATTAGTCATTCCATTACATGTACTTTTTTATTTTTATGAAGCTGTTATTACTAATTTTATTATTTCTCGTTTTTTTACGTGTATTATTGTTATCTCTTTTTTTATGCAAGAAGGAGGGGCCAAGGGCGAATGCTCTCAAAAGCGCCCCCCCCCCCCCTATAGAAGAAGAGGAGAACCAAAATCAAGGTCCGGGCTTTTTGAGATGCCAAGACACTTTACGTTTGAAAGATGGGAGGTCATAGACAGGAGGAACGATGGATTGAGGAAGATTGTTCCAGAGTTGACCGGTTGAGTAGATGAAAGATTGAAAATACCGATTAACCCTTGCGTCAGAGAGTTGGACGGAAAAGGAATGAGAAAGTGTAGAAAGTCTTTAGGAGGCATGCAGTTAGAGAGTTCAGAAGAGCAATGTCCTTTATAATAGCCATAGTAAAGAGAGTGTGTGGAAACATTGCGGCGAAGAAAGAGAGAGATTGAAGAAACTGAGTAAGAGGCGGGGAATTGATGAGACGAAAAGCCTTTGATTCCACCCCGTCAAGAACCGCTGTGTGGGTTGAACCACCCCACACATGAGAAGCATACTCCATACAGGGGCGAACAAGACTGCTGTACAGAGACAGCAATTGGGTTGGGGTGAAGAAACCGCGGAGGCGGTACAGCACATCTAACCACTTAGAAGCTGTTTTGGAAAGAGAGTATATGTGATCTTTCCAGGAAAGATCACGAGAAAAGGAAACGCCAAGAATGTTAAGAGAAGAGGAAGGATTGAGCTGTGTTGTTGTTGAAGGTAAGGGAATAGTCGTGTGGAAGATTGTGACGAGTAGACATACAAATCTTTATTACCGTAGTCCTTTTTGTTTTTGTCTTTTAAATTTATTGTTTAATTACTTGTATCGTTTTAAATTATTAATTGTTTAATTACTTGTATCGTTTTAAATTATTATTGTTTGCTTATCTTATCGTTTATTACCTTCAACAATATTGTACTATTTATGGGATTTATATCCTCTCAATAAAGCTTGTCATTATCATTATATATATATATATATATATATATATATATATATATATATATATCGGGAGGGCAAAAAAAAAAGGGAGACCTCGAACTTTGGCTGTAAAATCCAAAGTTATGGTCAGATTTCAATATTTTTTTCACACCCTACAACTAAGTAAATTTCCTATAGGGTGAGCGGATTTCAAAGAAAACTAATGAAAATTACGGATTTATTGAACATTTCTTTATGCCACTGGAAATTCTTTATTTCCACTACTACTGCATTGTATGTGCGGATAAAAAGTTACAAAGTACTCACATATGGTGCTACCTTGATGTTAAAAAAACTGCTCGATATGTTTACCACGAACTTCTACAATCTTTTTTAGTCTAGGACGGAACTCATCTATGGCTTTATTGATTTGTTCTTGTGGTAGCTCATCCCATTTTTCCAGAAGAAGCTGTCGTAAATAAACGACATTTCTTACTTTGACCCGATAAATTCTCTGTGACAAATTTTTCCAAAAGCCGCAATTGACAGGATTTAAATCAGGACCGTTTGGTGGCCAAATTTAATACCGCTACCTCGTATTCTTTTGATATCTCCTGTTTTATCGATTTTCTTGAGAAGCTTGTCCAAACCTCCTGCAGTTGGCGTACGTTAATTAAAATCGCTTTAATTATCAACTTAAACCTATGATTAGCAAGATTTTTCTGAAATATTCGCCATAAATCCAATTTCTCAGCTAAAATGCTAAAAGATGGCATGCAAACCATAAAATTACCTAGTACTAACATATTAAAATTTCATGGTTCTATGTACCGTATTTGCCGAGATAAGAACGATTTTAAAGGTCTCCCTTTTTTTACCGACCCAATATATATATATATATATATATATATATATATATATATATATATATATATATTCTGTTTCTCCTTGATAATGTGAATATATCACGAAAGCGCTCGGACTTTGTGTTTCCTTTTCCCTGTGGTTGTTTGCTTATTAATAAGGTCACGTGTTATTTTGTGATTTTAGTGCATATATATATATATATATATATATATATATATATAAGATGAAAGATTTCATACTTCATCACAGAATATCATTCTGCCCATGCACCTATTCAGTACGACTAGCTAGCACGCTAGCACTTCATTGCCAAGTAAAGAGAGGGTCAACATACTGAGGAGGCCTCCGTATAAGCTCATCACCATTAAAAGCATCCTTGGTCTGTGTTGTCATAGTTCAAAGAATATCCAAATCCGTATCCACTTTCATGTCATTTTCGTCAGTTTGTATTGCAGACATTATTGGTCTACGTGCATATATATATATATATATATATATATATATATATATATATACAGGGTGTACATAAAGTCAGGATCTATTTTTGTGAAGCACTTGGAAATTATATGGAATTCAATCATAAAATGATAAAGTGGTAACATAATAATTAAGAGTAGGATTCGACGTGACGCCCATCAGTATCCCTGCACAGCTCAAATCGTTCCGCAGCATTTCTAAACACATTCTGGAGCATTTGCGGGGTTATGTTATCTGCAGCAGTTCGTATACGTGTACGTAAGTTTTCAAGACTCGTAATCTTCGTCTGATAGACGTGCTATTTGATAAAGCCCCATGCAAAGAAATCTAAAGGGGTTAAATCTGGTGATCTCGCTGGCCAAGGTCTGTTGTTTCCGCGTCCGATCCAGCGATTTGGAAAACGTCCATTTAGATAATCCTGAACAATTTTGGCATTGTGACAAGGAGCACCATCATGTTGATAGACGACGGGGATAGGATTGTTAGTACCGTCGTCTATCAACATGATGGTGCTCCTTGTCACTATGCCAAAATTGTTCAGGATTATCTAAATGGACGTTTTCCAAATCGCTGGATCGGACACGGAAGCAACAGACCTTGGCCAGCGAGATCACCAGATTTAACCCCTTTAGATTTCTTTGCATGGGGCTTTATCAAATCGCACGTCTATCAGACGAAGATTACGAGTCTTGAAAACTTACGTACACGTATACGAACTGCTGCAGATAACATAACCCCGCAAATGCTCCAGAATGTGTTTAGAAATGCTGCGGAACGATTTGAGCTGTGCAGGGATACTGATGGGCGTCACGTCGA
The DNA here is from genome assembly GCA_023014485.1 of Bathynomus jamesi. Taxonomy (NCBI): domain Eukaryota; kingdom Metazoa; phylum Arthropoda; class Malacostraca; order Isopoda; family Cirolanidae; genus Bathynomus; species Bathynomus jamesi. The sequence continues at coordinate 347,802 of JAJOZX010001079.1, read as the reverse complement.
ATCCTACTCTTAATTATTTAATAAATGTTACCACTTTATCATTTTATGATTGAATTCCATATAATTTCCAAGTGCTTCACAAAAATAGATCCTGACTTTATGTACACCCTGTATATGAAAATGAAAAGGTTTATTGGCAGACTATAGTCCATATGACAAATATTATTAATACAATGACAGTTCATATACTAAGGATAGAAATATATACAATTGATTAGAAATAATACTGCACTGTCGAAGTTAAGTGGAGCTACAGACAGACGTTTTCGTACCAAGAAGTCCATATATATATATATATATAT
>JAJOZX010001079.1:295000-345000 GCA_023014485.1 Bathynomus jamesi | reverse complement strand
GGGCTTGTGCTTCGCAAACTCGCCTACGGCGAGGGCACGTTAGGGTTACCCCTTTGGGGGAAGGTCATTCTCCCTCTCCCCCAAACCCCCTCACCCCCTTTATGCAACTCGGGGGCTAATCCCCACCCCTTGTTGCATAACCCCCTCCCTTTTGTTTTGTTGGTTGAAACATTGTGGGTCATTTTATTTTTTAGCAAATGGATGGAAATAGGAAATGGAAGGAATTGTAGGTGTTTTTTTAATAGTTGAAGGATATATATATATATATAATATATATATATATATATATATATATAAGCAATAATATCTCTGTAAGGCACGATACTTCCTGCATGACCATTTCTATCCGATTCCTTATAAAAGTAAATAGACACTACGATGATTGTCGTCAAGAATAAATGGCAAAGCTCATCAATGGAATACCAGAACGTGTGTCACCTTTACATAATGGAAAGGGGAAAGCAACATGATTCTAAATATATGTTGATTTACTAAATCTGTTATTTACTAAATCTGTTATTATCAAATAAAAAACTGTGGAAAAAACGGAATATGGTCTATTTAAATGCAAAAAACTTCACTTTTCTACGTGAAGGTCAAAATATGATAATAAAAAAATCCCACTCTAATAGATAGAGTTTATTTCCGCAACAGTTTCGATACCTACTGACATCCTCATTCGTTTTTCTGTATCCACCCGAAGAGGATGCCAGTGGGCATCGAAACTGTTGTGGAAATAAACTCTGTCTATTAGAGTGGGTTTTTATTATCATGGTCTATTTACTTTCAACCCTCCGTACATACGGCATACGTATCTCGACACCTAGAGTATTTCATAAATTTTCCTCTAAGCTCTGATACAATTTCGCAAAATCATACAAATTACGAAAGACTCTCCACGAACGCATTTCCATTGCATAAAAAACTGTTATAGATCTTATAAAAAACCCTTCTAGAGTTAGGTAATTCGTAGGTTCACGATAATCTGAATATACTATTTTTACTCCACGCAATGTAAAACCTTTTTCTTCATTCGTCTCTCTTTATCTGCCGTATTCCTCTAAGTTCTCTCCTTTCTCTTGGGAGAAATCAATTCACACATTTCACAGGCTCACAATTTACAGAAGACATATATATATATTATATATATTCCTCCGCGCACGCAACAGTTAATAAGATACATACATTGATATTTATCTCAAAAGCCCATTTCTCGTCGAATAAAATTTACGACCATGGAGCAGCGCGGCTAAAATTGCTGTACTTTTCTAAGTTTGCGCAGTATCGATCATGGCGCAGGTAATAAAAATAGGATTTAATACTCGCCAGAGCGGCTCTTGATTATTAATGCAGAGTAGTATTATATAATTTATTGATTTGATGAGTTCCACAATTTGGCTTGTGGTTCTGAATCTTTTAACTGTTGTAAAACTTGGATCCAATAGTTTTTGAAGTTAATTTCCACTCGTACGCAAAGGTCAGTCAAGGATATTTCAGGCATACGTAACTGGGTTTATATTAGGTGATTATCCAGGCGATAGCTAAGGTTTGATATTAGATTTGTATTCACATTTTTGAGTGAGACATAGAGAGAAAGTCTGATCTACGACAATGTCAAAGTTTCATACTTAAGTGGTCGTATGACAGACCCCCATGAAGGCCCCTGAAATGTGCTTTTAATTGTAATAACAACAATTGAGTTTCAAAAAGGATGTCATTTTTGGGTCTCACGTTCATCAAATTTTTATCAAGAGAGGGTGTATAGCTCAAATATAAACTCTACCATTTAGAGACTCAGTACGATAATGTCTTTAACTGATGTGAAATATTTTATATTTTTAATGGTACTACTCGCGAATAGTACATTCGTTAGTACAATAGTACAACAGTACATTCGTTAACGTAAAAAAAAAATGGTATAATCTTTGAATATACACTTCATATATACGCTGGAGCAATTTGTAAGGATTTTAGTGAAAAAAACTGATCAAGATTTCTGAACTGATATTTACGGAAGGATCAATTCAGAAGTTCAAAATACGCGGGTTTATCTCAGTAATAATGAGAAAAAGATACACAGGGAGAAAATATATATTTCCAGCTACTCAGTTTGCCTGCAAAGATTCGTTGTATAAATTGTAAACTTTTATGAAACGTTCCTCCCCACACTAAATTGGCGGATTGGTTTTCATGTTATAAATAAAAGCTTTAAATTTTAACAAATATTTACTCTTATTAAAAGGGATGTTTTTTTTTTCAACATGGCTCCCCTCCCAGAGTGTATATTATGGGAAATCCGAGAAAAAAGAATATAACGTCCTAATTCCACGAGGGGAGGATGAGGGTGAAAAGATAAAATAAAGCGACAGTGGGATTTGCAAGTGGATAAGGTACGGTCTTGGGATGAAAATAAGTGGTAGAGAGAGGAGTTTGCCTATACATTCACACGAAGAAATAAAGTTAATAAGAGTACAGATTGTCCTGTACTTACGTATTTACAAAATATAACCAGACATAAAAATGTTGAGTTAAAAACTTGGGAAGTAAATGAAGATACTCTCGAAGGAAGTATTTGTACCTCGGCTCCAGAGTCTGTTCTGATTGAGCACGAGCATCCTGGCGTATATATACAGTATATATTAGCCCACTGGCTAAGACGTCCCTCAAATATTTGAGCTTGAAGAGATACATCGAAAGTTACTGGTCATGTTTAAAGGTTGTGTCATATTCATTACAGCAATATTTTAAACTCTTAGGAGACCATAATACTCCAAGTGCTCTTGTTTCGTTACCGAGTAATTGGATTCCTGTTCAGACAATGAAGGAGTGACATGAGTTATGAGAATTTCAACACCGTTTACTTTTTGTAGTAATACAACACCTAAGCCATATTGTGAGTTGTCAGTTGGATGAGAAAAAGTCGTGTTCTTGTTTTTGTTGTTAAATTATAATGCATAAATGCGCAACAGAAAAATCCTTTTATTATTATTTTGATTAGAGGTGTGTTCGTTCGTTTGTGTTATAATTTATTTCTTTTTTAAAGATACACTTCAATTAGCTTACTTCTTACAGAACTATGAAAGTATCAGAGAAGTGCCAGACATCACAATGAAGAGATATGACATGATAGTGCAGTATTTTTAATCAAACACTGTACGTAAATTGATCAAGCTGTATATAGCAATGTAATGTTTCTATATTCACAATTTTATATAGGCTAGAAAACAGTTTCATCAACTTCACTCACCGCTGATTTTGATATGAAAAACAGCCCCCCCCCCCCCCACACACACACACGCGCGTGCGCGCTCACCGACACAGAAACAAATATGAAAAAAATGACAACTGACAGATAACAAGTAGCATTTCTGACGGCTGAAATACGTCGGACTTACTTTCATATTATGGATGATAACGGTCACTCAACATTAACTCACTAATGTGGAAAACGATTACTGATAAAGACTGATATAGTAGCTATTAGGGACGAATTACAAAGCAACGCATGAGTGATTCGTAATAGCTCGTAACTCCTCTTTCATTTCCTTTTGCGGCTTACTCAGACTTGAACATTGATTTTTGGCTTGAAGTATTGTCTCTTTTTGCCTCTTTTTATTTGTAAGATTTTCAGTGTTTTTTAATCTTATATATATATGTGTGTGTGTGTGTGTGTGTGTGTGTGTGTGTGTATATAAAAAAGGAAAATAAAAACAGACATGGAAAACATTCTCACGTCTTTATATCCGCAGATAAACTTTCACTATATATATATAAATACCAAAACCGCACAATTTTTTTCTCATAAAGAAAGACTGCGAGAATTTATGTTTCTTTGTGTGGTTTATGCCTATAATTGTGCTGGCTGTAAAGCAACTTATATTGGTGCTTGTGTACGCCGGTATAAAGTATGTAAAAATGAACGCAAAGCAATCTCCGCCAGAACACATACAGTTATACATTCTGGGAAAATCACCTTAAGGTATCGTTGTTTAACCCCAAATCATCTATTAAGTAAAGATTTCAGTACTCTGAACGGGACACCTAACAAGAAAATCTTATAGTGAAATCATAATATATTCGCAAATTTAAACCTTTAAACAATAACTCCAGTAATGAAGGGACTTTTAGGCAGACAAGGAGAAATACGTTCAGTAGTATAGGTGCATCCACCCCTGACATACCAAACTCACGTGATTTACTCGGCAAAAATGCCAATATACTACTGACTTTAATATAGTACAAGTTGCAAATTGAGAAATAGTTTAAGCAACAGTATAATACAAATTTATACACCATTTGATTAATCATATGAACTTATTTTAATGAAGAATAATTTGAGTTTATGATATTATATTGCGTAGGTTAGATTTCATTTTAATTAATTGTACAGGGTGTTCATTTTATTAGTTAACCCAAATAAATGCAAATAGAAACTAAATAAAAGTAACTATATTTCAGAGATGCATGAAACTTAGTGATATGAGAAACAATAACAGTAGCAGTCAAAACCCGTCATAACAAATGCTGGAAGCGTTCACCGCCATGTTCACTGCACAAGTGTGCACGGCGAAGCATGTTGCTGGACACAGAATGTAACACCTCTGGCTGAATGTTGGCAGTAATGTTGGTAATGTTTTGTTGCAACTCCTCCAGAGTATGTGGAGATTGTTTGCATATACCTGGTCTTTAACATAGCCTCACAAGAAATGATCCGGTGATGATACATTCAACTCTGCCACTGTCTGGTGAGACATGTGGCTTGCCGCACCGTCTTGTAGGACCCAGCCAGTGTGGATTTCGTCCTCTGACAGGCTGCCCAAGAACTCGTGTATGATGTTAGTATAACTCCCGCGACGTAATCTTGATGCGGAAGAAGATGGGTCCCGCAATCCGATATCTCAAAATGGCACATCACACTTCCACCTTCCACCTCCTCGGAATGAAAAGGAGTTTCATAAATGGTGTGTGGGTTATCTGTGAACCATATACACGTGTTTTGTGCATTCACATAACTGGTGAGGTGAAACAGTGCCTCATCCAAAAAAACAAATAACATCCAAGCTGTCAGGCTGGTGTCCCACACCTTGAAGAAACCATTGAAAATACACGAGCCGCCTTTCACTGTTTGGTGGGCGCAGTTCCTCACCACATGCACCTTATATGTGCAACTTCAATTGTTTCACTGGTCTGGCACAACTTTCCACTGTTATTCCTATTGGCAGTTTGCGGAGAGACTTCAAACGACTAAGTTGCATTATGTCATGTACCTTACGGATTGCCTCTTTCGTAACCGCGGTTGGTATTCATTTGCGCCTTTACTCCATAAAACTGCCTGTTTATCAGAATCGTTGAACGATCTTCCATGTCTCAGGTTTGATGGGAACGTTTCCTGCTCCAAAACATTCGCTAAATTCATGTTGGCACTGTTTGAAGGATATAGTTTGCGTGTAAGTTTCCAAAATGAATATACGTTGTTCCAAACTTAACGTCATCTTCACAAACCTAAGTCAAAGCTTAGGTTGGCCTCCTAGACTAGGCTAGGCCAGTACTTTAAAATGTCCGGTTTTCATACCACTAAGTTTCGCGTATTTCAAACTATAGTTCTTACTTAGTTCTTTATTTGCATTTTTTTGGCTTAACCTATAGGTAGGTTTAGTTTAACCTGTTTCAGAAAAAGACTTTCTTATTAATATTTTAATTTTTACCTCTACATTTAATTAGATTTAATATTAAACATTATCATTTCTTTTAATAGTTAATTGAGTTTAATATACTAATATACTCATCAAATTAACTCTGATTATTCATAAATTCCACTAACGATGAGAATCATGATTCTGGAAACGTTTGGCAACAAGGAAATATGTTCACAACATTGGTTTTTCCTAACTCTGTTGCTCCAATAAATTCCTTGGCTGAAAAAATAAGTCTTTTTACAAAAAATTTGAATTCTGTAATATTTGAGATATTCCTTGATCCAGTTACATCTCGGAAAATTTCTTCATTTTGCGGGTTTAATTACGGAAGAATTTTAATTTGCAGAAAATATTTCTTGATTATATTTTAGAAGTTAGAGATCTGCGAATATAATTTTGAATTTTGAATTTTGAGTTTTTCTCGAATGTTAAAAAGAAAAATGCAAAGTTTAGAAAGAAGTTTAATGCGTTCTTATATTTCTTTAAAAAAAATGTAATTTTCATTAAGAACTTTGGGATTTTTATGGTTTCAGTTTCATATATAACATATAGATGTATGCAACATAATATATACCGGGTGTCCCATAAGTCCGGCATCATAGGAAAAATAATAAAAAAATGGCCGAAGAACTTATTGGGACTTCTGTTAAAATGAGCCAGGATAGCAGTCGCTGTATCATCGTCAATGGACCTCCTTGAAGGTCCACTGCGTGGTTTATCTTCTATGGATCCTGTTTCCTTAAACTTTGCAACAAGTCTGCTAACACAACTCTGTGTCATTGGCTCGCGGTCTGGATGCAATCTGTTAAATTCAGCAGCGGCCTCTCTTTGACTCCGATTTCCTATGAGTAGAATTATTTGGATTCGTTCTTCCTTGCTCACAGACATTATGGCCTGTAGAAAGAGAAAAATATGAATTATGGTTTGTAGAAATAGAAAAATATGAATTTCTCCTATGATGCCGGACTTATGGGACACCCTGTATATATATATATATGTATATATACACAATCGTGCTCAAAAGTTCGGTTGCGGACAACTCTCTATTACAATAGAACCAAAGGGCAGCAGGCGTTCGCGGACAATTGGACAGTCGTTACAAATATCATGAATCATGATGCACTAGGCCACACCTACTTTACGGCCTAGCGTAATTCAGCTTTTGTAACCAATGACACATTTTAATATGGTCTCCTCTACGGACATCGTACTTCATTTGTTTCATCAGTATTTTCTCTGCTTTTTCTCACTTCTTGCTAAAGAAATAGATTTAATTATTACTGGGATTACTTAAGAACCAGTCATATTTCATATAGTAATTAGGCCCTCTATTATTACTGCCGTAAAAACTTTTGCAGAGCTGGGCACTTCCGCAAACACTTCCGCAAACCGCAAATTCCGCAATTGCGGAAGTATGTTTTTCGTTTGCGGATTTGCGTTTGCGGCAAAGTCATCGCAAATTAGTGAATTTGCGTTTGCGGATTTGCGTTTGCGGAAGTGATTTTGAGTTTTCGGATTTGCAATCGCAAATCCGCAAACTCAAAATCACTTCCGCAAACGCAAATCCGCAAACGCAAATTCACTAATTTACGATGACTTTGCCGCAAACGCAAATCCGCAAACGAAAAACATCTTCCGCAATTGCGGAATTTGCGGTTTGCGGAAGTGTTTGCGGAAGTGCCCAGCTCTGCGAGTAAAAAGGAAGAAACGCGTAAGTCCACTGGATGTAGTTTGGAGAAAATTACTTTCAAAGTTTAGCGTTGAAAACATCAGCAATTCATATTTTGGCATTAATTTTATCAGTACATAATAACTCCACACTTCATCACAATTTTTTGAGCTCTTTGAGCACAAATCATTTTATCATGACGGATAGGCCTATATATTGAGCGAATTTGACGTTTACGTGTTTTTTCCATTGAAAGAGATGTGACTTAGTAGAAATGGACTTATGTTTTTCATTAATTTAACCATTATAAACTAAGCTTGCGTGTTTCTTCCTTTGCATAGAGATGTAGAAATGGCTTACCGACCCCACCGGGCCCACCATGGTCTTAACTCAATTTTGACTAAATCGTGACTTACGCGATTTCTCCTTTGCGCGGATGTATATAACACCTATGAAATTAAAATAAATATTTTGTAAAATTATTATTATTATTATTATTATTATTATTAATAGGCCTAGTAGTAATAGCATTAATTGAATCTTATATTCATTTTGCTTGCATGAAAAAATAAATTACATCCCAACGCAATTTCAGAATCATTAACTGTGTATTCGTTGAATAACTCAATATGTAAATTGTATGTGTAATTTATGTATTGAAAGGAAATCAATTACATCTATGAATATGTTAAATAGATGTAATATTTTTACTTCTTTTCTGAAGGAAGATTTATAGAACCTTTGAAATTCTGAAATTTGAAAAGGTAAAAAAGGGAAGAAAACTGTTCAAATTAGAAAGAATAAATAATAGTGAACAGTAAAAAGATGTTGGGGAGGTCAAAAGGAAATACCCAGCAACAGGAATAGTTTAGTGGATCCCAAAAACAATGGGTCAGGTCAGGTCAGAAGGAGCAAAGGAAATGGGGTCGATAAAGTGAAATCCAATATGGGTTGGATAAAGAAGGTGTGTTTTTTATTTAAAAAATGACCTGACAAGTCGAGGAAAATGATTTTATTATTTGAAGTGAATATGGTCAGTGGATACGATGAAATTTTTAAATATGTCGTAATAATAAGTCTTTATTATAGGAAAAAAAGGTCTTGGAATTTTGAGGAAGAAATTTCGCTTAAAGAAACATGTCAGAAAAAAGTCAGAGATGAAAAATTTGCACAAAGACGAGTTTTGATATTAAATTCCAAGGAAATAGGTAAAAAGAATATAACTCAAGCGGATTAACTGTTAAAAATAATCTCGAGGCACATTCTAGGTGAGGGGTCCAACGTATGAATAGGTTAGAAAAAAGGTTTATACTTAACTTATGTTATTTCGTGTGTTGGTCTCTCTTCACACGGAGGTCAAGCTGGTGGCCCCGCCTCTAGGTCTGGCTTGGTGGAGGAGCGAGTTGCTTTCTTGCGCTCTCCACCGTACATAGCCTGGCACGCCCAGCTCATCTGGTACCGTCCTGAGTCAGGCATCCAGTCTTCTCTTGAAGACTTCAACTTTGACCCCCGTTACGTTTCTGAGGTCCTTTGGAAGCTGGTTGAAAAGTCTTGGCCCCCTGAGAACCAAACTATTTTTCTTCAGTGTTGAGGAGGTCCCTTGTCTGGCCTTTAATTTGGGAACACTACACATTCTGCCTCTCCTACTTTCCAGTGTTGTTTGAATGGTAATTGGGTTTAGTTTTAGGTTTGGTACCAGTTTGTCCATCATTTTCTATATGTAGATTATGGTGTACCTCTGTCTTCTTCTTTCCAGGGAGTACAGATTTAGTTTACGTAGTCTTTCCCAGTAGTTGAGTTCTTTGCAGCCATCAATCTTGGCTATGAAATGTCTTTGCAGTTTCTTCTAGTTTGTTAGTTTCTTCCTTTTTATATGGGGACGTCAAAACTGAGCAGTATTAAAATTTTGGTATAATCAGTGTTTTTAGCAGGGAAATCATTACTGTCCTGTCCCTTCTCTTGAACGTTCTTGTACCTATCCCGCGACTCTTTTTACTTTATTTATCGCTATCTGATTTTGTGTTTCGAATTTCGCATCATCTGTCATTATTACCCCGAGATCGATCGCTTTCATGCTTCTCTGAATTTCCTGTCTATCTGGAGCATAATATGCAGTCTGTTTAAGTTCCTTTTTTCTACCATATCTCAACAGCTGAAATTTCTCGGTGTTAAATGACATGTTGTTGTCTTCTGACCATTTGTATATTTTGTTCGTGTCCCTCTGCAAGGCCTCCACTTCATTTACATCGCTGATTTTTCTGCTGATCTTTGTATCGTCTGCAAAAGATGTTACTATACTGTTGCTGTTTACTCCGCTGTCTATGTTTGTTAGCATGATAATGAACAGGAGTGGGGCCAGTACTGTCCCTTGTGGTACTGAACTGCGTACTTCCGAATCTGATGATGATATACCTTGAATTTTGACGACCTGCAGACGTTCTCTGAGGAAGTTATAGATCCATTTTCCTACTTTGCCTGTTATTCCCATATATTTATTTTATGTGCTATTATAGCATGATCACATTTGTCGAAGCTTTAGCAAAATCTGTGTATATAACATCGTAGTTGTCATTGCCTTCCAATGCATCTAGGATATTGTTGTAGCGTTCTATTAGTTTTGATAGGCATGATCTACTGTACCTGATCGGAATCCATGCTGATTTTCGTTGAATCTTTCCTGTCTCTCTAGGAAATCATAAATTTTATAGCTAGGTTTCTAGAAAGAAAAGAAAAAGGTCGATTCAATATTTCAGTGAAACATTACCTAAGTTCACTGGATTATTATGACCTCGCATGATCCGGCTAAAAAAAAAATCTTGCATTATTTATGTGATGGTAGAAAAATTAAGAATGTATATGTTACAGGGAATCTGTGTAACTAGGGATTTCATAAAATCCCTAAAATGTTCAGGGATTTCATGTAAGGTTAAGTCGTAATATTTTCGTTAAACCTACGGGAAAATTATTGAATACTCCAGTTAATTGAATGCCCGGTTAGGTCAACTGTACGCCCTTGACGATTGGTTAGGTTAAGTTGTGATATTTTCGTTAAAACTAACGAAAGTATCACGACTTAACCTTACATAAAATTCCTGAACATTCTAGGGATTTCATGAAATCCCTAGTTAAACAGATTCCATGTAACATATACACCGAACAATTATCTTATTATTGAAAGAAGAAAAATGTTTGAAGCTTTGGCTTCATATTTTGATCTTAGGAACGAAAATATATTAAAAAGAGAGAAGGAAGGTAATCAATCATTTTATGGCTCAAATTAATAGACATAATACGCAAAATAGCTCTCATTTGACAGAGATTTGGTTTACGAATCTATTGAGAACGATAAAAAGTATTTTTACCTCAAGGAATTTTATAGCCTCAAACCTTCTTTCATAATAAGCAATAATGATCTCATAATTTGATAATCTCTCTCTCTCTCTCTCTCTCTCTCTCTCTCTCTCTCTATATATATATATATATATATATATATATATATATGCGCCTAGGTGGTGTAGTGGTTAGCGTCGCTGAGTACGAATCCATTGGCCCCGAGATCGAGACCCGGTGATAGCAGGCGGCGCGCAGCAAAACCCAGCTGTTCATCCTTCCACACAATAAAAAAAAATTGGTTGGTAGATAAATGGGTACCCTCGGTAGCCTAGTGGTTAAGACGCTGGACTGTTGGTGGGCGTGGTTCGGATTCCACGACGTTAAACTATAGGTCTAAGGTGGAGTGATAAGCTTGACCTTTATCAGAATGAACAATTCGGGCGGAAGCAAAATCAAAGTTAACCAAAGATATTATTGTAATACATGGCACTGCGTTATAACAAATTTTTAACCCAAAACAATAACGGTTAAAAAATTTCATTGTTACTTTTCCCGGATAAAGCTGAGATATTTCACGCGCAGAGAAAGTGAAACAAAATAAAGTAAAATTCGTTTTATTATAATGAATGCAATACTGTATTTGCAAAGTAACAATGGAACACGCTTACAGCGGGTAAATTCAGAGAGAACAGAATTTATAACAGGAAGAAAAACTACGGAATTCCCACAAGGGATTAGGGGAATTGCAGTTTATATACTGTATATGTTCCTCTCTTCGTAATAACTGTAATAAAAAAAAATTGTAGCAGATAACGAGGAGGAACATTATTGTTTGTTAGACAAGGAAAATATATTACGGTCTGAAAGATAATGTACAGCGAAGGTTTATAAATTTAAAATTTTTTGGACATTTTTGCGCGTGTTTACGTAAAAACAGAATACAAATAGGTGATATTAACATTGTTTAATAACGTTTGATGGTAATTTAACGGCTGTTTTCAACTACGAATTAGGTTTAATTCATCAAATTGCAAATGAAATTAACATAAATTATAATATTTGCTGTTGCTTTTCCTGCTTCAGTTTTGAGCCTCAATATCGCTTTTACGAAAATCTTATTTAGTATTCTGCGGATGTCTGTTTGCTGGTGGTCAGTTTTCTGTTTATGTAGATCAGTGGTTCCCAACCTTTTTTGGTATGGTTACCCAAAACCTAATTCTAATCCAGCTTTATTAACCCAATCATTAGGTACTATTTTCGGATCACCTGAAGATCAGGGCCCCCAGCCTTCTTTAGTTAGCTTTATAAGGCTAACTAACGAAAATATCACGACCTAACCTAACCAATCGTCAAGGGCGTACAGTTGACCTAACGACTGGTTAGGTTAGGTCGTGATATTTTCGTTAGTTAGCCTTATAAGGCTAACTAAAGAAGGCTGGGGCCCTGATCTTCAGGTAATCCCTATTTTTTATAACTTCTGGATTATCACAATATTATTTTTTATAACTTCTGAATTTTGTGTCATTACCCCAGTGGTGTAATTTACCCCTAGGTTGGGAACCACTGATGTAGATAGACTGAATTCTCTTTGTTGGAAGATGTTCAACACGTATGATGAGATACAATTACAGTATCTGGATTGCATCCTGTTTCAATTATGTTATGTTTCCTGCAATCTGCGTATGGTATAGAGTACGTTGTTGTTGTTGTTGTTGTTGTTGTTGTTGTTGTTTACAAATTTAGTAAATCAATTCATGTTGGAGAAATGCTTAGTTTTCTGTTTTGTTTTGTTGTTTTGCGCTTCACTTATTTTTATGTTAGATTTGGTTTGACAAGGTTAGATATTAAGTTAGGTTAGGTTAAGTTATTTAGGTTATATTAAGTTAGGTCATATAGCAAATTAGATTGCTATATGACAAGTTAGGATAAAATATGTAAATAAAGGTTATGTATTATTTTCAATTATTTTTTGTGAAGCGCATTATTTTAAAATTTATGGGGGTTTGCTATATTTAAATGTTACGCAAACATACCCTGTTTCTTCACAATTAGACATTTCCTCACCTTGTAAATGTCAAAAAAGTGTTTTCAGATAGCAAACTAATTGATTGGTTAAGTTGTTTCATAAAAGTCTGTAACAGTGCGTCAAACCGGAAAGATCCAGAATTTTTAATGTGTTAATTCTTTATTTTCATTTTGTGTTCTTTAATTGCGTCATTGTACCGTGTGACCACAAAAATTGTCCCTGTTTTTAATCGCTTATTACTCAGTCATTATTGCAGCTTCACAAATGAAATAAAAAGCATTCGAAAGAGAACATTTTAAAGTTTTAATTTATTCTACATGTGTTCAAAGTGACGTCCCTGGACATTCTTACATTTCACACAACGGGAAAGGAAGTTATTATTACATTTTCCAAAACGCTGCATTCAATGGACTGTACACTCTCTACCACCGCTTGCTTTAATTCTTCGATAGAGGATGGCTCTTGCCTGAATACTCTGTCCTTGACAAATCCCCAGAGAAAAAAGTCCATAGGTGATAGATCGGGAGATCTTGCGGGCCAGGGAAACTGCGAGCGATGAGAAATGAATCTTTGTTCAAAAAATCTTGTTAAACATTCCAGTGATTGCCTAGTTGTGTGGGCTGTTGCTCCGTCTTGCTGAAACCACTTGTTACTGCAGTTTTCTTGTTCAAAAACAGTGTTCAGCATTTCTACATATCTTTCTGAAGTTACTGAAAGCGGTCTCCTTGTCTCTGGGTCCTCAAAAAAGTAAGGACCATAAACCTTGCTGCTACTCAAACCACACCAGACAGTAACTTTTGGTGAATGCAGAGGTTTCTCCAAGTGTATATTTGGCTTGTTTTGTGACCAACACCGGTAATTCTGTCTGTTGATGAACCCATTGAGATAGATGTGGCATTCATCACTGAATATTATGTCACTTACAGTAATCTTATCTGGTTTTGTTCAATTATTGTTTCAATGCGTTCACAAAACATCAAACGACGCTGGTAGTCTTGTTCGCTAAGCTGTTGCAAACACATAATTTTGAATGACTTCATTCTCAAATCCAACGTGATTATTTTCCGAATGCTCTCCCGTTTGATTCCTGTCACAGCTGATAGTCGTCTCAGATTTCTTGTTGTCCGTTTCAAGCTGATTTGCGACTGAATCAATGTTTTCAGCGGTTCGCACACCTTTGCTGCGCCCAGAGTTGCCTTTATGCATGTTCTTGATTGAGCCGTGATGTTTCCATTTTGCGAATATCCTGCGAATCGTTTTAGGATCTATGGTCCTTTGCTGACCGTATTGTCGTCTGAAAGACCGTTGGGTGGCAACTACCGAGCCATGTTTGATCATCTCTTCTGCGATGAAAACACGTTGCATGTCCGACAAATAACCTATGATTGTGGTGGATAAAACTGTCATTTTTTTATGAGTACTGATTTCGTATCCAGGATATCGAAAAAATTAAATAAAACTTTTAAATATTCTTTTTCGAAAGCTTTTTATTTCATTTGTGAAGCTGCAATAATGACTGAGTAATAAGCGATTAAAAAGAGGGACAATTTTTGTGGTCACACGGTATTTTCAGTTTCAGATTCTTGGGGAAGCAGTGTTTGAAAATATCGTAAACCGTAAGGCTCTGAAACGTCCAAGAAACAAGAAGGGTAAAACTGCTTCTTCAACTGAAATAGACTGGTTCGATAGATTTTGGCTACGTATATACAGGGTGCTCCAGAAGGCCTGAAGTCCAGTCCCCCAAAGGGAGCAGTATTTTTCGGACATCATATATATATATATATATATACTGTATATGTGTGTGTGTGTGTGTGTGTGTGTAGGCTTTCTATAAGATGGAGCAGCCCTTATATAAAGGTTTCCTTTCCCAGTACGAGTTTTCTTTCACACAAACAGAAATAGTTATAAAATAGACATCACAGAAAACAAAGACTTCCCACAACCTTCTATACATAGAAATATTATCTTCTATTGTCTCAAATCACTCCAAAAAGAAGTTTTGGAGGCCATTTCTTCTATCTAAAGAAGTTATGCACTGGTAATGAGGAGGGTTTGAGATTGGTTGAGTTTGGACGATAACTTTTTACGACAGATAGTTACCGAACCAACGCGCGGTGACAATATTTCAGATTTGGTGATGACGAACGGCGAGAATATAGTCGAAGGTTTAGAAGTAGGCGAGAGTTTAGGATGTAGTGATCATCAAATTCTTAGGTTTAAGTTATTGATAGAAAACACTCAGGATAGTAACGTAATAGAAGTCCCTGATTTTCGTAGGGCTAATTTTGATAGTTTTGCTGATAGGATGAGAGTAGTGGACTGGGATAACTTATTTATGGGCAATGACACAAATTTGCGTTGGGTGGCGTTTAAAGAAAGTTTTAGGGATATTGAAAGGGAGTTTATTCCTCGTAGGCCCAAGCGCGCTAGAAATTGTGGTAGGCCGAAGTGGTGG
Source organism: Bathynomus jamesi (assembly GCA_023014485.1). Lineage (NCBI taxonomy): Eukaryota > Metazoa > Arthropoda > Malacostraca > Isopoda > Cirolanidae > Bathynomus > Bathynomus jamesi. The sequence continues at coordinate 329,821 of JAJOZX010001079.1, read as the reverse complement.
AGTAGGGAAATAGGAGAGTTTATAATAGAGCGTAATAGAGCGTATAGACTTAGTAAGCGCAATGGCACGGCAGCTAACTTTAATAGATATATCGAGCTTAGACGTCAGGTTAAAAGATCAGTTAGGAATGCTAAGCGTAATTTAGAGATAGTTATAGCTGCAGATAGTAAACATAATCCAAAAAAGTTTTTTGAATACGTAAATAATCGTAAGCCGGTAAAAGATAACATAGGCCCTCTAGTGGATGTTAATGGCGCTTTGGCTTCTGACGCTCAGGCGATGGCGGGTATTTTCAATAACTTTTTTGCGACAGTTTTTACCGTTGAAGACGTAAATAATGTCCCCGACGTTGACGATATCGTTCCATTTAGTAGCGAGACTATTTTAGATGAAATAACTGTTTACGAGGCTGAGATTGCGCATTATATCGATAGGCTAAAAGTTAGCAAGGCTCCAGGCCCTGACGCTTTTTATCCCAGACATTTGAAAGATTTGAAAGACGTTATCGTAGGCCCCTTAACGAAGATTTTTAATGAGTCACTCGAAACGGGATTATTCCTGAAGACTTCAAATTAGCTAACCTCACGCCTATTTTTGAAAAAGGCGACCGCGCAGTAGCTAGCAATTATAGGCCCATTAGCTTAACGTCAATTGTCGGTAAACTTTTGGAATCCGTAGTTAGGGATCGTATCATCGATCACTTAGAAAGTAGAGATTTGATTAATAGTAGTCAGCATGGGTTTCGACGCCATAGGTCTTGTTTAACTAATTTGTTAGAATTTTATAACGAAATAGTGCGCGAATACGATAGGCATAGAGCAGCTGACGTTATTTATTTAGATTTTAAAAAGGCATTCGATACAGTTCCGCAAAGGAGACTAATTGCGAAGGTTAAAGCGCACGGTATACGCGGTCAGGTAGCTAACTGGTTAGAAGAATGGCTTCGTGCTAGGGGACAGAGGGTCGTAGTTAATGGTAGTGAATCAGGGTGGTTAGATGTAGGTAGCGGTGTCCCACAGGGTTCAGTGTTAGACCCATTGCTATTCGTCATTTACATTAACGACATAGATGTAGGATTGATTAGTAACGTGTCAAAATTCGCGGACGATACTAAAATAGGCGGTAAGGTTGTTAACGAGGACGATAGAAATAGGATCCAAGACGATGTAAATAGGATTATGGAGTGGACAGATAAGTGGCAGATGCAATTTAACGTAGACAAATGTAAAGTTTTGCATATAGGTTCTCGCAACAATAATTACACGTACACGATGGATGATAGGGAGTTAGCGAGCGTTGACGAGGAAGTAGATTTAGGCGTACGCGTATCTAAGGATTTAAAGGTTAGGAACCAGTGCCTGGAGTCTTGCGCAAAAGCTAATAGGATGTTAGGCTTCATAGCGCGTAATTTCGAATTTAAATCGAAGGATATTATATTGCCCCTTTACAAGTCCCTAGTCAGGCCTCATTTAGAATATGCAGTTCAGTTTTGGTGCCCGTACTTGCGTGAGGATATTGATAGGTTAGAAAGGGTTCAGCGTCGTGCCACGAAACTTATTCCGTCATTGCGCAATAAGCCTTATGAAGATAGGATTAAAGAGTTAGACCTGTATTCACTCGTAACTAGAAGATTAAGGGGGGAGCTTATTGAAGTTTTCAAAATCGTTAATAACATCGATAACGTATATTTTGACAAATTGTTCACTTTCGATAATAGTAATACTCGCAATAACGGATTTAAGTTGCGTGGCAGACGTTTCATTACTAACATCGCTAAAAACTTCTTTACGTTTAAAGTAATTGATAAATGGAATAATCTTCCCGCGTCAGTCGTTCATTCTACCAGCGTTAATATGTTTAAGAACCGTCTTGACAGACATTTTAAAAGTATTAACGTTGTTTAAAATTAAATAACAAAGTTAGCAACAGGAGCTCTGGTGGTGGTGCTCGAGGATGAGTCTGTTGACGATGAATGCCAGCTTGTGACATGCCAGCGTGTGATGCCAGCAATAAAAAAAAAAAAAAAAATTAGACTAACACGAACGTAGATGTAGCTCGTAGCGTAAACTAACCCACTTTTTGTTTCTTTACCTACTTTTTTTTTTTTTTTCCTTATCCTCCTTACTTTGCATGTCTGTAACTCTTTTTCCTTGCATGGTATGACTGTGAGTTAAGACTGTGTTTGCATGGTTTGTAAGCGTTCTTATTTTACTTCTTTTCATCTTTCACCCCTCTCCTATTCTCTCCGACTATTTTTCTGACTTGTCGGCAGTGGCCGGCGGATGATGATGGTGAGCCTTTTTTTCTCTTTTTCTGAATGAATGTTAACCCACGAGTGATAGGTGTTCCTCCTTACTTAACCCCTTATTCTATTCTATTCTCTTCTCTTCTCTTAACCCCCTACTTTTTCCTTTCTCTCGGGCTAACCTTAGAGTGGATCTTAGGGTCTTTGTTAGCCTCAGCTTCTGTAGATCTGTAGATCTGACAAGAAGCTTTGATACCGAAAAGAAGGAAAATCTTTCCCTAGAATGCACCTCTCAAAAAGAAGTTATAAGTCCTAAATTCAGAAAGTTTTGTTTGGAGTGCAGATATTAGGCAGTTAGTTAGACAAATTGCCGATCCCGTCTAACTCATGGATTTACATACGATGCTTGCATTACCTTGAAATTGTTACAGTGATTATAAGTAAAATTTCGTAATTACATTTAATTTCATTTTCCTTATATTAGTAATTAATCAGTGAGGTGGGCCAGAAAATTGCACAGCGCTCAGGCCAACTAATGTAGTCCTTTGCTCTAATTCCGGTATTATTATTACCAGCATTACCGGGATTCGAACTCCTGACCTCAGTGTCTTCACTTTGCCTACGCTGTTACCTACTAGTAATGCTAGGAGGCTGTCGTTTTTTTCTGCTTTAAAAGCTTTTAATTTTAAACAAGAAATCTGTTTGGATTTGTAGACGAAGAAAGAAAGTACAGGGTGGTCAAAAAGTCTGGGTACTTCCTCAAAATAAGATAGTGTACATGAAAGAAAGAATTTATTGAATACCGACATTTTTAACATCTAATTTAATTTTTAATTCAACCAAAAAATTAGATATGTAAATATTCTTAGGGGGTGCTCAAACTTTTCCCACCCTGTACTTTACTCAAAATTATCATGCCCAGTTTTGTTAAAATTGAACTAAATAAATAATATAATTTGAAGATAAATTTGGTTTAGATTAAACACAAAATTAAACATTTATTTGGCATTCATAAGTTTCAAATTTCCCACATAAAAAGTCAAACCCAATTTCAAGTACATATACTGGATCACCTGAAGATCAGGGCCCCCAGCCTTCTTTAGTTAGCCTCTAACGAAAATATCACGACCTAACCTAACCAGTCGTTAGGTCAACTGTACGCCCTTGACGATTGGTTAGGTTAAGTCATGATATTTTCGTTAGTAAGCCTTATAAAGCTAACTAAAGAAGGCTGGGGGCCCTGATCTTCAGATGATCCAATATACTTTTTATACCCGTTTAAATCTAAACTAATTTTATTATCAAGTTAACATAATTTTTTTTAAGTTAAAATTATAACAAAACTGGAAATCATAATTTTAAACACAATATTTTGTTAGTTTAAAATATAAACAAATTCTTTGTGTAAATTATATAGTTTTTATGGTGTTTGCTTTGCGAATTTCTTTGGGCGTTTTACTCGCAAATTTCTGTAAATGTTTCAGAGGTAAATTCTAAATGAAGGCAATTTCACCGTTTATATTCGATTTTCACCTCCGAGAATATGTTTAAGCACCAATTTGAATGCATATATCTCTCTCTCTCTCTCTCTCTCTCTCTCTCTCTCTCTCTCTCTCTCTCTCTCTCTTCTGGAAGGGATGAACGTCACTTGCAAATAGGTGGATGCGTCTACGCGCGGGATGAATTCACACACACACCCTTTTTTATATACTGGTCAGAACGTTTTTGGATAGTTTTCATTGCTAGAACGCTTATCTTATTCAGAGTATTCAGAAAAAAAAATAAAAAAAGAAAATATGGCAGGGCCAGCTAAATTGAAAGCAGAATGCTTTAAATGTAAAGTTAATCATTGGTGCGTTGACTTCCCTGAGGGTAGTATCAGCGATATCACATCCCTTAGTGTATGTTTGTTTTGTAAACTTAGAGACAACCACGAGAAGGAAGTTAAAGAGCTAAAGGAATTAGTAAAAAAGCTTGAAGCTAGGGTCGTAGCACTGGAAATCCAACCCAGTGGACAAGATCAAACTAAAAACACACCAGCAGATTTAAACTGTAAGATTAAGTATCTAGAACAAAGGGAGGGCGCAAAGAAGGGGCTGATAGAGAAGGGTGGGAAGGGGTCGATAGAGAAGGGTGGGAAGGGGCCGATGAAGAAAAAGGGTGGGAAGGGGCCTACTGATGGCCCAAATAAACCGACGGATGTAGCTACCGGTCGGGGTGGGTCGGGTGGTGTAACTGCGTGTATGGGTGGCGACGGGTTTCGAAAGGTCTCGGGCAAGAAGGCTGCGAAGCCGAAGCCTGAGCCCCCAGTTGCCCCTGTCAGGACCTCTAACCGCTTTAATCTCCTGTGCTCGAAGGAGGAAGACACCGTTTTGATTGGGGACTCACAGATCAGGGGCCAGGAGAAGTACTTTGCTTCTGCAAACCGGGATGGGAAGAAGGTAGGGTGCTTACCTGGGCGGGGAACGGCGCACTTAAGGAAGGAGGTAGAGAAGGTGCGCGTGGCTAGTCGGAGGACTGCGATCGTTGTCCACGCTGGTGGCAACGACCTGTTCCTCAAAGGCGGTAGGGTAGGTCTTTCAGAAGGGATCATCACCGAGATCATGTCTCTTGCGGATGATCTAAAACTGAAGACAGACAGGGGAATGTTAATGGGGATTTTACCGCGAATGAATACCAGTGACCACGCACTCAGTAAGGTCATTGGCATCAACGAGAGGGTGCAAGACTTGTGCGTCCCGCTGGGCGTGAGGTTTATTGACCCCTTCGACGCATTTTCAGGTAGGACGCATTTTCAGGTAGGTGGGACCTTTACCAGAGGGATGGTGTCCACCTTAATAACAAGGGTAAAGGTGTGCTAGGCGCGCTGCTCGACCGGCACCTATACAGAATGGTGAGGTCGAGTCCGGGGAGAGATGATGGAGCCCCACCGGGGAGAGACGATGATGAGCCGGTGGCGGACGTACCTTTAACTGAAGGGTGCGTCCAGGTACAGGTGGGTGACCCTCCTACGTTGGAGGGGGCTCAGGCTCCTGCGGAAGTTGTCCCCTCGTTAGTGAGGGGCTCTTCAACTCCCGACAGCCCTGGCTGTTCGGGAAACGGGTCGTGCTAGGGGGCGGTCAGAATAGGGATGGCTCCCTCGGTGCAATGCTTTTTAATGCTGGGTCGATTAGGAACAAGTTTTGCGAGCTACGGGCGCTCTTAGCATCAGAATACCAGGATATCGTTGCTATCACCGAGTCCTGGATTCATACTGATCGTAGGGACTACGTTGGGGAGTTCGAAATTCCCGGGTATAGAATGTTTCGCAAAGACCGCACCCGTGGGGAGGGGGGTGGGGGTACTAATATACGTCAGAGACGCGTTGAGTCCGGTTGACTGCCAGTTCCGGTCGGAACGGGAGCTGCTTGGCGTCGATCTGAATGTGGGAGGGACGAGCTATAGGTTAATCTTGGTGTACAGACCTCCGCATCTCATCCTCGAGGAGGATACAGCCCTGTACACCGAACTCAGTAGCCTGCTAGGGGATAGGGTGTGTGTAGTTTTAGGAGACTTCAACTGTCGCGGCATAAAGTGCGAAAACAGGACTGCTGATGCTGAAGGGAGGAGGCTAGTTGACTTTGCTGATGAGAACTTCCTCACTCAGTGGGTCAACGAGCCTACACGAGGCGAAAGCGTTCTAGACTTAGTATTCACGACCAAAGACAACCTCGTCACTGGCCTCACCGTTGACGAATCGTTGGGCGGGAGTGATCACAGTCTTATTAGGTTCCGTGTGTGCGTCCCTCGGGTGAAGCGTAGTAACTCGAGAGGCAGTAAGCTCGATCTCCGGCAGGCGAACTTTGTTAGCCTCAGGGATAGCGTAGGAGAGATGGGGTTAGAGGTCGGCGGCGATGTTGAGGGAGTGTGGAGTGCATTCCGGGACGAGTTTATGGTGCTGCAGTCTGCTGCCATACCCTCAAAACCGGTCACCCCTGCTTCAACGCAGCCTAAGTGGTTCAATCGTGACATCGCTTCGGCTATCCGAAATAGGAAAGTAGCGTATAGGAGGGCGAAGGCCAATCGTTCCCACGAGAACACTGAAGCGTATGTCCGCCTGTGTAGAGAAGTGAAGGCGAAGGTTAGGCTAGCGAAACGTAACGAAGAACTACGGGTGGCAAGCCTCTGCAAGGGGAGCCCTAAGGAGTTCTTCAGTTATGTTAATAGTAGAAAGCCCATTAGAAGCATGATAGGTCCGTTAAAGGACCGAAGCGGCGTTCTGCGGACCTCCGACGCGGACATCGCCAATGTGCTTAATGAGTACTTTGCGGGAGTGTTCACCAGGGAGGACACCCGCATCATCCCCGAGCCAGGCGTGAGGCACGAAGGTGCTGGCCTGGATAGTGTTCGATGTACCGCGACAGTCGTTGCCGATAGAATAGACAAACTGAGCACGTTTAAGGCTCCTGGGCCAGACCAGTTTCTCCCCAGAGTGTTGCGGGAGGTGCGCGACCAGGTGGCTCCCCACCTGGCTACAGTCTTCACCAAATCGTTGGAGATGGGCCAGGTGCCTGGTGACTGGAGGGAAGCCAACGTGACCCCTATCTTTAAGAAAGGGGATCACGAAAGTCCAGGGAACTATCGTCCCATTAGTCTCACTTCAGTTGTAGGTAAATTATTAGAGGGGATAATAGCGGATAGGATCGTTGACCATTTGGATTCCTACAAGCTGCTTGTGGACTCCCAACATGGGTTTAGACGGCATAGGTCGTGTCTCACCAACTTGCTCGAGTTTTTCCACGTCATGTTGAGTGAGTACGATAAGAGTAGGGCGATTGATATACTTTATCTCGACTTTCAGAAAGCCTTTGATAAGGTACCTCACCGCCGGCTAATGGCGAAAGTGCGCGCGCTGGGTATCGGTGGGGAAATAGGTAGGTGGATTGAAAATTGGCTGAGGAATAGGCGGCAGAGGGTGGTAATTAAAGGGGCTAGTTCGGGTTGGGCCTCGGTCACTAGTGGGGTTCCTCAGGGTTCCGTTTTGGGGCCACTGTTGTTTATCATTTACATAAATGATATCGACGGTGGCATCGTCAGTCGGATCGCCAAATTCGCTGATGACACCAAGCTTGGGGCCATTGTTGGGACGCCCGAAGCGATCGAGGAACTGCGTGCGGACCTAGGTAGGATAGGAGAGTGGTCCGAAAAATGGCAAATGCCGTTTAACTTGGGTAAATGCAAAGTGATGCACATTGGCTACGCCAATCCCAAGTCGGACTACTCGATGTTGGGTAGTAATATCGAGGTGACTGATTTAGAAAAGGACTTGGGTGTGCTAATTAGCAGCGACCTTAAGTTTACGAAACAGTGTGTAGAGGTGGAAAAGAAAGCCCAGAAACTATTGGGTTATATCAGGAGGCAATTTCAGTTTCGGAACAAGGAGATTGTGCTCTCACTGTACAATTCCCTTGTTCGGCCGCACCTGGAGTATGCTGTGCAGTTCTGGTCGCCCACCCTCAGGAAAGATATTGAGAGGCTGGAGCGAGTCCAGGCGAGGGCCACAAAGTTAATCCCTTCCGTTAGGCATATGGGCTACAATCGACGGTTACGCGCCCTGAACTTGTTTTCGCTTGAAACTCGGAGGCTGCGCGGTCAACTGATCGAGGTTTTCAAGCTCCTACGCGGGTTCAACGATGTCGATTTTAGAAGTATGTTTAGTTTAAATGATAACCCAACTCGTAACAATGGTTGGAAGTTGGATTTGAAAAGGTTTAGGACTAGTGTGTGTGGGAATTACTTTACGTATAAGATCTGTGACACATGGAACAGGTTACCTTCGGAAGTTGTGAACAGTTCCTCTGTGGATCAGTTCAAGAAAAGGTTAGACCAAATCTTGCACACTATTTGAGTGTGTACAAAATTTTCCCTGGCACCCGTTGCCATTGGTACCTCCTCGGTATGGGCCGCAAGGCCTTTTGAGGTACTTCTTTTCCTTGTAACTCCTTATAACTCTCTCTCTCTCTCTCTCTCTCTCTCTTAGACGTACTACTTCTACGTTTCTGATATTTTTTTCTGTTTCTGCCTATTTTAGATCTTGTCACTTTTTATATATATCTTTGAATGCCTGTCTTTGCATTTTCTATTATATTTATCTGTTGTTTGATATTTACATCAATTCTGGGTCACTGCACCATTCAGAAATTAATTTTTTTTACTTTCTTGACACGAAGATCGAATGTCATATAATTTGATTTAATGCTCTTTGCGCTCTGAATGACGTTAATAAATGGTGTCATCATTTACAGACAATCATTTCACCTTTTTGCTACTAATGGCTATAATAAAATGGAACGGATCGAGTTACCGGCTGATGGATGATTTTACAATGCGTCGTTCTGATATAATTACTGCGATAGCTTTTGATCTTACACCTTATCTAAATTGATAGTCTACGCTTCATAACTATAAAATGGTAGTTTGTAAGGGTACTATTGCAGAGTAACTGTGGTTATTCCAACCATAAATTACGAATAATATGTATTATACACAATAAATTTCTAGGTAAGACTAAAGTATAAGCTTAGTATAAGCTTAGGCAGTGTAACGTACATGATCTTCACTGCTTTGCAAATGTACCTTTATACCTAATTACGGTCAGGCTATTTGAAAGGTATTATACGAGTGACATAAAACAATCTACAGTGTTCTTGTGGATTTTCCATTATACATCGTAAATTGTATGAGAAACCTGTAGAAGGTAGTTTGTTCATTTGAAAGAGTAATGAAATGACGATTCCTATTGTGGCTGTAATTGCCGATTAAGGAGCTCTGCTTTATTGTAAATTCAGAACTAATGATGGATTAACCTATATCTGTAACAGGGAATGCCTACAAGGTTGAATGATAATTATATAATGATTCTTAAATGCTTAATTAGCTGTTGTTATGTAATTAGTGTTGAATTTCTATTATATACTTTATTTAATGTTGCTAACTTATCTTATAAATAAATAATTGTTATTTAGTAAAGTTGGAAGAAAGCCTACTGCAGGACAATGGATCCGTCTACAGAGTGACCATAAAGTCCCTTTGCAGTGAAATTACAGCATATCTGTATGTTGCCCTTGTTTTTTATGCAAAAGGACTTTGTGGTCACCCTGTACTGATTACGCATCCAATATTCTCGGGCTGTCTGTCAGCTGCACCTCCGAATACAATCGGAGAACGTACTAAATTTCAATCGTTATGATTGCAACTGGCGATTCTGTAAAACCATTGAATTTTTGGACTCGCGAGTTCATATGCTCTTCAGTCATGGAAAGCAACGCTGTAAGCTCTGCTCAAATTATTCGAGCATCAACGATAGTCGATCGTGCCGTGTGTTAGTCATTTTCGCCAGTTAACTAAACTGCTGTTTCTATCGTGCGCTGTGAGCTCAATACTGATGTTTTAAGTTTCAGTACAAATCTTCATATTTCGCAAATGGTTTTCTTTTGTTCTTTTTTCCTCACTTATTTCGCGGGATCTTTTCTCCGTTGTTCCCGCGTTTACTATTTCTGGGTTTGCGTTCATTACGTTTAGGTTTATCTTTGGTATTTTATCATATTTTATATTTTATTTTACAAGTTCTAATAAAGTTATTCAATAAATTCGCTTAAATTTATATACTTATTTCTATAAAGAAAAGAGTTTTATTAAGTTATGTAGATGCACTATTATTAGTTCGTCATAGTACTGTTAAGTTGTATATGGTCATCTCTAAGCAATTGCACAGTAGAAATTAATAACAATACAGTGTAATTCATATAAATTTGAATTTAGCTTGTAAGAGTAATTACGCGAATATGAATGTATTTTAAGTATATATATATATATATATATATATATATATATATATATACATACAGGGCCGGCCTTAGGGCAAGGCGAGCTAGGCAGCCGCCTAGGGCCCCGCGCTGCCAGCGGGGCTGGGCAAATAATTTTTTTAGATATTTCGCTTCCACCAGATTCCCCGACTCACGCCGGCTGTCATAGGAAAGGGGAAAATTAAGGACAGTTTTAATGAAATATAAAACATTGCTCTAAGAATATTTTTAACAATTCCTGTGACGGTAGCATCAGGAGAAAGAAGCTTCTCAAAATTAAAATTAATTAAAAACTGCTTAAGGTCTAATATGGGCCATAGGCTAAATAACCTTGGAATATTGTCAATTGAACATGAAGAAGCAAGGGGTTTAAATTTTGAACCCCTTTTAATGGAATTTTCAGAAAGGAAGGTTAGAAAAATGTCTTTAAAATATATTATAAATTTATAAAGTATGGTATTTTTTTAGTATTCTTAATGAAAGCATTTTTTTTGTTATTCTTAATATTATTAGACAGATGTCTACAATAAATGTATAGCACTTCAGATTATTTTTTTGCCTTTTTACTATGAACTAAAATCTTTTCTGGAGTGGGGCCCCGTATTATCAAAATGCCTAGGGCCCCGCACTTGTTAGGGCCGGCTCTGTGTATATATATGATGAAAATAACCACGAAGGAAAAAGGGGTAAATATTTACATTAGGGTTTCCACCCAATTTTGACGCCAAAATACATTTTCCTAGTAGTGTATGATGTGCTTTGTTCAAATATGGCCTTCATTTTATGAGGAAATGAACCAATCAAAAGTTATGAGACTTCAAAGTTTTAACATATTTTGGTTCATTTCCCCATAAAATGAAGGCCAGATTTTAACATTGCACATCAAATACTACTAGAAAAATGCATTCCAGTGTCCAAATTGCTAGAGAATCTAACCTAACCCTAATATCAATGGATTCATCGTAGGAACACTCAGATCCACACTCTCTACATTTAAAAGACGACTGTAACACACCATGTTTGACAAAAATCTCTACAGCAGAATTATCAATTTTGTTAATATCTATAATCACATCTTCGAAATACACTTCACATCCTTCACACGCCATATTGGAAAACCAACTAATGAAGAAAACGGAAAACACTAGCCGCATACCTCATTTTTTGTAGCCAAATGTGATTTTTCCACCCAAGTAGATACACTTATGATGACGTCATTCAAAAAATTATGACCAAAATGGAGTTAAGAAAATAATTTATTTAAAAGCCTATAACATTATAAATACGCAATTGCGCAAATAATAACATATACCATTAGACTCCTAAAGTTATGCTGAAACGTTTGATAACAGCCAGTATTGTCAACTTGGTGGAGACCTTAATATAAATAATTTCCGAAAAAGGAAACACAGAATGGTGCTCAAGCTCTTTCGTCTAATGACATCCTCAGGAACACTGAAATAAATAACAAGTTCGAGACTATATATAGGTCACAAAAAAGAATAAATAAATAAAAACTGTAGGAGGAGCATACAAATTTATAAAGAAAAGCTACCATAGTTTTAGCACTTTGTCCATCTTGTCTAAATCAGTTCTGAACGAATTCAAAACAACAGGATCAAGCGAAAAAAGGCCCTGGCTAATGTTGAAATTATTTGTAAGTTGAATAATGGCAGACTCAAGAATATTTCTATTAATAATGTTGCTTGAGTGAACCAAAATTGAAGTATTATTCCAATCAGTAGAGTGGGATAACTCTGACAAATGGACGAAAAGGGCACTGGACGACTGTCCCGTTCTAATAGAATATTGATGCTGTTTTACACACGTATGCAAATCCTTTCCCGTCTGTCCAATGTAAAAGGAATCACACTGTCTACAACCAATTTTATAGATAATGCCTGAATTATTGGTTGAGCTATTTTTTACTATGATATTTTTCACAATATTGTCATATGAAAATACTACATTAATATTCAAAAGTTTAAGTACATTAGCAATGCCTAAAAAGCCTGGAAAGTGGAAGTACTAAAATATTCTTCGACAAAGTGTGAGGGTTATTATTCACACGATAGAAAGTTCGTTTTCATTTGTTAAGACAAGATTGCAAAAAAAAATCAGGTGGGTAACACAAATCACTTCCAATACTGTTGATTTTTTCTAATTCGGCATTCATGTATTCCGGACTGGCGATCCTAAGAGCGCGGAGAAACATTGAAGAAAATATAGCTTTCTTGATGGGAGTGTTATGTCCGGAGTAAAAGTGTACGCAAGACAAATTGTTTGGTTTTTCCGATAAATATTAAACTTAAAACCTGGGCTTTCCCTATGTACACTCACATCCAAAAACGGGATTGAGTTGTTTTGTTCCATTTCTAAAGTAAACTTAATGGAGGGGACTTGATTATTTAACTAAAGGAGGAAGTCATCCAGGTCATGCTTCATGGGCCAGATACACAAAATATCATCGACGTACCGCAACCATGGGATGCCAACCCCGAGGATTCTCGGAATGTAAGTGATTTCGAAAAACTCCATATAAATATTGGAGAGGAGGGTTGACAAGGAATTACGCATGGCCATCCCAAAAACCTGTTGATAATATTCGCTATTGAAAGTGAATTTACACTCTTTGATGCAAAGTTTAATGAGTTCCAAAACGATGTGTGCAGGTAGTGGCAGGTCATACTTATGTAATTCTCGGGAGAGAAAGTCAAGCATATCGTCAATCGGCACTTTTGTAAACAATGAACAAACGTCAAAACTGATCAATCTATCGTTGGTTTCAGTGCGTATATTATTCAATTTTTCAGTGAGATCCATGGAATTTTTTACATGTGAATCAGAGATAGTTCCGAGAATGGGGGACAAGACTTTGACAAGCCATTTGAAGAGTTTATAGGTGATAGAACCCACAGAGCTAATAATAAGGCGCATATGGTCGCCAGGTTTGTGGGTTTTAATAAGACCGTAAAGGTAGTGGCGAAGTGGACGTGAAAAACGGAATTAAGTCCTTATGATTTTTGAGAATGCGTTTCAAGCCACTATTGAATGATTTGATGACGTCATCCTGCTGGTTGTTCCTTAGCTTTCTGTATGTGGCGACTCCGCCCCGGGCAGAGCTGGGCATTTGCGGCATATTTTGCGGTACTGCGGTACTGCGGTACTACCAAACTACCAAACCGGCACCAAACCGGTACGCGGAAATTTGAATGCGGTAGCGGTACTGCGGTACTTTCAGCGATCCTTTGCGGTACTGCTTTATGCGGTTCCGGTTTGCGGTTTGCGGTAGTACCGCAGTACCGCAAAATATGCCGCAAATGCCCAGCTCTGGACCGTCACCGTCACTCACTGGCGAGGTCCTGGAGAAGCTCGTTCATCTTTCTAATGTATTCTGCTTTGTCCATAATAACTATGGTGTTAGCCTTGTCTGCTTTAGTAATATGGAGCGCCATTTACGTTCGGAAAAGTGCGATGGGACAAAAAGTAATTATTTGGACTAAGTCCGACTACGATAATTTCTGGCAACGCACACGTAACAGCCTTTAGGGTAACTTAAGTTATATTTTGTTAAATACTGTTATAGCATATAACCCCACTGAGTTATTTACATGGTATTATTTCTTGTTTTTTTATATTTCTCATTTTTCATTACGTAGTTTTCTATTCCTTGTCCTTATTTTTAATATTATTTGCCTGTTATTCATTTCTCCAGTTAATTTTAGCTTCTTTCCTTTCTATTTCATATTGTTATTAACATTATTACTACTGACTTCTGTTTTTGGTTTATTGATTTTTATAATCTATGATTAACACTTTGCATACTATTAAATCCGTAAATGAAGTCACTGGGTCTCAAAATAGAATAAAATAGCATCTATGTTTGACACAGCAGCGGAAAGATATTTGCCGAAAAATATTGAGGCAGTACTAAGAGAACGAAATCAAATTTCGTTAATAGATCCTTAATTTACACTCATTCCACTACTTTGAAACTCAATTTTCAATAATTTTCAGTCAAAGGTACTAAGAATTGTTTTTAACTTTTAATAATGGTATTTACATCGGTAATTAATAAAATATTTAGTAAAAATACGCGCGGAAATATTTATTAGAAGGGTACTAAACCTACCATCAAACTTGGTTAATGAATCACATTTTCACATTTGCACTTACAGTGCATTTTTCTCGCACGGTTTTATTGGTGCTCACGAGGAACTCGGAATCCTGGTGTAGTCCGGAAGATGAGTGGGCCTTACCGAAGTCGTCCAAGTTATGGGAAACCAGTGAAACAACAGGTTTAAAATAAAGACACGAAAGAGTGACTGAGGAACACTACTTAATTCTTGGTTTGAGTTTTCTTTTGATAGTGGATTTAATCAATAAATAATGACGACAATACAGGCGAGGTTCGACGTCAACGAGTCTTCATGAATGAGAATACGATCAAAGGATGGCACAGAGATTCAAATAAAAATGAGAAGAGTGGTCCTCTGCCTCGACCGAGGAAAATGCTGAAATTAATAGCTCGCTCCTGACAAAGGCGGAGGAGGAGAAGGAAAAGTTTGAAACGGAGATAGTTTCAATTTTAACAATGAAATAGCTGAATATTATATTATAAAGGGATGTGATAGAGGGTTTAATTCCCTAATGGAGGGATTCTGTAGTCTATGAATAATGTTCAGATAAAAGAATTAAATTATTAATTTTACAGTTTGGAATAATGCCTCAATAACTATAATTTCATTATCATTTGCTTTTATTATTTATATAAAGTGCATAGTTAATTATAATTATAATTATAATTTTACAATAACAATATTATATTTAAAGTATTAAAAACTGATTATTACAGTAATTATAAATGTATTTATTTAACATAATTTATACATACGAAGCAATTAAATGAATAACTATTAACTTATTAAATAGTAATTAGTAATTACAATCAGTGACGTGAATTACATGATAATAACATTGTTAAATGAGTTAACAAAACAACAACGAGTGTTAATTTCAATAAATTATTACATTTATCAAGTTTAAGTTATAATGGAAGAATTTGGAGGGAGAGCGAAAGGAGATGTCGGATTGATATTGTGACCTAAATGATTAGGAATCGGAATTTGAATGGAATGACTTGAGTTTGTGTGTACATCGAGATCGCTCACAAAGTACTGTATATCATCGCCAACTATTTATTGAAAAGAAACTAAACATTTAAAAATACATTTATGTACGTAATGACGATGTACGTCATATAGACATAAATAGACAAACATTAATGAATAGACATATAAATAAATAATGACGATGTACGTCATATAAATAGACATAAATAGACAAACATTAATCGATGACATATAAATAAATAATGACGATGTACGTCGTATAAATAGACATAAATAGACAAACATCAATGGATAGACATAAATGAATGAATAAAATAATTTTTAATACTTTGACGTACTAAATACGAAATAATTGTAATTAAACCCATTTATGAGATATTTAGTATTTAATATCGAATGAGGTGCTAAAAACGAAAATTCCTACGAATAATAAAAGCATTTATGTTAATTTACGTTAACAATAAAACCATTTACGTTAATTTACGTTGACAACAACGGGTAAGTCCAATGAATGAGAAATACATATAATATATATATATATATATATATATATACTGTACTCGTATATACATTATTGAATACACATTTCATTTGCAGATAGTCCTTTTATTGTATAGGTTTCGCTCAATGCGATTCGTATATTTTCGTTATTCAACTGTTTTTTTTTATATTACAGATTGACGCTTCTTATTTATTATTTAGCATTTTCAGCTAATACCCTTGTCCATCCGGTGCTGGTTAAGTGTGCGGTCTACCTAGCTTTTAGTTAGCCTTATAAGGCTAACTAATGAAACTATCACGACTTAGCCTAACCAATCGTTAGGTCAACTGTACGCCCTTGACGATTGGTTAGGTTAAGTCGTGATAGTTTCATTAGTTAGCCTTATAAGGCTAACTAAAAGCTAGGTAGACCGCACACTTAACCAGCACCGTCCATCCTTATTACTATGAAATCCTGCTTTCATCCAATTTTCTGCCTCATTTGTAACATGGAAGTCTCTTTCCACTATTGAACAGAGACTTATTTCAAAGAGATAAAGGAAAATACTGTATAAAAGCCTACAGTGTTTAGTTAAGCAGATTTCTCAATACAGGGCCTAACACATTGATACGAGAAAAGGGAATGCCTTGTTGTCTACTGCAATAATATACGCTGCTCTGACAGTCATACAAGAGCTTATTTGCTATTGAAAGTAAGAGGACAATTTCCAAAATGATCTGTCATATATGAATTTTCAAAGTTTTTACTGTTATATGTCGTTATAGTTGTGTGTAACCTAACATAAACGTTCGGAATATAATAAAACTATTATATACGAGAGATCATTTATGACGCTATACATATTAAAACTCAAACGATCGGCATCGCAGATGTTTGCCGTTATTAGTTCCGCTGGTAATAATAGAAAGTGCTATTGAGGAGTTTAAACTTTCTAAAAAGTTTTATAATTCCAGATTGCGTGTCAATTCCGTCGCATTTGTACCCAGAATTGTGGTCCGTTGATGTAAAATACACTTAATTACCTGATTTTAAATGTAAATAATTTTGAATTAATTTATGGGTTTTTTGTCTTGTCTCAAAATGTTTTTTTTGTATTTTTATTTTTAATAATTTACATAAAATCCTCGTAAATCCTATTTTTGTAAAAATATATTAGCTAAATTGCAGCCCCTTAATTGTGCATTAAAATATCCGATCCTATATTTTTAATCTTTTTATCAATAAAGAAAAGTGTGGAGTAATAATCGTAAGATCAGAGGATGGATTGGTTATACGCATTAGAGGAAAGAAAGATCGTGCGACAGAAATGGGTTTCTTGGCCTCCATTCAAGAATAGTGTCTTGCATTTTATATTTAGAACTATAATAATAATAATTTTATTCGTACATCGTATAAATTCACTGTAATATGTACAGTATGATGCAATTGCCCTTGATCACCCCCAAAATACACCGTTTCCAATGTTTCAGATGCGTTCTATATACAGTATACTGTATATGTAAGATGTCGGTGATTGGTTGATGCAGCGCAGTTGACCAATAACAAAAGTTATATATATATCTATATATATATATATATATATATATATATATATATATATATATATATATATATATACACAATTGCTGTGAATAACTCATGAGTTAAGCCTTGTCTTTTCATCTGAATTGTCATTTTTTTTTTCTTTCTTAACATTTTTCTTCATTTTAAAAACCAATTACAGAGTTATTCTTAACTAAAGCTGAGTAATATTGAGGCGTTTGGGTAGAGTGAAAATGTTGTATACAATTGCAAAGTCATGTAGTACATGGATGATCCCATCTTCGTATTCAGTATATACGGTAGTGTAATGGTTAGTGTCGCTGACTACGAATCCATCGGCCCGAGACCAGGCGAGACCTATCGAGACCTGGCGACGGCAGGCGGTGCGCAGCAAAACCCAGCTGTTCATCATTCCACACAATAAAAAAGTTGGTTGGTATATAAATGGGTACCCTGGATAGCCGTGATTAAGACGCTGGGATGGAATGAACAATTCGTTGCCGAAGTAAAACCAAGGTTTTAACCAAGGTTAAAATAATATATATATATATATATTATTTCTCTTCATACAAATACATTCTAATATTAATTCAGGCCCAGAAGATTAATTGTAATACTTGCATTCTACGTCGTATGGAAAGGACAGAATTTAGTGATTAATGGATTGAAAGCTATATTAAACTTTCATGTGGATAATGTAGATATCGTAATTATTGAATGCAAAATATAGGATTAGAAGATAAAAGAAATGTCGAACATAGTTTGGTTTTGCAGAGAACAAAACAGTGTTTGGATCACCTGAAGATCAGGGCCCCCAGCCTTCTTTAGTTAGCCTTATAAGGCTAACTAACAAAACTATCACGACTTAACCTAACCAGTTGTTAGGTCAACTGTACGCCCTTGATGATTAGTTAGGTTAAGTCTTGATATTTTCGTTAGTTAGCTTTATAAGGCTAACTAACGAAGGCTGGGGGCCCTGATCTTCAGGTGATCCCATTATTTTGTTTGTCGAAAATACACAAACAAATGTTTTGGTTCAAATTAAGCAGTAACTTATTCAAGGGGTAAAAATTAGCGTTCATAAGAGGTAATATTACTTCATTACTATTAATTCAAATTATTTAAGAATAAAAAAAATATTTATTATTTAAATCTAAGAATATATTCTATTAAATATTATCTTTTAATTACCTTTGTATTAAAAGGCTAAGTTAAAACATCGTGTAAGTGACAGGCAATTAAATTTCAAATTTATTTCCATAAAAGAAACGTGGTTGTAACTTTCCAACAATTATTTTTTCTTTTGTTAATTAAAATTAAAAATAAGTAATTAAATACACGTAAATTTCACGATAGATAAATGGTTGAATCACCTGAAGCTCAGGGCCCCCAGCCTTCGTTAGTTAACCTTATAAGGCTAACTAACGAAAATATCACGACTTAACCTAACCAATCGTTAGGTCAACTGTACGCCCTTGACGATTGGTTAGGTTAAGTCGTGATATTTTCGTTAGTTAGCCTTATAAGGCTAACTAAAGAAGGCTGGGGGCCCTGATCTTCAGGTGATCCAAATGGTTTACAAGTAAATTTCATATTTTTATAATTATCTTTCATCAAACTTAATTGCTCGTTTTTTTATGAACGTTCTCTGTTCATATATTAATGACGTCATTCTTCATTTTATACCTAATATGGTGATTCATAATGATTCATAATAATTCATAATAGTTTCTAATAATTAGTTATGAATTTACTTTTCAAAGTGATTTTTCTTTATAAATCTATTAAATGATATTTTATTGGGATCTTTTCCAAAATCCAATCCGGACCTTTTTATAACTAGAAAGTTATATTATTATTATGTCGTTTTTTGCGTGCTGAGTCCAAAAAAGTTATTAATTTTTTAGAAAAAGGATAAATAAAAAAGTTACAACAATTTTTGTTACCATTATTTACATATATCGACCTAATATTATAAATAAAAATTATAACTTTTGTAAATTGTTGTAATTGTTGTAAAAGTTACACTTTTTATTACTATTATTTACATATATCGACCTAATATTATAAATAAAAATTGTTGTAACTTTTGTAAATTGTTGTAATTGTTGTAAAAGTTACAACAATTTTTTTACCATTATTTACATATATCGACCTAATATTATAAATAAAAATTGTTGTAATTGTTGTAAAAGTTGCAACAATTTTTATTACCATTATTTACATATATCGACCTAATATTATACATAAAAATTGTTGTAACTTTTTTATTTTTCATTTCTCCAAAAAAAGAGTAACTTTTTGAACTCAGCACGCGCGAAACCGCATAATAATAATAATAATGATGTAACTTTCTGGATATAAAGAACGGTCCGGATTTTAGAAAAAAAATCCAAATAAAATGGATTTTGAAAAAGAGCCTTTTATTGTTTTTATTAAAATGAAATTAACGATTAACATAACGAAAGATGGACTAATATTAACAATACTCTTCGGAGGTTTTTTAACCAACTTCGTCACGCCAAAAGTTGTACTTCGGAGGGGAATCCCGACCATCCATAGGTCACTACATCATCTGAAAGCAGAGGAAGGCCTTCCATCCAACCACTGAACAGACCCAACGTCACTTAACCTCGCTGATTTAACGGGAAGTTGGGCTGCGACGTGGTCACGATGTACAAAGGGTTGACAAAAGTAAATAGACACCTTTAATTTTTCTATAATTTTTTTACTTGATAATAAAAGTCAATAAATAACAAATTTATTGAATAAATATACTTAAAATCGTGTTGTTTTGCCCTTTAAATTATGTAAAGATGACGTACGTTGTGCCTTTCCATGGATGAGATTTGCCATCTGTTCTTGAGGACAATCATCGTGGTGTCTATTTACTTTGTCAACCCTCTGTAGTTCTGAAGAACAAATATGATAAAAACTTTTTAATGTTCATTTCTGAACGGCTGACGAAAATAAGACGATAAGTTTCATACTTTTTAAGGAATATTAACGAATTATATACTCTAAATGTCGTAGTTCTAACGTTGTTTTAACATTTTCTGGGCTGTTAATTGTTTATTTACTCCCCACACATAATAAGAGAAAAAAAAACCAAACAGGGTGAACTTTTTTTTTTTTTTTTTAATTGGTTAACAATTTTCCCAAGTTTGAACATCAACTTTACAAATTTTACCCTTTTTCCCATTTCTAATCAAGTTATTATACCATTCGCCTTTTCCACTTAAGTGAAGCCTTTACGTACACCAACCTCTTAAAACTTGGTACCAGATGCATTCTCTCACAAAATAAATATTCATTTTCTTTCAGATCCCTTGAAAGGAAAAAAAAAAACAGGAATTTAAACTCTTTCCTTCCCGTAATGACTCGGTCTAATTTTATTTTCATGGTTTTCATTTTTTTTTTTTTTTTTTTAAAGGAATCCAAGTTTCCAAAATTTTATAATTTGCTTCATAATTTTTTGGTTGGTAATTGTTCCTCAAAACCCAAAAAGAAATGGAACCGACAAAAAATAGCCGCACCTCCCACCCTTGCTAATGGCTGAAATTATGGGAGGTCCCCTAATGAAAGGATACTGACCTAATTGAATCGTTTAGTGGGAAGTGAAGCAGAAACAACCCGATAGATAGATAGATAGATAGATAAAGAAAACGTCATTTAGTTTGAAAGTGAAATGAGCTTATAATTTCTGAGCCGGTACAGCTTTAAAACATGCTTTGAGGAGGGTGCAACCTCTACCAGAAAAACTGTGAAAATCGGCTTATTACAACAGAAAATGCAGAGAACATGTCTCTACCTTTATGCATGAACTCTACAAAAGTTTATATAATATAAAATAAATACTGAAAGTCGAATAAAGTCGGGTTTTATAAAAATATATTTGCATCATGTCGACTCGGTTACGTTAAGTTGGGATAGGGTAGGCCGGGTTAGGGTATAGGGTAACTTAGGTTAAGTTAATTTTGTTAGGTTGCATCGATTGGATTGGTTAGAAAGACTGGATCACCTGAAGATCAGGGCCCCCGGCCTTCTTTAGTTAGCTTTATAAAGCTAACTAACGAAAATATCACGACCTAACCTAACCAATCGTCAAGGGCGTACAGTTGACCTAATGATTGGTTAGGTTAGGTCGTGATATTTTCGTTAGTTAGCCTTATAAGGCTAACTATAGAAGGCTGGGGGGGCCATGATCTTCAGGTGATCCGAAAGACTTCGATGTTGTGGAATAACAGTAAATGCAATCCGAGTTCATCATTTTTAGAAAAATTGGAGAAACGACACCCGCTTGAAGTCGTACAATCAGAATAAAACCTCCTAATTTTAGAACTTACAACTTCTTTTTGAGGGTAAACTCGAGGGGAAGTTTTTCCTTCCTTTGGCTATCAAAGCTTCTTGTCAGAATAATATATTAACTTCTTTTAATGATACATACCTTCTTCAGATAGAAGAAATAACCTTCAACCCTTTTCTTTTGAGTGAATGGAGACGATAGAAGATATAAGTCATCCCATAAGTAATGCGGCATTTTTAAATTTTTTTTTTCCATTTTTATCATTATTTTACGGATAGAAATCAAACAACTCTTTGAAGTTATTTATATTTAAATATAAATAACTTCAAAGAGTTGTTTGATTTCTATCCGTAAAATAATGATAAAAATGAAAAAAAAAAAAAAATTAAAAAATGCCGCATTACTTATGGGATGACCTACTATATATAGAAGGTTCCTGATAGTCTCTTTTTTTCTGTAATACCCGCAAAATAACGACATACGTAATACCGAGGTTGATATTGTTTGTTCTTTACACTTCATTTAACAAACAATAAAATACAAACAAGCTTTTATTTTCAATCATTTTATATATTATTAAAAACTCATTTGTTTTTCATTTTCTGCTATTTCATTTGAAACCCGTTTTTCATACGAATGTAGATTTTAATTCTTGTATATCGTTATCCGTTTGAAGAGCAATATTACTAATTGTTATAAGAGAATTATTAAATAAATATGAATTAAAATGGTTTGGAATTACGCTGTTATGCAATTTATATCAGTAAGCGTTTAGATGTAGACTTAGATTCATATTTATTAAAGGGGCGATGCGCATGTTTTATTGCGTTGTTTGAAAAATTGGTGGAACGTAGTTTTTACTTTTGCACTTCCTAATGCAAAAATTCTTACGGATTTCAAAACAATGTAGTAAGTTTGAACATGTTTTTATGAAAAAATGGTGAAATTTTGTTGTATGTATAAGTTAGAAGTAAATTTTTTTTATGCGGGTTTTTGCACCATCGATTTTCAAAGCTCACAAATTTTAAAACATTATGTGCGTTTTGTTCTATTGCAAACGCCTCGGAAAAAATATTAATTGACATTGTTCTGTGCTATTTTGGGGGAAATAAATGAGAAAAATAAACCAAATTGTGTATATGTTCATGAGATTCTATTTTTGAACAAGGCAGGCAGTTTGGTACGGCACGGTATGGTTTTTTTGGGGGGGGGGGGGGGGGGGCTATAAGTACGGTACGATATTTTTTTTTCAGGTACGGTACGGTACGAAAGTACGATATTCTTTTCGTACCTATTTCTTACCAGCCCAGTTAGGCTATACTAACGGACTGACGGGACACACTTTATCCTTGAAACATTTTTTCCAAATTCCAGTGAAACCTGGTTACTTTGGTGTCTTATATTTCTACATTTGTTAATTTTCATGAGGTCAACCCCGAGCGCTCTAGGGTATGTTACAGGGAATCTTTAAAAAGGTGTTCTCTATGGATTTTTACAAGATAAATATCGCTAAATAATTTAAAATTTATTAAACGTTAGACCTTGTATATTATCATGAATTATTATCTTTTTGGTTTGTTTTGTTTCAAACATCTTAATGTTTAATATATACGTCCTAGGACTTAAATGAAATTCGACTAGGACTGAAGGAGGATATAGTCAATGCTATCATGTTCCTGCGCTGTAACACTAAAATGTGAAGTGTTATTACTTCAGTGTGTCAATGTGTTGAAATGTTGACACGTTTATCCATGTGTTGCTTACTTGTAGCTATTATAGATTTCGAAGTTTGATAAAGGAAATAAACAAGGTTTAACGTACATAATATATTTTTTCATCATCTATCCTGCTTCTCTCATTTCCAGGTTTTTTCGAGGTACGAATAAAGTATCAAATTACGGTACGATATTTTTCTGTACTGGGTACGGTACGAAATCCTTTCTTTAGGTACGGTTCGAACTTATGGTACGATATTTTTCTTCGGTTCCTTTGGTTAGCTTCCGCCCGAATTGTTCATTCCGACGAAGGTCAAGCTTTTTCATTCCACCTTAGACCTACAGTTTAACGTGGAATCCCAACCACGCCTCACCAGCAGCCCAGCGTTTTAACCACAAGGCCACCCAGGGTACCCATTTATCTACCAACCACTTTCTTTTATTGTGTGGAAGAATGAACAGCTGGGTTTTGCTGCGCGCCCGCTGCCGTCACCGGATCTCGATCCCGGGGCCGATAGATTCATAGTCAGCGACGCTAACCACAACACCACGAGGCGCAGGTTCGAATTAAGAAAAATTTTGTACCGTACCGAACTGCCAACCTTGCTTTTGGAACTTATATTCCCTCTATAAAACGTGAACCCGTGAGGGGTCTTTGTCAGTTCCTCCATCGGGCGCGTCCCCAGGTGGCAGATAGGGGAGCTCCCTATTAGGGAGTGGCGTTATGGCCGTGGTCCAAAAACTGACAGGGTGTGTCCGGAGATCTTAAGGTGGCGGCTCCACGACCGGACTCGGCTGCTGTGGGTTAATCCCCCGCACAACCTAAACTCTACGATTATGGAAACTGAATAAAATGTAAAAGCAATTAACTTTAGAGAAAACGCCGTATTTCGAAGATTCAAAATTTGAAAAATTACTGTAAACAAATCCACCGGATTCAAACTTTTGACCCAATTAATTGAAATAGTTATAACCAAATATTTGTTCGTACGATTTTATTGAAACTTGCTTAAAACAACTGGTCCATGTAAGCAAGTTATTTCATGCCAATTTTGAGCAAAATCTGATGATTGAAAAGTTCTTTACAGACAATTGAACTTTGGTATTCATTTTTCTAAAAATTGGAAATCTTGTATTCAAACGAATATTAAAAAATAATTATTGTAAACAGTCTTCTTTTAACCCTTTACTGCAGAGAGGTCTTTTTTGACTGAATAAAATCGTCTGGCGTTAACCAGAACAAAATCAGTAAAATGAACACTATCCAGATAAAGAGGATAAAAAGCTATTGGGTATAAGGTGGAAAAGCGTCACACTTTTTTTTTTTTTTTTAATTTGACGATCCAAATAATATATTTCAACCCCTAAACAGAAATCGAAAAAAATGGTTTTTTTTTAGGATTTTGCAGCGTAAAATGTCACGAAAAAAGGCGATATGGAAACAAGAAAATCCTTAATAACATTAAAGCGTTTCGCCCAATTCTAATAAAATTTAAATCAAATTACACCCCTTAAAAGGCGAAAAATCACAGAGAATTTCATAAAAATTTATTAGTAAACAAAGATTTTTTAATAGAAAATATATCCATTTTCCCTGAAATTGGTTTTAAACTTAAAAATTATCATAAATAAATTTCCTTGTGATAGGATTTAATATAAACAAATAACACACAAACTATTCCTACAGCTTTATATATATATATATATATATATATATATATATATATATATATTATATGTATATATATATATAATTTATATATATATATATTGAAGACATGTAAAAATATTAAGCAGAGTAATTCCATTATTCAGTTTAAAAAGCCTCCTTTTCTCCATTTTGACACGCTTGACAGTTATACTTATTTGCAAGCTTTGAAAATTTTTCATAAGTTTCTTTAATACTTTAAAGAAAACTGTATTCCGTCCCCTTTTTTACTCAGAAAAAAGCCTTCAAAAGGACTGTATGAAAAACTCTAAAATAGATTTCTCGAAGTCCATCAATATATATATATGTATACAGTATATATAGTTTTACGAATACAGTGCAATTTTAAAGGAAGTTTTTCTATCGTACTTTTAATGCTAAATTTTAGAATTTTCTTTACGAAGTTTTTCGAAAGAATTTTAAGAGTATTTAAATGTGTGGTGCCATCTGTTGGAGGTAAGTAGTATAGCCGAAAAAGGGGAGAGTGCAAGAATGTTGCAGGTTATTATGTAATGTTGCAAAGGGGGTGGGGTTGTTGCAAAGGGGGGAGGGGAGGGGGGGTTGCAACAAAAATAAAAAAAAGGGAAAAAAAAAGAAAAAAAGAAAAAAGAAAGAAAAAAGAAAAAAATTCCCCTAAAGGGGGGATCCTGCAGGTGCAACAAGGGGGGTCATGAAACTTGGAGGCGGCGTTATCCCCCAAGAGAAAGGAGAGAGAGGAGGAGAGAAAGGAGGAGAGGTGTTCACCTGGCAGGAGCCAAGTGCACACTAAGACTTCAGCCGAGTTGGCGTTGTTTTATAGGCTCCTAATCAGCCAGTTGGCTGAGCCAAGGTGAGAGAGACGCCTGAAGGAGAGAGAGAGACAGCTGAAGGAGAGAGAGACCTGAAGAAGAGAGAGACGCCTGTAGGAGGGAGACGCCTGAAGGAGAGAGGAGGTACACATGCAGGAGGTACACACACATACGCACACATGCAGGAGGTACACATGCAGTAGTTACACATGCAGGAGAGGGAGAGAGACGCCTGTAGGAGAGAGAGAGAGAGCTGAAGGAGGGAGGAGACGCCTGTAGGAGAGAGAGAGAGCTGAAGGAGGGAGAGAGACGCCTGTAGGAGAGAGAGAGAGACGCCTGAAGGAGAGAGAGAGAGTAGTTGCCTTTAAGGCATATTATTTTCGTTTTCCTAACCTAAGAGGCCACTAAGGGGTTTACCAAAGGGCCAGAAAGAGAAGGACCAGAGGTCCTTGCTCGGCTGGAGCCGAGCTGGGAATGAGTCTTCACCAGCTTCTCGATCTTTTACAAGCCTCTATTCTGGCTGAGTTGCCAGATAGCGCAATGTGTTCAGTTGCCAGATAGCGCCATGTGTCCCATTAATCATCCATTGTGCAACACAATATGACGATAGTTATTCCAATTAAATTCTGTTTAAATACACCTTTATTAATTGCATAACTTTCCAGTTTTGTTTTGCAATGATCGGATTGCTAGATATATATTATTATGCTATATATATACACACATTCTTTTCTTATGTTAGGTAAATATATATATATATATATATATATATATATATATATATATATTATATATATATACATATATATATATATATATATATTATTTATTTTATAACATTTAATTTTAGTTTAGAAGCAAATTTAACATTAACTTCATTGAACTTTTCGAAGCAAATAACATAGTTTACCTTCGAAAACGCCATAATAGAAAATAATTAATTTTACGGTTAACTAGCTTATTTCGTTTACTATAATTATACATTCTTTTAAACAGCTTATGATATATATATATATATATATATATATATATATATATATATAGTGTAGATGAAGCCAATTAAATTCTACTTATTAATAAATAACTTTTTACACACAAACTACATCTTAACTGCAAACACCTTGCACATCAATTCTTATTATTATTATTATTATTATTTCTACAATGAAACGGGGTCGAAGAACACCTGGTGGTGAGAGATCTTCCCCCCAATATATATATATATATATATATATATATATATATATATATAATAAACGAGTAACAACTCATGCACACACAC
The DNA here is from genome assembly GCA_023014485.1 of Bathynomus jamesi. NCBI lineage: Eukaryota > Metazoa > Arthropoda > Malacostraca > Isopoda > Cirolanidae > Bathynomus > Bathynomus jamesi. Next base: position 302,757 of record JAJOZX010001079.1, on the reverse strand, counting down.
ACACACACACACGATGAAAGGCAGAAGCTAAATCAGTTCGAATCGTGTCCCTAGAGACCTTTTTCGGGTCGAAGGATTATCCTTCTACAAGCTATTCGAGCAGAAATCACAACTGACTTCATATATTAATATTGTCATTGTTATTACTTCTACAATGAAAATATTTACGCGTAATTTGTATGGTGTCATATAGAAATATAATGATATATATATATAGTGTAGATGAATCCAATTAAATTCTACTTATGGAGGAGTTTGTTTCTAGTGAGAAAGGAAAGCCAATGTTCTTAGTGAATGGGTTTTATATGTAAGAGATCAGCAAAGCCCAGCTGTTCATCATTCCACATAATAAAAGAAAGTTGTTGGCAGATAAACGGGTACCCTACGTGTCCTAGTGGTTAAGACGCTGGGGCTGTTGATGGTTCCACGTTAAACTGTAGGTCTAAGGTGGTCATTCCACATAATAAAAGAAAGTGGTTGGCAGATAAATGGGTACCCTGTGTCCTAGTGGTTAAGACGCTGGGGCTGTTGATGGTTCCACGTTAAACTGTAGGTCTAACGTGGTCATTCCACATAATAAAAGAGTGGTTGGCAGATAAATGGGTACCCTATGTGTCCTAGTGGTTAAGACGCTGGGGCTGTTGATGGTTCCACGTTAAACTGTAGGTCTAACGTGGTCATTCCACATAATAAAAGAAAGTGGTTGGCAGATAAATGGGTACCCTACGTGTCCTAGTGGTTAAGACGCTGGGCTGTTGATGGTTCCACGTTAAACTGTAGGTCTAAGGTGGTCATTCCACATAATAAAAGAAAGTGGTTGGCAGATAAATGGGTACCCTATGTGTCCTAGTGGTTAAGACGCTGGGCTGTTGATGGTATTCAAATAACGGGGTATGCTTGTATGAGTTTACAATTACATCATTATTGCTCTGCATTACGCAGTATATGCGGCTTAATAATATTTCACCGCTTAAAGTATAAGGTAACCTGTACTCGATATGAAGGGCATTCATATCGTTCAGTACTATTTTTGTTCCCACTTTACAAAAATGAAACACCAAATAATTGTCCCCCGAGCCCCATCTATATATATAATAAACGAATAAACAACTCGCGCACACACACACACACCTGTATATATATATATCATGAAAATCAGGAAAATAACAAACGTGTATTAATTTAAATGAAACTAACATACGAGCCTCATTCCTCAACCCGGCTATATATATATATATATATAATAATAATAAACGAATAAACAATTCACACACACACACACACACTTCCCGGAATTTATCAACCGGATTGAATAAAAGTAAAGGCAACTTTCAATATATTTTAGTAATATAACAGAATTAACAAAGTTACCCAATAAATATTTCGTTAGACAGAAAATGAATTTTTATAAGGGAGCCCAACTAGCTATGAATATATCACCAAATCAAAAATAAACAAACGCTTTATTTACGTTTGTTAAAAAAAAAAAAATATTCGTTTTATTCTTTCCTTATTGATAACTTATTTAAACTAACACATTTATTATCATTCCACTTGACAACCAGAACTTCTCCCCGTGTGTCAAATGAATAATTATAGTAACCTCTGCCTTGTTTTTTTCTGGTCTACATTCTTCAGGGACAATCTTGCAACCTATTTTCTCTGACAGTACCTGTGGCTCTTATTCCTTGCATTTGTAAATGCACAAGTAAGTCTCTGGAGGTGAACAAATTATCGAAATATACACATGATGAATATTGCATTACTAGTCCTTCAGTCATGCTGAGAACTACCTTTGTTCCTAGATTCAATTCGTCATTTGGCTGCCCTGAAGATTTTCCACAATACAAATCAAATTTGTAACAGTATCCTGAAGCTCCACATAGAGCCCAAAGTTTATATCCAAATCTTATTGGCTTTCCTCTAATAAATTATTTCAAGGAATGATGACCATAATAGCCAACCATCATTTCATCTACTGATACATTTTTTTTTTCCATGACTCCAAATTGCTGAAACGAATTGTTAATTTATTTAATAAAACTCTTACTTTGAAGCCCGATCTCCTTTGCATTTTTCAGCTTCAGAACTATCTGTGAAGTGTAAAAGGCTCTTTATTTCAAGAAATCGATTCGGGTCAATGCTCTTTTACAATATCAATGCCCAATTCTTCTTCATTTGACCAATAATGTCCTTCAGAGGGCAATCGATGGTATCCTGTGAATAACAGTATTCCAAAAAATTGCTTTCATTTCATCCATGGACACAGTAAATACTCCTTTATTCTTCTGTTCAATGGCATAACGAACTGTTTCTTTCACTATATGATCAAGCACTTCATTTGAAAAAGACTTCAAATAGTTGTACAGGTGACATCAATAAACATTTTTCCTTCATTCGTTCGAAGCATTGTAAATGATCGTTTTTTTTTTTTTTTTTTTTTGTGTGTAATAAGATTCTTATAAATAGACATTTTCTTTCGCCATGAAGGTTTTATATTTGTCAGAATTTTGTTTTTTGTTGATAAAAGCGATTCGTTTATGGATGAGTTATCAACATTGTACTGAAGTTCTAAAGTTCCTGGAACATCATTCACTGTAGCTTCTCCAAGGTCATCTTCATCGGCCTCATCTTCATCAGATAAACGATCAACATCAGGTGGAATGATTGCAACTTCAAAATCATCTGCACCTTGTTCATCGGCTTCTTCAATAGCTTCCATAATTCTTTCAAAATTACAAAGTTTTCTTCGCCGATCCATGTTGGTGGGTGATGAATAAGAGTAAAATAAAATTTAATTCATGGAGAGCATCCTTTTATACCAAATCATTGCGGAATGTTATGACTCAAATGATTGTGCAATGTATGACAAGTGATTGCGTAATGTATGACTCAAGTGATTGCGTAATGTATGACTCAAGTGATTGCGTAATGTTATGACTCATTATCATATCCTCCCAATGATCTATTTAGAGATCACCAAAATTGTTTCTATTTTGCTTCTTATTCTACCTAAATAAACTGTCAGTTATAATAATAATACTAATGATTTACATCTTATAAATCATATCTATTCAAAAATAATTATTTGTTATATATTACAATATTATATTTAATGTTTTGCATTGCATTTTTTCTCTGCAAATTTAGGACAAATAAAATTCTTCATAAGTTTCTTAAACCTTGATATTCATTGATGACAATAAAATTTTAGATAAAAGCAGATGTTTACTTTAATATTTAGCCATAACAAATCATTTAAAGTAATAACAACTAATTAATTAAGTTATTTTTTTTAACTGATCTCTAAATAGATCAGTGGGCGTTAATGGGTTAAAGTGAATTAAAACAATTTTACGAAAAAGGAAAGGAATTTCAGAATTAAGTTTATTTAGTCTCCTTGTAAAATATACAGAATTCATTATTGTAACGAAGTGGTTGGCCACCAATAAAACTCTTCCTAAATACCAGTAAAACCAATTTCATGATTTTTACTAATAAAAGAAATGTAAGCCTTGATGAATTTAATGTTAATGAAATCGCCATAAAGGAGTGTACTGTACAGCGTAGTCAAGCTAGGCTACGTTTTGGCAATTTCCAGTTCCGAGAAAAAGACTCTCAAAGCCATTTCTCTGTTTGTGCATATATATTATTAAAAATGTTATTTGTTCTAAGACTATTTATAAAAGAAAATGGGGTTTTGGCACAACTTGCATAATTATGTATTCTACAACTTGCTTATTGTAATTTTAAATATGTTATGAACGTTATACGCATCACTATTAAATGTCATTTATATTTTTTTTTTTACTTTCGATTTGATTTTGGATTATGTGTTTCAGCTTTGTAATTTTAATTTTTATTATTGAACAGTTTTAATTTTGTACTTTAGATCTAGCTATCCACGTTTATATATTTTTGTCACGACAACTGCGCGTTATATAAAGAAATAGTTCTTCAGGTTAATTTTCACGAACTAGGCACATTTTATAATGTTTTACTAAACATCTTCACACACCGGCGCACTATTTGAGAGGAACATATGCTCATATTTTTCCTTTCTGCCCATCAAACGATACTCATCTCTAAAGTCTGTTAAAAACTCACGCAGGGCACTAGCCACAACCTCACTACGAACCTCGTCATGATATACATTAATATAGTGATAAAAATACTTAAGATTGTCCATGATCACGAGATTCACATTTTCAGTCGTAGGGTATGAGTAATCGACATGGTGTAGCATGACGTAATGCCGCTTGTCACACCACCATCCGCAAGACTCATTATCCATACCTGCTGCTTCTCTTCTGCACGCGTTGTTTCTTTTACTTTATGGTATATGTGAGACTTTATGAAGTTTAGCTCTGCAGCATACTTCAGCACATCGTCAGTGCAACGAAAGCCTTCAATGGTCTCACCAGAACATCCGTAGAGTATTTGTACATCTTGGAACTTCACACAATCCAATGTGGTTTTAAAAGAGGCATAGGAGGGGAATAGGAAGTTTTTCGGTATCCACCACATCCTGGCACTTTGCTGAATACCATTTCATAAACGTTGTACAAGCAATATTAAAGGTAGCCATTTGAATACACGTCTGATTTTTCTTCTGAATACACGTCTAATCTCTCGGTCTTACTGCAGTCGACTGACCACGCAGGGAATCACAGATAGTAGCATGACTCACGGTCTTACAGTGGGCGGAGCTTAGAATTTTCGCCTGTGCACACACAAAGGAGAAAGTGAAACGCTAATTGAAACATGAGTTATTTAATAAACGAGATATTCAGTTAACACAAGAAATAACAGAAAACACAAGAAAAACAAATGCTTAGATTTGGTGATCACAAACAACAGAAACCTAAAAAACCTGTACTCGATATGAAGGGCTTTCATATCGTTCAGTACTATTTTTGTTCCCACTTTACAACCGGATGGTAAGTCATCTTTAAATACGTCTAGAATACAATCAAAAGCACGCACAAAGAGTTCATCGTTAGTTACATTATTAAACACAAGTTTATAAACACGCGTGGTCAGTCGACTGCAGTAAGACCGAGAGATTAGACGTGTATTCAGAAGAAAAATCAGACGTGTATTCAAATGGCTACCTTTAATATTGCTTGTACAACGTTTATGAAATGGTATTCAGCAAAGTGCCAGGATGTGGTGGATACCGAAAAACTTCCTATTCCCCCTCCTATGCCTCTTTTAAAACCACATTGGATTGTGTGAAGTTCCAAGATGTACAAATACTCTACGGATGTTCTGGTGAGACCATTGAAGGCTTTCGTTGCACTGACGATGTGCTGAAGTATGCTGCAGAGCTAAACTTTATAAAGTCTCACATATACCGTAAAGTAAAAGAAACAACGCGTGCAGAAGAGAAGCAGCAGGTATGGATAATGAGTCTTGCGGATGGGTGGTGTGACAAGCGGCATTACGTCATGCTACACCATGTCGATTACTCATACCCTACGACTGAAAATGTGAATCTCGTGATCATGGACAATCTTAAGTATTTTTATCACTATATTAATGTATATCATGACGAGGTTCGTAGTGAGGTTGTGGCTAGTGCCCTGCGTGAGTTTTTAACAGACTTTAGAGATGAGTATCGTTTGATGGGCAGAAAGGAAAAATATGAGCATATGTTCCTCTCAAATAGTGCGCCGGTGTGTGAAGATGTTTAGTAAAACATTATAAAATGTGCCTAGTTCGTGAAAATTAACCTGAAGAACTATTTCTTTATATAACGCGCAGTTGTCGTGACAAAAATATATAAACGTGGATAGCTAGATCTAAAGTACAAAATTAAAACTGTTCAATAATAAAAATTAAAATTACAAAGCTGAAACACATAATCCAAAATCAAATCGAAAGTAAAAAAAAAATATAAATGACATTTAATAGTGACGCGTATAACGTTCATAACATATTTAAAATTACAATAAGCAAGTTGTAGAATACATAATTATGCAAGTTGTGCCAAAACCCCATTTTCTTTTATAAATAGTCTTAGAACAAATAACATTTTTAATAATATATATGCACAAACAGAGAAATGGCTTTGAGAGTCTTTTTCTCGGAACTGGAAATTGCCAAAACGTAGCCTAGCTTGACTACGCTGTACAGTACACTCCTTTATGGCGATTTCATTAACATTAAATTCATCAAGGCTTACATTTCTTTTATTAGTAAAAATCATGAAATTGGTTTTACTGGTATTTAGGAAGAGTTTTATTGGTGGCCAACCACTTCGTTACAATAATGAATTCTGTATATTTTACAAGGAGACTAAATAAACTTAATTCTGAAATTCCTTTCCTTTTTCGTAAAATTGTTTTAATTCACTTTAACCCATTAACGCCCACTGATCTATTTAGAGATCAGTTAAAAAAAATAACTTAATTAATTAGTTGTTATTACTTTAAATGATTTGTTATGGCTAAATATTAAAGTAAACATCTGCTTTTATCTAAAATTTTATTGTCATCAATGAATATCAAGGTTTAAGAAACTTATGAAGAATTTTATTTGTCCTAAATTTGCAGAGAAAAATGTGCAATGCAAAACATTAAATATAATATTGTAATATATAACAAATAATTATTTTTGAATAGATATGATTTATAAGATGTAAATCATTAGTATTATTATTATAACTGACAGTTTATTTAGGTAGAATAAGAAGCAAAATAGAAACAATTTTGGTGATCTCTAAATAGATCATTGGGAGGATATGATAATGAGTCATAACATTACGCAATCACTTGAGTCATACATTACGCAATCACTTGAGTCATACATTACGCAATCACTTGAGTCATACATTGCACAATCATTTGAGTCATAACATTCCGCAATGATTTGGTATAAAAGGATGCTCTCCATGAATTAAATTTTATTTTACTCTTATTCATCACCCATCAACATGGATCGGCGAAGAAAACTTTGTAATTTTGAAAGAATTATGGAAGCTATTGAAGAAGCCGATGAACAAGGTGCAGATGATTTTGAAGTTGCAATCATTCCACCTGATGTTGATCGTTTATCTGATGAAGATGAGGCCGATGAAGATGACCTTGGAGAAGCTACAGTGAATGATGTTCCAGGAACTTTAGAACTTCAGTACAATGTTGATAACTCATCCATAAACGAATCGCTTTTATCAACAAAAAACAAAATTCTGACAAATATAAAACCTTCATGGCGAAAGAAAATGTCTATTTATAAGAATCTTATTACACACAAAAAAAAAAAAAAAAAACGATCATTTACAATGCTTCGAACGAATGAAGGAAAAATGTTTATTGATGTCACCTGTACAACTATTTGAAGTCTTTTTCAAATGAAGTGCTTGATCATATAGTGAAAGAAACAGTTCGTTATGCCATTGAACAGAAGAATAAAGGAGTATTTACTGTGTCCATGGATGAAATGAAAGCAATTTTTTGGAATACTGTTATTCACAGGATACCATCGATTGCCCTCTGAAGGACATTATTGGTCAAATGAAGAAGACTTGGGCATTGATATTGTAAAAAGAGCATTGACCCGAATCGATTTCTTGAAATAAAGAGCCTTTTACACTTCACAGATAGTTCTGAAGCTGAAAAATGCAAAGGAGATCGGGGCTTCAAAGTAAGAGTTTTATTCAATAAAATTAACAATTCGTTTCAGCAATTTGGAGTCATGGAAAAAAAAAAATGTATCAGTAGATGAAATGATGGTTGGCTATTATGGTCATCATT